>CM041630.1:52466047-52485817 GCA_023333625.1 Bothriochloa decipiens | reverse complement strand
CTATGCTTTAAACAATGGATTGCATGATTTGAAATGTGACGAATATCGTATTTTCTCTGAATAGATATGTCAACCAAAGTGATGTTTCGGTTGTTCCATGGTAGTGGCACTGTCAGATATGGCCCGTATGGTATAGATCTGTCTGAATTTGGGTCGACACTAAAGGGGATAGATAGGCCAGCGGAAAGAAATTTCCGGTCAGTGTGTAACTGATTAATGAGGGCATTTTATATCAACCCAGAGGTTAACACAATAAAAGTAAATGTAGTAGTCAACCGTGGCAACGAAGAATGCTTTTGGGAATTGATGTCGGTAGATTGCACCGAAACATGGAAATGGTACGTAGAAAATGCATTGCAGCGGGGCTGGGAACCCAGCATTTTCATGGAGGTGCACGATAAAGACAATGCAATCTTGTAAGATGTAGAGGGTACAAGCATGGTTAGGACTGATGCTGAAATGGAAGAGGAAAACGACCGTGCTCAGCAAGGAGAAGAACAGGGACAGGATGTGCGAGAACCAGAAAGAGAAGGAGAAGCCAGTGAGCTGAGAGGCTTGGCAGATGAGGTCGAGAGGATCAACTCCATTGTTCAGGCAATGGAAAACGAAGATGCGGCGAATGAGAAAGTGGAGAGTGATGAATCTTCTGATGAGGAAGGATGCAATGTGAATCCGTGGCAATGGTCTAATGAAGACTTCTCTGGACTTGCTATTTCAGAGAGATACCATGTTCCATGGGAGTATAAGGAGAATGAGGTAATCGAGGGAGCGATGTACGCAGAGAAGGAAGAATTGATGGAGGCAGTCAAGCATTGGGCTGTATCACTACAGAGGGAGTTCTGGGTAGCAAAGTCCACAAAGTGTGTATATGAAGTTAAGTGCATGAGATCCAGCGATGGTTGTCCGTGGAGGGTGCATGCATTCAAGGGAAAGTGGAAGGATTATTGGAAAGTTATCAATAGTCACTGAGCACAACTGTCACTTGGAAGGTGTAGAGAAGTACCACAGAAATATGACATCTGTATTTATTGCTGCAGAGATGTATTCAGATGTTGTGCATAATCTGGGATACAAGCCAAGGTCAATAATAAGGCATATCGAAGATAAATTCAAATACACCATTTCATATGCTAAGGCGTGGAGGGCAAAACAGAAGATTATCGAGATGAGATTTGGCACATTCAAAGCCTCATATGATAATTTACCATCTTTTCTTCAATGCATAGCCGCCAGAAATCCAGGGACATGTACAGATCTTATAACATACCTAACCATGGAGAATGACCGTGCAGTATTGGTCTTGCAACGTGCTTTCTTTGCACTAGGTGCTTGCATCAGGGCATTTGTGCATTGTCGTCCAATACTCTGTATTGACGGGACATTTCTGACAGGTAAATACAGGGGTCAGATACTAACAGCAATTGCCGTGGATGGGAACAATCAAGTTCTACCACTGGCATTCGCTTTTGTAGAGAGCGAGAATATCGATAGTTGGTACTGGTTTCTCAAGCAGGTGAAGGTTAGCATTGTTGGTATGAGGCCTAATGTATGCCTAATTCATGACCGTCACACTGGCCTTCTTCGGGCCATTGAATATCTGAAGAACGGTGATGCAGAGATGGGATATGGTAAAGATTGGCCAGATGTTCAAAGTCGGTGGTGTATGCGTCACATGGGTGCTAATTTTTACAAGCAGTTTAAGGGCAAGAGCTTGATGGATCTATTCAAGAGGCTGTGCGGACAGAATCAAGAGAAAAAATTCAACGAGCTTTGGAGGAGATTGAACGAGCTCACAACGAAGCAAAGGGAAGAGCACTCAAGCCGATCAGCACCTGTTGGTGAGGATGGTCCAGAGGCCTTAGGACCGCTGCCCACAGATGGTCCAAACATCAGAAGGAGATCGGCATCTGCTGTGAGAAAATTTTCGCACTGGATAGAGAATGAGCCTAAGGAGAAGTGGTCTTTGCTGCATGATGTCGGCAGAGCGCGGTTTGGCATTATGACAACTAATTTGGCCGAAGTTTACAACTGGGTGATGCGTGGTGTTAGAGACCTTCCCCTGCTTGCCATTGTTGAGTTCATCCTGCATGGAACATGCAGATATTTCAGAGACCGGTACCAAGTCGCTGCCCTATCAATGCAAGTGCGAGGTGTTTTCTTCGGACATATGTTGATAAATCATCTGGAGAAAAAACATAAGAAGGCAAAGGAGCATAGAGTTATAACTCAAGGTACTAGAGAGCACCGATTTGAAATCTTGTGTGCTGATAGGGCCAAGTGTGGAATATATAGAACAAGAGTTGTGCAAGAATGCATACTTAAAGAGGATGGGTATTGCGCATGCACGTGCCACAAGCCAAGACTCTACCACAAACCATGTTCCCATGTTATTGCAGCGAGCTCGGAGTGTGGAATACTTGATCGTACTTTTGTATCTCCCTATTTCACCAAGGAAGCCATATTGCATACATGGTCACATGAAATTTATAGTTTTGGTATAGCGGGGAATTTTACAGGTACAGTACCGCAACCTAGCTATATTCCAGACCCAAGTAAGATCAGAGACAAGGCTGGGCGTTGAAAGACAAGACGTATTCGAAATGCCATGGATGAGTCCGAAGCAGGTGGAAGGTACAAACGTTGCAGCAAATGCGACAAGGAGGGACATACTTATAAGAAGTGCCTGAAGGACTCAGACATGCCCACAACAGCAAAAGCCCCGCCATCAGGATCCGGATTGGATGGTACCCCGCCAACAGGGGAAGGGACAACTTCTAGGCCCACCAGGCCAAGGCGTGCACATGTGCCTCGTGGTTCGGTCGTGTAGTGATGTGTAGTAAGCTTGGTTAAGATTATGTAATGTACGATTTTTGCTTTGTTATAACTGAAGTGAACAAACTTGTTGTTTCAACCTATCTTGCGGATGTAATGTTCTGTGATGTTCTTAATCTCTGTCTTGTATTTCAATATATTTCAGTTACATGTTGTACGTGCATTCTTTATGTTTCAAATTCAATCATTTCTTGTTGTACCTTAAATTTATTGTTGTATACTTTTTCACTTTCTGTTTGCATGTGCAGGGATGGAGAATGACACACCAGAGCTGCTAGATTGAGGGATCGATCTGCACCACCGTTCGTACCGTATTACGGTGCAGAACGCCACTCTGCCCGTACTTCGACCGCGACCGTCTAGACGTCTACTTTCAGTGGACCCTCGGTTCTGTTCCAGGTATCCGTTGACTCTTCGAGGTCTCCCAATTAAGTACACATGGCTTGTTAATAACATATAATTTTTATGTGCAGGTTACGTGAGGCAGGCCTCCTCCCGTTGTGTCGCCTTATGGAGGCTCGAGCTGCTGAGGCCTATGAGACGAGGAGGTGGAGTTTCGATAGGTCTCTTCTAGCAGCCCTGGTCGACCGATGGAGGCCGGAGACACACACGTTCCACCTGCCGTGCGGGGAGGTCGCACCGACGCTTCAGGACGTTGCGTTCTTACTTGGCCTTCCCCTCGCTGGCGATGCCGTCGGGCCAGTCGACGGACTTCATGATTGGCGAGATAACATTATGGCCCGCTTTAGCCACGTGCAGCATCACCCTGCACTTCCAGCTATGAGCAGCCCCCTCCGTACATGACCATGGGCCCGTCACAGCAGTGGCTCATGCAGTTTATCGTAAGGTCTATTTGAAAAGAATTTTATCAATTTGCAGTTCTACTCAACTTTATTAACTGTATCTTTTTCAGTCCGATCAGCTACACCCAGAGGCTGACGTGTACTCTGTGTGACGGAGCTTGGAGGCCTACTTGTTATGGCTATTTGGCTGGGTCATGTTCACCAGCAGCGTGGGACATGCCATCGACAAGGTCATGATCCCCTATGCGCGCGCGATCACTGATGCTGACGAGGGAGCAGTGCCACAGTGGAGCTGGGGATCCGCAGTACTGGCGGCGATGTACAGGGGGCTTTGCGAAGCGTGTACCAAGATAGAAACAGGTTCTTTGCTCACTGGTTGCCCCCTCCTTCTACAGCTATGGGCAGCTGAACGGTTCATGATTGGTCGACCTGTGGTGGATCACACCGCCTACGAGGACGACCTGTACTTGCAGCATCCGCCCGAGGACTTCCCCACCATGGGTACAGTCTGGTGCCATCGTCAGGTTCATGTTCCTAGTTGACGTATATAGTTAATTCGTGTCGTACCTTCTAACCTATTGATTGTTATATTTCAGCGACGATGGGCACATGTGCAGGTCACGCGGTCGTACAACGAGTTTATGCTAGAGTTCGACAGGATACATCTGACCAACATGATCTGGGAGCCTTACAGCCAGGAGGCTATCCACGCACGAGCTCCCCTTGGGCTGTCCATGTTGTGCACACGTGACCAGGCCTTCTGGCTGACACTCCGACCGATGGTGTTCGACATATTCGTCGAACCGTACTGCCCAGGGCGTGTTTTGAGCCAGTTCGGTCTCATGCAGCCGTCCCCCGCCCCTATCATTCATACCGTCCCTGCAGATGCTCACAGGTAAGTACTACTAACAACTGACTTTGAAAAATTAATCGCAATAGACATGTCTTACTCAAATTTGTGTTCAGGCTGACTCGGAGGGGACAGGTCGACGGCAACTTATGGGTTCCATGTCTGCAGCCATACGTGGATGACTGGTTGCTTGCCACAGAGGACGTCATTGAGGAGTACCGCCCCCACACCGAGGACTCGTACATGAACTACCTCCGGTGGTACCAGCCTCGTACCCGCACACGTGTCACCTTCGTTCCTCCGGAGCAGCAGCCACACGTCGCCGCCGTGGGTGACGCTTACCCAGCACACCGTGATCAGGATTACTTTCGCGCCGTGAGTACTTGAATCTCTCATATATATCAGTAGTTCATTACGTATATCTTTCATCTAACTTAAAACTGAAATTAGGTCAACGGTGCGCAACTACTTTACACGGAGGTTGACTCCGTGTGCCGCCGCTTGGAGGGTGGCTTGGCGTTGACAGTGGATGAACAGTGCACCTCATACACGCGGATGCGTATGACGCTTAGATCCGTGCTGAGGGCTCTGACTTGTCGGACCTCCAACGCAGCGCCTCGAATTCCTGCACCAGCACCCGCAGCACGTCCTCCTGCACCCCAGACCAGAGGTAACTCCGTGTACCCCACCTCGTCTACCTATGTTTTTCCAATCTGGATGATTGTGTGACTTATGACGACACCTTTCACAGCGTTCTCTATGCCGTACCTTCGTTCCTCCGGAGCGGGGTCCTCGGTGCACGGAGCAGAGGCATCCAGGCACTTCACTCATGCTCCACCCAGCGCGTCGGCCCATGGTGAGTGTTCCTCCGCTCAGGGAGCAGCCTGGGAGCCTGGCCTTCGCCCCATGGAGTGGGTACCTCCTCTCAGGGAGCAGCCTGAGGAGTCTGGCCTTCGCCCCATGGAGTGGGTACCTCCACGCAGGGAGCAGCTTCGACGTCGGCCCAGGGAGCCGGCACCTCGTCGCGGACCTACCGACTACCTAATGACCCCCCACTGAAGCACCGATCAGTGACGAGGAGGTCGAGATCGGCCCTTCACAGCTTGCAGGAGCACCTCCGCCCTACACGCAGGAGTTATCACAGATGACTCCAGTGCAGCACGTCTGTGCGACTTGAGGTGTTCCACCGGATCACCACACCTACTCGTCGGGCCACGTGCGACCGAGGAGGCCGAAGAGGGGTAGGGGGCAGGGGCAGGGACAGGCTCGGGGACAGTAGTACCCTGTACGATGTAATTATTGTCTTGATGTATGATACGCACTTTTCTTTTGTCAAAATTTAACTTTTGTTATATTCTTCATTTTCCGTCGGGGCCCTGGCGTATTGTGATGATTCTTTTGAGTACTATATCTAGAAATCCCCGTCGGTTCCTTATTCGTACCCTTTCGAACACAACTAATACATTCCAAAATTATAGGTCCGCTAGGGCAATGAGCTACTAATCCGAATTCATCTAACAAAACGGCCCTAATAATCCGAAACATAACCGGGAAGCAAGTCTTCATCTTCAGAACCACTATCCTCTCCCATAAACTCATTGGTACGGCTACAATCAGCTGCGTTGGCCTCTTCTTCCTTTTTTTGTAGTAAGCGGCCTCCAAGCATCGAGGGCTTGGGTGAGCGCTTCATCATACTCCTCTTCTTCCTTTTTTTGTAGTAAACGGCCTCCAAGTCATCGAGGGCTTGGGTGAACGCTTCATTATACTCCTCGTCCTCGTCGTTCATCGGCATCTCCGCCTCCGCCATCTTCTGCTTCATCTTCGCATCAGCACTCCTCTTTTTGGCCTCCTCCATCTTCTCCCTCGCATGCAAGGATGCTTCCACTTCTCTCTTCTTTTTCCATGCATCACAGTCTTTCTTCCACCGAGCAGCACTTGGGGTTTGGACACACAATCGTCGAGCATAGTCAACCTGCGCTCGCTTCCGCATCTTAATGTAGTTGTCCACAAGCTGAGTACCAGACCTGAACGTCAGGTCCATTAGTTGCTTTTGCTTCAGTGTATCCATGTATTCCCTGCAGTCTTCACCATGGGCAAAAACCTCCCACTTGCATTTCCTAAGGCTCTGTGATTGAACGGAACAATTTAAAGTCAGCAAATACAAAAAGTTTGGATATCAAGTGAGCAACAAGTGGAACAAAAGGACCTCATCGTAATTAACCATATGGCCGCACCAATAGCCTATTCCAAGCTCCGATGGTAGTAGGCCATACTGCGCTTTGACACCACATTTGCACAACACAGGAGGCTTGGGGGTAACCACTTTTCTCTTCTTGTCCACCTTTGGCTCGGGCCATTTGTTCTTTGGACCCCACAGCCACTCCCTGAAGTTACACTTCTGCAACAAGGTATACCCACCCTACAATGTAAAATGTTAGTACATGCACAAATACTAAGAAAGCCATGACCGCATACAATTTGCACTTACTCCGGCGGGGTTAGGATATTCGAACTCGTTAGGCCTATCTGAACTTATTACAGAATAATCTCCGTATTTGCAACAAGGCGGAGATTCAAGCCGTCTCAATTGGGCTATTTTCTTCTCCTCGTCTGTCATTGGGGGGCTCAGAGGTGCCACCCACCGCTCGAATTGATCGGGTGGATTATGCTTCCCTTTCCACCACTCGTCAAACTGGAGATACCTTGGGTCGAATTTGTCTGGACCATCAATCCACTGAAAGAAAAAGCACCGCTCATGGGCCTACAAAACATGATTGCTAACGACATTATTAGAGATGCAAGAGCTGCAATTACTAGCATTGAATAAAGACGTAGTGACAGAGGTGCAATTACTTACATTGAATCCACCGCATGTGTAGTAGCAACGGGCAGCTGTATCCTCATGGCGAGATTGACCAATATCAGCCGGTTCTCCACAGTCACAATTTGGGACAGGGACTGCCGGAGGAACAGGAGCATCCTTGCTAGACACGTCGGGATACAATTCTCTAGGGCGACCTCGTTTTTTCTAAAACTCCGTCCGCCACAAGTTTTGCATATCTATTCAAAGAAAATACGATATTCGTCACATTTCAAATCATGCAATCCATTGTTTACAGCATAGCATAAACATTATTATTCCTAAACCCTACACCCTAAACCCTAAACATATCTATTCAGAGAAAATACGATATTCGTCACATTTTAAATCATGCAATCCATTGTTTAAAGCATAGCATAAACATCATTATTCCTAAACCCTAAATATATCTATTCAGAGAAAATACGATATTTGTCACATTTCAAATCATACAATCCATTATTTAAAGCTGTTGATGCAAAAAGGCGTTGGATCTGCAAACACACCGGGCTAATACCCAAGCTCGATATCAAGGCGTGCCAGTCGATTTGACCTGTTAATCGTGACAAGGATGATAAATTTGAATAAAACCCGAACGAGACGACAGCGATACGCCCGGACGTCAAAGCTCAGAGGATATTCGA
Source organism: Bothriochloa decipiens (assembly GCA_023333625.1). Classification (NCBI taxonomy): domain Eukaryota; kingdom Viridiplantae; phylum Streptophyta; class Magnoliopsida; order Poales; family Poaceae; genus Bothriochloa; species Bothriochloa decipiens. The sequence continues at coordinate 52,477,828 of CM041630.1, read as the reverse complement.
TAACTGTTGAACAGATCAGACGAGACGACAGCGATACGCCCGGACTTCAAAGCCTGAATCATGCTCGGTAGACGCGGAACCTGCAAGGTCGCCGAAGATCAAGTTGATGCAGCCCGCCGATTCTTGAAAGAACTCGTTGAAAAGGAAAAGGTACTGGTGACGAAGTCGTCGAAAAGTAGATTGCTTGAAAAGTAGATAAAAGTAATAGATTTGTTGTATTTGATTGATTGACCTTTTTTACATTGTCTCTCGGTACATATTTATACCCTGGCACTATGAGTCCTAAACAGACACGACAAAGTATTACCCAAACAAGTCTTATCTCTAAGGAATAAAAAATAATGACTCGTACCAAGGTCGGACTCAAAAGTAAACTATTAAAATATTGGCATAAATATTGCCAGTTTCCTTATCCATTGCTTACGATGAAACCTCTATCGGCGCTCCTCATCTCTGTAGATTCCATCGGCAAAACCCATCGATAATGATTCAGCTCTGCTTTCCACGTTGTTCAGCTCTGCTTTCCATCGGCAACCATGCCTCTCTCTCCATCGGCAACAGCCTTCTGGCTTCATCGGCAATGTACGAGATCAACATGTCCTTTATCGGCAATCATCCATCGGCAACTCAAAAGTAATACTGAAGAAAAACCACTTTCTTGCCGATTTAGTCTCCCGATCCTTATTGACACGTGCCGAAAAACGGTGTCAACACATGCCCCCCAATTTTGGAGTATAAAATACTTTATGCGCCAAAATTTCTTCTGAGCTGTGATTACCTCCTGTCAAAATTACCTCTTTTTTCCTGCATTTTACGCATCCATCTAAAGACTAGGGTAATATTTCTTTAAATATTTTCCATTTAATGCTCTGGGAAATATAACTCCTTCGAGGGTTTCTAAGATGTATGCGTTACCAGGAGAAGACTGATTTATCCGATAAGGACCTTCCTAATTAGGAGACCACTTGTCGAATTTTGAACTCTTAGTCCTAATCGGCAAAACCAATTTCCAGACTAAATCTTCATTTGTAAATTCTTTTATTTTTACCTTTTTATCATACCACCTAGCAACCCTCTTTTTATTTTCTTCGATGCTAATTAAAGCCTTTAGCCGATGACCTGCTAAATCTTCTAATTCATCTCTCATAAGTGTATCATACTCATCGGCTGTCAACTGATCCTGAGAAAATACACGCCTAGAACCAGTCTTAATTTCCCAAGGCAAAACTGCATCATGCCCATATACCAACTGATATGGTGAAACTTTAGTTGCACCATGACACGCCATTCGATACGACCATAAGGCTTCATTTAAAAGAGTATGCCATCTCCTAGGATTTTCCTCAATTTTCCATTTAATAAGCTTGATTATTCCTTTATTAGATGCCTCAGCCTGACCGTTAGCTTCAGTATAATAAGGGGAGGAATTTAGAATTTTAATCCCCATACCGATGGCAAAGTCATCAAATTCTCCTGATGTGAACATAGTTCCTTGATCGGTAGTAATAGTCTGAGGAATACCAAATCGGTAAACAATATACTCTTTCACGAAATCAGTCATATTTGCCGATGACACTTTCTTTAAAGGAATCGCTTCAACCCACTCTGTGAAATAATCGGTAGCAACAAGTATGAATTTGTGTCCTTTACTCGACGATAGGTAAATCTGACCGATGAGATCAATAGCCCATCCTCTAAACGGCCAAGGTTTGATTATAGGATTCATTACCGATGCAGGTGCTCTTTGAACATTACCGAATCTCTGACATGACTGGCACCCTTTGAAATATTTAAAACAATCCTCAAGAATTGTCGGCCAATAATACCCATTCCTCCTAATCATCCATTTCATTTTAAATGCCGATTGATGTGCCCCACACACTCCTTCATGAATCTCACCCATTAAACTTTTCGATTCCTCTTCACTAAGGCATTTGAGTAAAACCCCATCTAAAGTGCGATAATATAATTCAGTATCAAGGAGCACATACTTGGTAGCTTGAAACCTTATACGTCTCTCCACTTTCTTAGACGGATCTTTTAAATAATCGGCAATATCTCTTCTCCAGTCATCGGCATCAATTACCGATGTCAGCACTTCTCGGATCAGTTGATATCCCGAAGCATGCTGTGCTAGCCTATTAGCTTCTTCATTGTGTAATCTGGGAATGTGTTCAAGGCAAAAATCTTTAAACTCCTTTAATATTTGCAAGCACTTTTCATGATAAGTAATCAAAACTTCACTTCGGCATTCATACGTTCCGATCAATTGATTAATGACTAGCATGGAATCCCCAAAGACTTCAACTGTATCGGCACGTATTTCTCTGAGCAATTTCAACCCTTTCAGTAAAGCTTGATATTCAGCCTGATTGTTTGTTGAAGTGCCAGCAATCGGCAATGAAAATTCATATTTCTTTCCTCGAGGCGAGATTAACATAATACCGATTCCTGCTCCTTCGCCACAAGTTGATCCATCAAAGAAAAGCGTCCATGGAGCAATTTCAGCATAATCTACCACACTGCAATGTTGAGTAACAAAATCGGCCATTACCTGTCCTTTAACCGCTTTAGCCGATTCATGACGCAAATCAAATTCTGATAATGCTAAGATCCACTTGCCGATCCTTCCTTTCAAAATTGGCATCGACAACATATGCTTAACCACATCATCTGGTCTCAGCGTCTATCAGTCTTCTGCTCAAATAATATATCACACGTTCTTCCCCTTCAAACTCTTGAATTAATACTGATCCGATAACATTATCATCGGCAGACAAGTACAACTTGAAAGGTTTCCCGTGTTGAGGTGGAACCAATACTGGAGGGTTTACCAAATATTTTTTAATTTCTTCTGAGGCTAATTGCTGCTCTGTTCCCCATACAAATTCCTGATCGGCTTTTAATTTTAATAAAGGACTGAAGGCTTTGATTTTTTCTGATAGATTAGATATAAATCTTCGAATAAAATTAATCTTACCGATCAAGGATTGCAACTCAGTCTTATCGGCAGGAGCAACAACCTTATTAATTGCATCAATAGATTTCCTGCTGATTTCAACACCTCTTTGATGTATCATGAAGCCTAAGAATTGACCTGCCGATACACCAAATACACACTTAGTAGGATTCATCTTTAAACCATGCTTTCTGGTGCACTCCAAGATTTTTCGTAGATCAACAAGATGACTTTCAAAACCTTCAGATTTGACTACCACATCATCTATGTAGATTTCAACCAATGTGCCGATGTATTTATGGAAGATAAAATTCATAGCCCTTTGATAGGTAGCACCGGCATTTTTCAAGCCAAAGGTCATAACAATCCATTCAAATAAACCCACATGACTTGGAAATATCCTCTTTAGCCATGAAAATTTGGTTATAACCGGCATTACCATCCATGAAGCTGATGATCCGATGTCCAGCCGCAGCATCAATCAATAAATCGGCAACAGGCATTGGATAGCCATCCATCGGTGTAGCTTTATTAAGATTCCTGAAATCAATACACACACGAAGTTTTCCATTTTTCTTATAAACAGGAACCACATTAGAAATCCATTCGGCATATCGACATTGCCGAATAAAGCCAGCTTCAATTAACTTTGTGATTTTGGCCTTAATATCAGGTAACACTTTAGGATTACATCGGCGTGCAGGCTGCTGATGAGGCCGGAATCCTGGCTTAATAGGCAACCGATGCTCAACTATTGACCGATCTAGTCCAGGCATTTCTATATAATCCCAAGCAAAACAGTCTTTATACTCCCTCAAAATATTAATCATTTGCTGTTTACATTGAGAATCTAACTTAGCACTAATAAAAGTTGGCCTCGGCCTATCACCGTTACCAATATCTATTTCTACTAAATCATCAGCCGATGTGAACCCATGACCAAGTTTTCCACCATCGGCAAACCAATCCATTAAAATTCATCTTCAGAACCGACTGCTTGGATCGGTGTAAGTTCATAATCGGCAATCCTAAGAAATTCCGTATCCCATGCTTCTCCCGATATGCATTTTGTCCGTTCATAGGTCTCAGAATCAGCTGATGCGATTATATAAGAAGAATCACCAGGGAGAACCTCAACCTTGTCTCCAATCCACTGTATAAGGCACTGATGCATCGTAGAAGGAACACAGCAGTTGGCATGGATCCAATCCCTTCCTAGGAGCAAATTATAGTTACCTTTGCCGCTAACGATGAAGAAGGTGGTTGGCAAAGTCTTGCTGCCGATAGTCAACTCAACACATAATGCCCCTTTAGCCGGAGACACATTGCCTTCAAAATCTTTAAGCATCATATCCGTCTTGGTTAAATCCTGGTCCCCTTTTCCAAGTCTTCAGAACATGACATACGGCATAATATTAATTGCCGCTCCTCCATCTATGAGTATTTTTGACACTGGCTGTCCATCAACCCTGCCCTTAACAAACAAAGCTTTGAGGTGTTGCCTTTCATCATCGGCAGGCTTTTCAAACACAGCCATCATTGGATCCAGAGTTAGTTGAGCTGCTTCATCAGCAAAAATTGCTTGTTCCTTGTCATCTGGCACCAAGAACTCCATCGGCAACATAAAGACCATGTTAACATCTGCCGATGGACCTCCACCCTTGCGTTTTGGTTGCCATACTTGAGTTGTTACCTTTGGGATGCTTTCTTTCGGGCACTGTAAATCCTCTTGACGCATACGCTGTACCCTTCTTTTTTGAGTTTTCGTCAATCCTTCAGGGCACCATTGGGGGAGCTTTGTTTTCCAAACAGGCTGATAACACTTTGTGTTCTGCACATGGAAGCCTATGTTTGGATACCTGCAAAATATCCCTTCATCAGGAACCCTTTCGTTAGCCATCTCTTCAAGCTCTGCCTGACTCCTTGGAAAACAATCAATATGCCCGCCAAGCCTGTTATGCATACTAACTCTGCCCCCCAGCCGATCAAGTGCTGACACCTTTTCTTTGATTGGCTTATTGATGCGTACCCCTCGATCACTAGAGTGATGTTGTCTCTCTGCCCGATCATTTAAATAATAACCATTACATTCAGGGCAGGTATCGACAGTGGGCAATTTAATGCCTTTTTCCCAGCAATAAACGAAAAATGGGCAATTCGAGTGATCTTTATGCCGACGTAACTCTTCCTGTTGCTGCCGATACTGATCCTCACGTTGTTGCCGATATCGAACACCATATGGAGGCCCTAATGGTCTTCTGAAGCTACTACCTTCATTAACAATTCCTCTCCCTTTAGCGCCATCGGCAGGTTCCTTTTCCTTCACGTCATCAATAGTTATTTGATTTTTAGGGTCTACCGATGCATTTCTTCTAGCAGCCTCCGATGTTAATACTTTGGTTTTGCCTTTAGCCTCCACCATGTTTGCAGGGAACGGATGTTGATCAATTTTCATCGGCTTCTGAGACTTTGAATTATCAAATGTGATCTTCCCGGATTCGATAGCCGACTGCAACTGTTGTCTAAACACCTTGCAATCATTGGTACTGTGCGAGGTAGCATTGTGCCATTGGCAGTACCTAATCTTTTTCAACTCTTCTGCAATTTTATCAGTCCAGTATGCATCTTGACCTTGCCGAAGCACAGGCTGAACTTCTGCTGGAGGTGCTGGCTGATAGGCTTCGATATATCCTTGTGACAAATAAGCCGGAGCAATCGGCACATTTGTTATTGCTGGTCCACTAATTTGCTGTACAGGGTTCATCGGCCATGGTGCCGATGCAGGATTCTGAATATCTGCTTGCATATATTGCTGTTGAACCCCTGCCATCTGATATTCAGGCTGAGCAAAGTGCTGTTGAGCTAGCAATGGACCCGTCCCACTTGGATTAGGCCTCATCGGCACATGACTCGTCGATGGTTGATAGACTGTAGCCACCTGTTGCTCTTGCATCCTTGGATGATAGACAGCATAATTCCGTTGATTTGCAGGAACTCCAGCTAGAGGAACAATTGATACCACCGGTTGGTTTGCACTTGAGCACCCTTGTTGCATCGGCAGAGGGTTTGTCGATGGACTTGTGTATGATGCCTGATAAAGCGATATGTGGAGTCTTCCTGATGGCAACTGTGCGGTAGGTGGCGTTGTAGTATAGTGCGTCACTTGAGCCATCGGCCGAATCGGAGTAGCTGACGTTATGGGGGTTTTACACGCTGTATCATGCGTCTGATTTAATCCTGAGTTAAAAGCAGGTAGATCTGGAGACATCCCATATCCCCTTCGATTGGCAGGAACTCGTCGATTTTGAACCGAAAGACCCGACATTGCCGATGCCGATAGATCTGTACTTAATTGAATATTCTTTGCTGAACTTGTCATTGGCGGTGGAGATTCAGCAGCAGGCATATCTGTATGAGGAGCAGAAACCCCTGGAGCCACAACGGCTGTAGTAGCCGATGGAGCTGTAGAAGATGATATCCCAGGCTGATGATATATTGGGCCAACATAAGCTGGTACTTGTACTTGTCCTTCTTTTAATGATTGAATAATAGCATTATAAACAGTGTTGGACAGTACGCTAGAGTGATTAATCAATGTATGACTTAATGCAGAGTTAACCATTGATTGTAATTTACCAGGATTGGAGTCAAAAGTAACTTGCCGAGGCAACGGCGGGTCTTGCTTCTGTACCACTTCTCCGCTCCTATTCTTGTTGTAGGATTTCAGGTAAAGCTTCCTGTAATCCTCCATAGCTTTCTCCATGGCTTGCCTCTGTTCTTCCTTGAGATCCGCTTCTAACACAGGAATTACGTTCTCCGGATTGATCTCAGAGGAATTCGACATGATGATTTTAGTATGGGTCCCACCGAGCGTGCCAAAAGATGTGTTGATGCAAAAAGGCGTTGGATCTGCAAACACACCGGGCTAATACCCAAGCTCGATATCAAGGCGTGCCAGTCGATTTGACTTGTTAATCGACAAGGATGATAAATTTGAATAAAACCCGAACGAGACGACAGCGATACGCTCGGACGTCAAAGCTCAGAGGATATTCGATAACTGTTGAACAGATCAGACGAGACGACAGCGATACACCCGGACGTCAAAGCCTGAATCGTGCTCGGTAGACGCGAAACCTGCAAGGTCGCCGGAGATCAAGTTGATGCAGCCCGCCGATTCTTGAAAGAACTCGTTGAAAAGGAAAAGGTACTGGTGACGAAGTCGTCGAAAAGTAGATTGCTTGAAAAGTAGATAAAAGTAATAGATTTGTTGTATTTGATTGATTGACCTTTTTTACATTGTCTCTCGGTACATATTTATACCCTGGCACTATGAGTCCTAAACAGACACGACAAAGTATTACCTAAACAAATCTTATCTCTAAGGAATAAAAAATAATGACTCGTACCAAGGTCGGACTCAAAAATAAACTATTAAAATATTGGCATAAATATTGCCAGTTTCCTTATCCATTACTTACGATGAAACCTCTATCGGCGCTCCTCATCTCTGTAAATTCCATCGGCAAAACCCATCGATAATGATTCAGCTCTGCTTTTCACGTTCTTCAGCTCTGCTTTCCATCGGCAACCATGCCTCTCTCTCCATCGGCAACAGCCTTTTGGCTTCATCGGCAATGTACGAGATCAACATGTCCTTCATCGGCAATCATCCATCGGCAACTCAAAAGTAATACTGAAGAATAACCACTTTCTTACCGATTTAGTCTCCCGATCCTTATTGACACGTGCCGAAAAACGGTGTCAACAAAAGCATAGAAGAAACATCATTATTTCTAACATAAACTGTAATGCTCTAACATCATTATTTTAGATCTAATATACATACTACTCACAGATCTACCCAGAGTCAACTAAAAACTAAACAACTCTAGTGCACATTATATTTTACTAATGCATAGCAACAGACTTATAATGTATGAGAAACTTACCTAAAAGCCGAGGTCTCAAACTGACAGGGCTTCGCCGTTTACTTCCTTCCCCTCCCTCCTCTCCTCTTTCTTTTTTCTGGAAAATTTAGTGAATATAATAAAAATCTGAAGAGAGGGGCTGGGTATATATAGGCGGAGCCTAAAAAACGCCCACTGTATGGGCGTTTTTTGGCTGCTCCGAGGCCCGCCCGCAAAACAGCGCACACTTTTGCAAGCGGCCCCCTCGCCACTAAAAAAGCCCACGCAGTGGGCGTTTTTTGGGCGCCAAGGGGCCACCCGTAAAAGCCGGCACCGGCGGCGGCCGGCCCTGTGCCATGTCACATATAACGCCCACACAGTGGGCGTTTTTTAAAAAACGCCCACTGTGGGCGACCAGTTCTGTCATATTTCGAAACAAAAAATTAAAATTATAAAAAAAATTTAAAAAAAAATTAAAAATAAAAGCAGATGCAGATTTTGGCCCGAACCTATAGACCCAAACTCGGCTCAAATCTGTTGGAAACAAGTTATACTGGGCCAACTAGCCCCCAGCCCAATCACACAGGTCGCTCTTCACGGCCTCGTTTTTTGTTTTCTTTTTGAATGAAAATGGCCTTGACACAGGTCAGCTCGAGCTTGTTCGGCTCGGTTCAAAAAACAAACGGGCAGTTGTCTCGGCTCTTGAAAAAGCTCGAGCTAGTTAATTTCAGCTCATGAGCTCGACATACTTCTTTAGATAATGGAAATTGTTCCAACTTTAAGTTAATCAAAGACAAGGCATTAGTCCAAAATTATTACAAAGAGAGAGCCGCAACTGTTAACTCACTCATACTAGCTCTAGATTAAATTTAGGCCCTGTTCTTTTTTTTTCTTCAAACCTATCCAATCTCAAACCATGGAGTGAACAAGACTGAAGTGGGGTTAACAGCACTTTTTATTTGCAGAAGATTAAATCTGTCTCAATACCTTCCAATCTCATTGGTATTTGAGCTGAAACGAAAAAGACCTAAAATGGTGCACTTTGGTCAAGCAGCTCGTCAAGTCGTTACCCTCGTGAGCAGTTCGCGGCACCCTCGTTATCTTAACGGGCTCAAACATTGACTTGCCATGTTAAGAAAACGTATAACGAGCTAACGACTCACAAGATTTTATTCACTTCCCGACGTTCGCCGCTTCCGACCCTGCTCTTCTCGCTTTCATCTTCTCGACGTGATCCCGGAGGCCAGATGTGCTCCTCGGCTCTCGCGATGGATGGATGCCTGGCTTCACCAGCGGCGTTGGTCCATCTCGTCTTTTTTTTTTATTGCCTCAACCTTTAATTACAAGTTATAGCATTGGTTCACCTCTGTCTTGCCCGTCTTAGCAGCGGCAACGTGCGAGCGCTTTGTCCTTTCATTCTCGGCTAATTCGATGCACGACGCCCATCATGCTTTGTTGATAGGAGGCGGCCCATTGTGCATAATAAGTGATTCACGGCCCAACAAGTTAAATTGTTTTTTTTCATCATTCCGCGTGATGTTTGACTACTACTACTGCATGATTTGTTCGGTCAAAGAAAATATCGTTTCTGTTGACCTGGAAAAGCTTAAAGTTGGTGCAGTATAGCCGGACAGGACGCACGGTGATATTAGTGAACAATCACAAAGCACAGGTAGGCGCCATGCGTGATGCGTTGGTCCCTTTGGGCTATTATTGTCTGACCGAAAAACGCGTGTTATCCCATAATCCCATCAAGGCACCAACTGCCGAACATCGCAGTACTTCTGAACTGAACATCGCAACCTGCACCATATTGCACGCGAGAACAGAGCAGCTGATCAGCTGAAGCTTTAGATGCCCACGAATTGAAGGAGCAGACAGACTCACGGTGGCTGCAAGACTTCGCAGAGACAAGTCGTGGGTCTCTCACACACTGTAAAGCGCACACCACACGTGTAGCTTAGCTCTGTTGTGTTCTCCCAACTTCCCTTTTGGTCAAAAAGAATCGATACGCCATCCATACTACGGCTAGCCGTCCCGGCCATTAACAAAGGAATTTCTCGATGCACGCATGTACCCATTATAACCTCAGCGATCGAGACAGGACCGAGATATGACGACGACGGGATTTGCTTGGCCAATTATTACATATATAAACACATATTTATTGTAAAAATATAGTACTAGTACTATCTCACTTCACTTCCGAGTTCTGACTTTCTGTCGTCGACTCGTCGGTTGCCACTCATTGCCCCACTGCCTCCGGTAGTGCATCGTATATGCCTGATGGGGGAGCGGTGGCGTCACTGCCTGTGCCCGCCGAGAGCTGAACGGTCGGTGTAGAAGAACGCTTGGGTTCGTCGTCGCAGTGACGTCGCCAGCTAGCCGGGACCGGTCAAACTCGGCCGTAACTGCCCAAGACGACGACCTGGCCCTGGCCCGCTCTACTTTTGTAGCTTTTGTGGCGACACGAGGGCCGTACACATAGCGGGCCCCGCCGCAACGCCACGGCACGCAGTTGCCACGCGACGAGCGAGCAGCCGAGCACCACCAGCACACTACCCCGTCAGGGCCCCCCACTCGCGAAGAAGCCGATCGGAATCGGATCGAACGGAACGGAACAAACTTTTGACCGGCGGCGGCCGGCGTTCAGAACGGATCACCCGCTGGACCTTTCGGCTCAGGCGGGCAGGCAGGCACGTCGAAGCAAAGGGTACCGGTCCCGCTGCGTCTGCGTACGTGCATACGTGGACGCGGGGCGGCGATCAGGCGATCCATCACCCATCGAGCGTGCGCCGCGACCGTGATATCACGATGTACGCGCACGTTTTTTTTTTCTTCGTTTATAATTAATTAACGAACCATCACGTCGGGCATGCGTGACGACGACTTCGTGCACGGCACCCTCTGTTCCTTGTTGTTCCCGGCATGTCCTGGCACGAGACGAGACAGGGACCGATCGAGCGCCGGGCTATAGCGCGCGACGCGACGAAACAGCAAGCTGGCTGCTGCCGGTTCGGTGCGGCGCGATGCGATGCGTGCGGCGGCGCAGCGATTGTCTCGATGCCGCCCAAACAGCAAGGGCGCGCGCAGGCCGACACGAGTGTCCCTCGCATGCCGCGTGCGTGCTTCACCCGTCACGTCTCCCAAATGGACTGCGCCGCCGGCCGGAACAGCGTAGGGGGCGTTTGGTTGGCTGCACCACGCCGTGCAGGGCTCGCCGCATGCAACTCGCCGGACGTTTGGTTGCCTGGTCAAGCGGCAGGGCCAGGCCGCGGCCATGCAGCTGTACAGCGCGAGTCAGGCTAGCGGGGAACGTCCACATTGAGCGTTTCTTGCGAGCCAGGCTGGGCCGGTGCGAGCGTTTCTTTCTTAATTATTTTATTAGGGTATAATTAGTATATATTAAGTGATATTAGTATATTTTAAATAAGATTAAGATATATTAAGATAAATAAGAACTATTAGAGTGTAATTATGTAACATAAATATTATCTTGATGATTATTTAATGATTTTTATCTTATACAATATTTATTTACACAGACAACCAAACAACATCTTTTCTCATGCGGGCTTAGCCGACGCAACCAACCAAACAAAGAGAGTTACATGGCACCGGCCAGGCTCCAGTCAGCCTGGCTCCCTGGTACCATCCAGGCTCCGGAGAAACACGAACCAAACAGACCCGTAGCAAATGGTCCGTTGCGTTGCATTTGCATTGGATGGCTCTGCCAGAGTGTGAGTGACTGCGTCATCCGGAGAACAGTGTACCAGTAACTCCGACGCGGCGGGCGGGCGACGTCACGCGTGACGCGAGCGGACGGCGAACTTGGCAGTCGGCCGTGTCGACCAGGCCCACGCGTCAACCGGTGCTGATATACATCCATCGAGTCGCCCAACCGCCCGGGTG
>CM041630.1:52428251-52466037 GCA_023333625.1 Bothriochloa decipiens | reverse complement strand
CAACCGGTGCTGATATACATCCATCGAGTCGCCCAACCGCCCGGGTGGGTGAGTCACCCCGGGTGTGTTTATTTGGGCTTTTGGCTGTGGCTTTTGATCCTAAAAGTCAAAAGCCTAACCAAAGAGCCTAAAAGCTACAACTGTTTTTACCCAAAGCCAGCTTTCACCGTAGTGTAAACTCAAAAGCACATGTACCCCTGCTTTCACTGGCTTTTGGGGTGAAAAATGACCCACTACCCCTGGTTATGAGACCCAAAATAACGTTTCGTTGTTTCTATTCCTCCCTCCCCGTCCGCCCGACACCCCCCACGCGCGACTCGCCCCCCACGCATGTCTCGCACTCGCGGATATGGCCGCGGGCTAGGGTTCCTCCGCCGCCACCCCTTCCCGTCCGGTCCTCCAGCCGGTCATTGCATAACCGGAGCTCCGACGCCCGCATCTTCTCCGTCCCTGTTCGACGCCCAACCGGAGGCCGCGTCCCTGTTCGACGCCGGTCGCCGCCCAACCGGAGGCCCGACGCCGCCGCCCGTTCTGCTCGGTGTCTGGCCGCCCGTCCCAGCGATCTGCACCACCGGCAACAAGACCAGCAAGCTGTGACCCCAGCCTGGCCGCTAGCCCCAGCCAAGGGCGAACCAGGTCGCCGTGCTTCTCCACGAACTCGTCCCCATCCGGCGACGAACCTGCAAGGTACGTTCGATCCCCTCTGTCCTTGTTGAAATTTGATGGATGCATGAGTGATCTGCTGAATAGATTTATGATTAGTAGTGGTTGGCTGGTTTGTGATTCATGGTAAAGCAAATTGATTGAAATTTGTTTGTTTGGTTCAAGTATGTCTGAGAAGGCAGATTGGAGTGATAGGTTTGTGAGGAGTTTGTTTGATGCCTGCAAAGAAGAAATAGAAGCCGGCAATAGGCCGTTGGGAAATTGGACTGCTACCGGTTGGAAGAATATTATTTTCAAGTTTGCAGATAAACCAGTGATAAACGAACAAAAAACAATTGAAGAACAAGTTAGATGTCTTCAAAAAGGAGTATATAGTGTTCATGGAGTTCAACAATTGTGCCACTGGGCTTGGTTGGATTGCAGAAAGAAACACTGTTGATTGCTCGGATGATCGGTGTAACGGAACCGCCCAATTTATACAAGATCAAGTATGGATGTTGCCGCTAATACGTTGACACTCACATACTTTCACTTGTATAAACCCGGTAGTCCAACGAAATCACGAAGGATTTCAAACCACAACAAACCAAGATCGTAGTAATTCAGCATAACCACATCATCTATTACCACATTTCATAGATAATCTACATTGATTACATAATATCGAAGTATACTTTAGTTATTACAAACCAAAATATAATGTAGCGGAAGCAACATAGTTTTAAAACCAAATCCGTCGTTTAAGGATTACATTGCCAGTTCAGATTCACATCCTACAAAAGCAATATAAGATAACGAGTCTAATAGAGACCATGCCCAATGGTCTAGTCTTCATTCCCGGCTGGGAGAAGGTAGTACTTGCAGCAACCATTATAGAAGATGTCATCTGCAATAAGAGGGAATAAAACCCTGAGTACTCAATTATACTTAACAAGACTTACCCATCGTAAACCATAAATAAAGACTCCAAGGATTATGTAAAGCTATTATAGGTAGAGTTGGCTTACTCATTTTGCATAAAAAGCCTTAAGTGAGGAGAGTAACCATATTATAATTAGCATCAAGTTAAAATTTATTAACCTGTCATCTATGTTTGCCCCTGTGCTAAACAAGCAAAAGAGAAGAGAATTACATAACCATATCAGGTTCATCAACAGCTATCTTGTGAAGCATCATTAACCATCCAAACAATTTAATGTTTTCAAGTATGGAGATACTCCCGTCAAGCTTCTCACTATCCAAGAGACGATGGCGATTCGAATCGATTACTACCTAGCTGGGGAATTATTCCTAACACCAACCAGGCATGCTTTACAAAGGCAGCCAGTGGTCACCGTTGGTACAACTCAGGAATCGTGGATCCAAGCAGCGCCTCACTACCAGGGTCGCCACCATCCAGGAGGGCCAGGAATTATAACACCTGCCACTGGACTTACGGACATGACTTCCCACCCATACTTACTACCTCCATAGTGAGCACTTGATACTCCTCGATTTTCGGCCTGAGTTGAGCCACTAGGCTTCGCGGCGGATAACCTCAGATCCAACCAGCTAAGTGCTAGGCACTATTCAACATGACAAAGAAAGGCTCCATTCCTTGTAGGTGATTAATCGGCATGAAGATTCGCTTGATTAACAAAGCCCGCCGACCTTGTAACTTCCATGTTCTGTCTTACCGTCGATTTACATTTACATGGTTATTTCCACGATAGCACATATAGCCAACCGTGAACCATCATCCTAATTCTTGCAAGTGATTAGTAATCACTCGGCTTCTACCGTTTAAGCATGGCTAAGCAAATACTACGGTTTCATATCATTAGGATTTCAAGTGAGGTAAACTAGACAAGGAAAGATGTATATACATCAAGGGTTCCAATTCAATTCCTAGAACATAATACAACAAGCATAGCATATTTAATATATTACAAAAAGTTAGGAGGTTAAAATACTCCGAGGCTTGCCTTTTACGACGTTACGGGTTCGTGCTGCGGGCACTCAAGAACGACCTCTCCTTCGGCCTCTGGACCAGCTGGTTGAGCCTCTTCTTTGACGGTCACTTTCTCGATTGGAATTTCCTTCTCCGATCCTATATGTATGTAGACAATGCATAAATAAAAGGAATGCATACAAGGCGTATGATGAAATGATATGACATGGAATAAGATGTATGATAAAATGCTTCACTCAGATGCCACCGATGGAAAGTTACATACGGTTCCATATATAACATGGCATGACCAACTGTTATTTACTAAAAAAAGGTAGAAGCTACTTGTAACAACCCAAAAATCTGAGCTATAAAGTTTTTTTTCTTTCGACAAAACCCTGAGTGATGTGGTGCTACATGTCATCATCTACCCCCCTTAATTATGCATCAATCCTAGCATGTCATGCATAGCAATCATGTGTTTTCAATTTAATTAACATCTCATGTCAATACTTCATGTTTCATATGTTAAAAGTCAATGTTGCATTAGTTTTGTTTCAATGTTTCAATAGCTCAATCATCATGTTGCATCGAAGAAGTGATTGGATTTTATTTGGTTTATGTGTTGATTAATAAAAATGGCAACATAATATTTATTTTTGACAAATAAATATTAAGAGGATAATACCCTAACATTATTTGGGCCATGTATACCTACTATTTGATGCTCATATTTAGCACACCACAAATATATATATATATGTATATATATAAATATATTTGAAAATGAAAAAAAAGAAAAGAAAGAGAAAAGGAAAAAGAAAAGATGAAACCGGCCCGAGCAGCCCAGCCGGCACGGCCCGCACGCGCGCCCGTGCGACCGCGCGCTGCGCGGCCAGCCCAGCAAGGCGGCCCAGCCGCGCTCGCCCGCACGCCCGCCCGCGCGACCGCGCGCTGCGCGGCCCAACCAGGCCGACGGCCCAGCACGAGCCGCGCGCGCCCGCGCGCCGCACCGATGCGCCGCAGCCGCTGACGATGGGGCCCTGCAGTGGGACCCACATGTCATCACGCCGCTGAGGTCACTCGACAGCACTGCTTTTCTTCCCCGCGTGCTGCGCGCAACCACCGGAGTCGCCCGCGTCTCTGGTCGCCCGATCTCCTGTCACCCCGCATCGACGACCGACCCGCCTGCCACCTCGGCCGACAGGCTGACGCCACAAAGCACCCACGGCCGCGAGCATCTCCCTCTCCCGTGTGCGCTCGCAACTGCCATGCCCGGCTGTTCCCTGCCTGTCCCCTCTCTCTTCCTTCGCTGCGAAGGCGCCTCGCCCTACCTCTCTGCCCGCTGGAGCCCACAGGAGCCGAAGAAGCCTCCTGGAAGCTTCCCTTGGACTGGATTGCCCCCGGCTGCCCGAGTTTTCCCTCCGCCGTGCCATTGCCGCGCTACCTACCACCATCGGCCCTATAAGAGTGAACCTCGGCGCCCCCTAGGGTCCCATCATCCGCCGCCACCACGGTGGCCCATCAATTGCACCCAGCCAGTCTAATTTGGAGTAGAGGAGAAGAAAGGGGGAAGAAGAGAGCAAGGGAGGAAGAAGAAGCCGCCGCCGGAGTTGGAGAAGAAGACCGCCGTCGCCGACTCTGAGCCGCCGCCGCTGCATCGGGAGCAGGAAGGAGGAGCAGTACCACGAGCCGGAGCCGCTTGGACTTGTACCGCACCTCCATCCTCTGTAATCTGTCGGTGAGCACCGCGCCATCGTCGCTCTCCCGAACCCCCGCCTTGCTTCTCGGACATGGCGCTCCGCCGTGAGCACGTAGGCCAGGTCGCTACCGACCTCACTGGACACACCCGCACACACGCACGAGACCAGCCGAGCCTCCTTGGACCACGACATCGGGAGGATGCCAGAGCGGAAGCCGCCCTGTCCATCGCCACGCGCCGAGCGCCACCGCGACGAGATCACCCTGCCACCTCTCTGTTGAACCTCACCCTCCATTGATCCCGGATCAGTGCTCGCCTTGATGAGACGGACCCCGTGCGCACCCTAGCTCCACAATTGCCTCGCCGGAGCACTAAACCGAACCGTCATGCCGATGCCTTGCCCGCACGCTGCCGCTCCAGAGCGCCGCCGTTCGCCGTCATTTACCCGCCGCCTCCGACCGCCTCGAAGTGCAAGAACACGACGACAAGCTCCGCCATGACTTGCTGCGCCGACTGGACAAGAAGATGAAGGCCGTGGACCCTCTCGGAGTGCCATAGCCGTGCACCGTGGGCACACCGAAGCTTCGCCGTGGGAGTTGCTGCCCGCGCGGACTCCGCCGTGCGTTTTGGTCACCGCCGGCCCTTCGGACAGGTGCCGCGGGACTCCAATCGCGCATCTACACAGTCAATTGAAGCTGGAGTGACTCGCTGTAAGGAGTACACCGAGCGCCGCCGCCGCCGAGCAGCCGTCCGCCGTGGAGATCGTCACCGGAAGCCAAGCCGCTGCCTTGAAGCCCATCATCGTGTCCGCCGTGAAGTCCCGAAGTCGTTGGGCAAGATAATGAGACCGGAGATCCACTGTGGCGCCGGGAATTGGAGCTTCCTCGCCGCCGGTGAACAGTGCCGTCGGGGGAAGAAGAAGGAGGAAGGAGATGAGTTGGTGGACCAGGAGATGGACGCGGTGTACATGAACCTGAGTGGCTGCCAGTGGGACCAAGCTGAGTCGGTGTACCGTGGAGCCGAGCAGTGAACCGCGTGGACCCTAGAACCTGCCTGTGCACCCGGCTCACGTGGAATGGAGACGCTGACAGTGGACCCCAAGGACGCCGGTGCACCGTGAACCAGAAGCTGTGGACCGAGCCCGTTGTGGATTCAGCGTGATGACGTGGCAGCACCAGAGCGTGCCACGTGGCGGGCCCGGCCCGGCCCATATCCGGCCCACTCGGCCCAATAACGGCCCGTTAACGGCCCAGTGGGGCCCACCTATTAGTTGACCATTGACCGTTGACCGTTAACTGCTGACGTCAGCAGTGACGTCACCCCGGACCCACCTGTCAGACCTCTGTTGACTTGGTCAATGATGACGTTAGGATGACATCAGCATGATGTCATCAGCCATGTCAGTATGACGTCAGCCGCTGTGTTGACTCTGTTGACCCCGTGTGACACGTGGCCCAATCAGAAGCTGCCACGTGTCAGCACCAGATAAATCGGCCCTTTTTCTTTTTTAGAAAATGGTTAAATCTTTAAAAATTCATAACTAATTCATACGAGCTCAGAAAATTATGATCCACATATCCAAATTTTCTATAAATCGAGCCCTATCTATCTAGGCTATGTTTGAGTGCATTTGGATCTTCTATTTTGCATTCGTTCTTTGTGCTAATCTATAGGGGTCGCTTCCGCGACCGTTAAATCTCGTTACAGGCTCGAGCGAGGACAAGTCTGATGACTGTGACTACTAGGAGAAGTCCGACAGCCACGTCAGTGAAGGTGCCACACACCACACAACCTCATAGATCCCATTACACATGGCAATTATAGTATGGCTAGTGCTTTAAATTCATGTTGCTATGCCTGTGCTAGGATTGCATGATAGATTATTTACTTGATGAGCCCTACCTTGTTGTAAACTTTCACCTGCTTACCCGCTATTATGATAGCCACTTGCTTATCTGCTATATTTATATTTCTATACTTCACTCGCTTACATTTTGATGCGACGTGATGAACCCGGGAAAGGCCTGGAGGGTGCCAGGCTGGATGTGTGAGTTGATGGATCAGATGGGCATGTGAGCTGATGATGTTGTATCCGGGTTTGGGGTGGAGCTTACGGCGGGGAGTAGGGTGAGGGTTAAGTCGATCGAGCCGGGATCTACGACGAGCTTTTGGAGCAAGTCTTGCCGGGGAATGGTTCTGGACATTCCCACGAGAGGAGCCTGTGGCGGGCTAACTGAGATGTGATGGTGGTCTTTGGGTGTGATCCTCCAAGAGGTGGAGCCCGGGACGAAGGTGCCGTGGTAGCACGTTAAAGATAAACCCTGATGAAGATATCCCGTTTTGGTCAAACTTAGGAACTGCTGCGCTGGTATCCGGACCTTAGGAATCTCTTGCTTTTCACTCGCTCTCCATGGGGGGGAGACGGCCGAACCGCTGGATAGGTCGATGCCACTAGTGCTAGGCGAGTAGTGATAGGAAGGTATATGCATGGGATGGAACTAACACCCTACCGAGACGATCATGGCACCCCCTTCGGGAGTGGGTACATGGCATGGCATCCTCTACGGGAGTGGATACATGTTCTCTTCACAGTTCCAGCGATCCAGTGCTGGATGGTAGAGTGGCATCGTTCTATGGCAGTAGGCGCCCGGAATCTGCCTAGGTGCGCGCGTGCATCGATGATGGTTATCTGGTGGATTAGTGAACCCTCTGCAGAGTGTATGGTTGATCGATCGATACATATGCCGAATCTTCGGCTATGGACCTTTCCTATGTTTCGCATGCACCGGACTAGTGAGTGAAGTGTTCTACCTTCCCCTGAGTGTGATTTCCGGCCGTGAGCCAGATTAAGGGCCGCGGGCCGCTGAGGCAAGCCGAGAGGGAGTTGGCTTGTTGACCAGAGTCTGAGAGGGTGTTGGAGGAGATGGGATGATGCTACAGATATGGATGGAGATGGATGATGGGAATGGGAATGTGTTTAACACATAATTATTATATTATTATTTATATACTCGAATGAAGCCTAGGAAAACCCCGGCCTTATAGGTTCCTTTTGAGATATCCTTATTTTTGCATCCACTGCCACAAAGCAATGCATAAGATGGGAGTGTGGCCAGTATAAATCGTACTAAAAATTTGATTTCAGGTTCAAGGAGCGAGTACTCATCTGGGGAGTACAGCGAATGAGGGTTTCATGTCTACGCTCAAGTTGGAGAGAAGATGATAGCTTCCGCACCTCAAGCTTTTACTGTTATGCTGCATGAACTCCGATTCCGCCCAGTGGCGATGTAATAAGTTATTGTAACTCCCTCTATTCTACACTCTTTTGTTCGATGTATGGATTATGGTTTTCAACTGTTATCGGGTAATGTGATTTAAATGGTCATATTACACTCCGACTCTGTGGATTTCTCTTCGCGAAAATCAAGGTTGTTTCTCTACTTATCAGCAAGCATCATGTATGGGCAAATCAATATTGTTCTCTAGTTATTAACTTTGCAAGTTAAAAAGACTTTTCTTTTTAATATATAAAAGCTATACATAAAAGTTTATCAAAATGAACTTTTTATGACTTCATCATGTAGATCACAATAATACAAAACTAACAAAACTTGTTTCACTAATTTTGGACCTTTCTAGCTCAAGTTATAAATTCCTAAAGTTTTAATTCAAAAACTAAATTGAAAAACATTTTTAAAATGAAAAACAGGCACACATGCCGATCTGGCCGGCTTGGCCCAGCTCGGCCCGCGGCGCAGCGCGTGCACGCGGCCCAGCACGGGCGAGCAGCCCAACGGCGGCAGAGCGTGAGCGAGCGCGGCCCAGCGCGGCAAGGCATATATGCATAAAAGTCCTGAAGCTTTACTAATTTCACAAACAATCCCAAATAACTCTTTGACACTATTTAAATGAGTCATAAGATTTTCACTTAGGCCACTGGATTTCTTCATATTTACAAAACAATGTCCCTGGCGGTGCCTGAGCAGAGCACGACGCAGGGGCGCTCAACCGGCCGCGGAACTTGCCGACGGCGAGTTCTCTGGTGGAGAGACCGGCCCTAATCGACTCCCCGTGACGACATGCATCCAACGGTGCAGGAAGGGCAAGCTGCGGTGGTCTAATTAGACGACGGTGACGCACAACGACGATGGCGCACGAAGCACACGGTGGCAATCTGCGTTCCGGCGAGGTCAAGGTGCTAGAGCCAACGAGGTCTTTGGCCTAGCTTCTACATGGCTGGGCGACCTCAAAACACTAAAGAGAGAAAAGAAAGGGAGATAGGAGAGAGCTGGCCATGCGAGACCAAGCTCGCGGCCATGGCGGCGGCATGGCTAGGGGGCTCACCTTGCTATGGTGCAGAGCACGGCTGAGTCGGGGAGGAAGAGTAACTTGTGGCGAAGCTATGTACGAGGTGAAATGGAAAATGGTCGAGTGGTGTGGGTGAATTTCGGGGGCGGCAGTGTGGTGGCCGGTGGCAACAGAGAGAGAAAAGGAGGAGGAAGAGAAGATGGAGTGGCCGGCTCTGACTTGGTCGGCGCAGTGAGGTGGCAGCAGCTTCGTGACGTCGACCACGCGGGCGGCCACGTGACCGGGCCGCAAGGCCACGGCGTCGGCGATGAACAGCAGGAGAAGAGAAGAGAAGGTCGGGGCGCTGTAGCAGCAAAAAGGATTTTCCCCTTTTTCGATTGCTCAAAAATTCATATTGGAACTTGAAAAATTCCCAATACGAAAGTTGCTTAAAACAATTAGAACTATACTTTTGCTTTTTGGACCATAGCCAAATTCTTGATATTTTTGAAATTAGGTTTTCAAAATTTGAATTTGAATTTAAAATTCAAACACTTCACCACAATCATAATGCAATGCCATTAATTAAATAAATGATGCTTATGTATATGTAATGCAATGCAATTAGACCAATAACACTTAAGGTGTTACAATTGGTGGCAGGAACACCTAGCTATAAAAACTCGATTTTCATTGTAAATATGTTTCTTAACTATTTGTGTTTGCTATGTCTTGTTGATTTTTCATTCTTTAATTTCAGAGATGCAACAATCCTGAAAAAGGAATCAAATGCAGTCATTTGAAGTTTCGAAAGCACAGTTCAAAGTTTCTGGAAGATATGCACATTATTTTTGGCAAGGGACATGTTAGTGGGGCTTCAGCATGTTGTCCTGATGATGCATCCTCCGATGAGGCAAGTGCTGAGGATGTACAGGGAAGTACCAAAACCTGCAGAGAAGGCTGAGAAGATAGGGAGCCAAGAAAAAAAGAAACGCAAGGCTGTTGAAGACAAGGATGACAAGAGCCCATTTTTTCGTATGTACAAGAACACTTGTTTGAAGATAGAATCTGCAGCAGAGAGGATCTCAACAAGTGTTGAAGCATCTTCTGCTCCTGCAACCAATCTTGTCCCTTCCATTGCAGAGACATTGAAGATGGTGAAAGAATGTGGTGTGGAAAAAGGAACTGCTCTTATGTACACAGCCACCTCCCTAATTCTTCAACCTGATTTTAGGGAACTCTTTAGCTCTCTAGAGATAAATGAAGGAAGGCTTGATTTGATTCAGAGGGAGCATGAGAAAGAGATGATGAAGCGGCAGTAATTTTATTATTTGTTTCCCTATGTTGAAATATCATTTGTTTCCCTATGTTGAACCATCATTTGTTTCTCTATGTTGAACAATTATTTGTTTCCCATATTGTGATCTGTGTGCTTGCCAAAATTATTGTGATCTGTGTCTTTGCCATTAAATTATTGTGCATGTGTACATATTATTTATCTATTGTTTTGGTTTGTAGATGTCCGATGCTGCCAAAGAAGCACAGAAGGGACTACGGTTGCTCACTGAACTCGCACGGCATGTTTTATAGGAAAGTATTATCTCGTGGACTTCGGTTATCCGAACCGAACTGGTACCTTGCACCTTTCAAAGGAAGCACGTATCATATACCAGAATTTAGGAGTCGTTCAGGGCCTCCTCAAGGGAAGTATGGGATGTTCATTACTTGCATTCATCCCTTCGTAATGTCATTGAAAGGTCTTTTGGAGTCTTGAAGCAAAAGTGGCGTATTCTGAAGGGCATACCAAGTTTTGATCCTTGTACTCAAAAGCATATCATTATGGCTTGTCTTGCTTTGCATAATTTTATTCGTGATAGCAAATTGAGTGATAAGGAGTTCGATAGATTTGATGCAAATGAAGATTACTTGGTACCAGACCCGACAGAAGAGGATGAAGTTGATGAAATGGAGAACGAAGAAACCATGAATGACGTTCGTTCTAGGATAGCTGATGAATTGTTTAGTACGAGATCAGACTAGTTATGTCGAGAAATGACATCATTGTATAAGCTCTTTTGATGAATATTGTTCTATTTACATGGACAAAGGAGAACTAAGAAAAACTATTGAAAATTATTTTACATTGCTTAAATAGTCATTTTCATATAAATTAGTGAACAAATAAGTTTATTATGCACAGTTTCTATATAAACATGTCCCAGACATTCAGGGGCATTACAAGTATTTCTCAAACTACAGCTTGACAACACCTCTAACCAAACGGTCTTCTACTTTTCCCACAACTGTTTTCTTATAGCTGCTTTTTCAAAAACCACAGCCCACAAGAGCTTTTCTAGAAACCACGGCTCAACCAAACACACAGTAAGACCGCGATGATATGGATGCTCCGGTGGACGTGTGCCTCGATCCGTCTGACAAGAAGCTTTGCAACGAAGAAAGAGAGAAGAAAACTGCCAACAGGCAATACAGTTCTATTGTACACCGAGTGAATGCGTGAAACTGAAGTGCTGGACTGCTTCCAGTCCAGCTCACGAGCTGGATGGCCAGTTTTCCAACGGGAACACCTCGACGTGTTCCGCCGTGGCCGTGCCTCGGAGATTACTAGTAGTCCAAGAACTGACCATTTTTGCACAAACCCTTTTCCAACCCGTATTCCGGCAGTTTTTCCCTGAATTTCTCGTTCCTCCGTAATTTGGTAACATCAATTCGTCCGTTCGACTTTCTCGTCGTAGAAGGCTGGCTGGCAATTGCCAACGGATTAGCCGCAATACAATCTGAAAGGAAATCCGCCCGTCCTCGACTCCTCGTCGTTCTCGTCGCAGTTTCCCAGAAACACCCTCGCCACTTCCTCAAATTTCCCACCTACTCCTCCTCACACCGCCACAGTGAGGAAGCCTCTCCGCCCCCCGCCTCCCTCTCCAGTCCCCTCCGCTCCCCTTCCCTCCCGTCTTGTCTCTCCTGCCTCCTGCTCCTCGTCCTCGCCTTCCCCATTACCCCGGCCGCCGATTCATCCGGGCCCCAAACCCCCCAGCCCGAACCTCCGTCGCCTCGCGCCCCGATGTCGCCGGCTGCTGGTGGCCCCGCGCCCGCGCCAGCGCCGGCGCAATCGGCGGCCGCCGTCCCGCAGGCGATCGCGCCGCCGCCGGAGCCCGGCCGTGCGGCGCCCGCGGCGTCCCGCCGGGATCCGCCGGGCCACCCCGAGGTGCCCGATCCCGCCAATGCGGCGGCAAGGAAGACGCCGTGGACCGCGCTGGCGCAACCCCACGCCGCCGCACCGGCGGCGGCGGCGGGGAAGACCCCAGAGGGCGGCGGCATCATCGGCGGGGATGCCTCGTGGCCGGCGCTCGTGGAGGCGACGCGCGTGGACCCCAAGTCGGGCTCGTCCGACTCCCTCAAGGCCGATGGGTCCGGCCCGT
This sequence comes from Bothriochloa decipiens, assembly GCA_023333625.1. Taxonomy (NCBI): domain Eukaryota; kingdom Viridiplantae; phylum Streptophyta; class Magnoliopsida; order Poales; family Poaceae; genus Bothriochloa; species Bothriochloa decipiens. The sequence goes on along the minus strand of CM041630.1, from coordinate 52,454,018 downwards.
CCCCTCAGGTACTGAATCTCGCGATCAAGTCAGTTGTATTTGGATGCGAGTACATCTCTTATGTTTCCGTGATCCTGTTGAAATCAAACTTTCTATATGAGCTTGATGATGAATCTACTGATGCAATCTAATCAGGAGGATCCAATTGCTGCTTCATCGGTGCCCCCACATCCAGCTGTGGGGGCTAATCCGAATCCCACCGCCCAAAACCCTACCTCGACACCTCCTCCCACGGCTGCGGCTTCCTCTCAACAGAACGGGGCCACAACCCAGACAGTTCCAGTTCGGCGTGGTGGAAACAGTGGAGGTGGTAGCCGTGGGAATGGTAGCAATGGTGGCCGCAGGGCTGCCAATAGTAGTGGAGGTGATGGTAGCAGCGGCAGTGGTGGTGATGGTAACTGGAATGATGGAAGCCTTGGTACTGGTAGCGGTTGCAACAGCAGCAATGGCGATGGTTCCATCAACTTGGAGGATAATGTCCCTAGCGCTGGTCGTGCTGGCGGGAATGGCAATGACAGCAGCAGACATGCTCCTGGCAATAGCCACTGGCACCACAACACACGTGGTGGTAGCAGCAGTAACGGTGCTGGTAGTGGTGATGGAAACAATAGATATAGTAGTGGTAGCAGCAACCACTGGAATAATAATCCCCGAAACAGTAGTAGCAGTAGCAATGGCGGTGGAGGTCGTGGTGGTTACCGTGGTCGCCGTGACCATGAGAGAGGGTCTAATTTCTCCCCTAGGAACTTCCCTAGAGTTCCAGTGATGACATATCAACAGCAGCAACAGCAGCAGCAGCAGCCTGGCATCTACCAGCCTGGGCCCTTTCACCGACCGCCGCCACCTGCTGCCCATTTCATGGTGCCACAGCATTTTTATGTTCCACCATTTCCCTACCCTGGTGAGCCTGAGAACTCGTAATGCTATTTTTGATGAATAGCGCAGCATCTTGTTGTAATCTGGTTGTTTTGTTGATATGCATCTGATGTGCAACCCTATCCTGTCTACCTCCCACCAGTAGAGCAGTTTCAGAACATGCATCTAGTTCGGCCACCCATGCAGCCTGCATGGGTTCCTCCTCCTCCTCCTCAGGATCAGCCAAATCTCCAAGATGATATTAGGAATCAGATAGAGTTCTATTTTAGGTAGTGAATCTCTTGGTTTCTCTTAGTGTGTTATTTCTATTTCTTGATCTTAACTGTTTGTTTATACTCTTGTCTTGTAGCACAAATAATCTATGCCACGACACATTCTTGAGGAGACAAATGAATAATCAAGGATGGGTACCTATTGAACTAATCTTGGGGTTCAACCGGGTTAGTAAATTATTCTTGTTTCGCTTGAGGATTTGATTCCATGAGTAGGATATTCTGTTTGTGTATTTTTTTCATGCATGTTGAATGATGATAGTTTGATGTGTTGGATTGCTGTGCTGGTTTTATTTCGATATGTATACTTTTCCATTCCAAGAACTTAAAGTTTTACTTAGTCAGTACACAAGTTGGCTCCATAAATTGGTAGTTCATCATTCACAATCGATTGCACAACTAGTACATTAGTGATAAGTGATATGCCTTGAAAAAAAAATAAATGATGACGTTATGGTTTTGTTAGGAAGGAGCACAACAAAGCTATTTTTGAAGTATGGTGGCACAATTTTTTCTCTTAGATCAGAAATAGTGTCTACATTTTTTTACATTAGCATTACCAATAATAGAAATTTGCATTATGTGGTTGTCTCCTGAGTTCCTGCAATCTCATGGGTTGTGAGTTTGTGGGTCTTTTGACGACAAATTTCCTGTTTACTATCCTCCTCCTGTTAGTTGCAGGTTTGTTTTTCGTTATTACCTAGTTCGCGATTTGTTCGTCTCATAGAGTGGCATGAGTATGCCGTGATATCTTTGTTGTTTGATGACATAATGATTTACCTAGCCTGTGATTTGTTCCTGTCATGAGTTTAATTTTTCTTTCTCTGTTGTTTGATGACATAATGATCATAGTTGATTTATACTACCTCCATCTGGAAAAGGACTCAATTGTAGTTGCATCTCTATTCAAACTTTCTACAGTTCAACCAAGTCTGTAGAAAAGAGTATCAATATTCATAACACAAAATAGGTATTACCATGCAAATATATCTCATGTAGAATCTATTGACACTTGTTGTATGTAAAGTTGGTCAAACTCAAAATAGTTTGACTCGATAATATGCTAGAATTGCATTCTTTCTCGGATGGAGGGAGTAATCAGCTAATCAAGTAAAAATATATTACAATGGGGATATTGGATTGATCAGTGCAACTTGAACTTCCGTAGCAGCCATCATCTGTTGTATATCTCAGCCTTTGTTCTTCTCTTTTCTGTGTTTATGCTTCTCACTGGGTAATAAGCAGATTGCAATTTAGGCTAGGTTCTTCCTTTTGTGTTTTGTATTTAATAACTCAATTTTGCCTGCTGCACTTTTTCATGCATTCAATACCATCTGCCCTTGCCACAGAACTTATGCTTAATATACTTCACTGGCAATCCTTTCTTGTTTGCAAATTGTTCTACTGAGCTTCTGACAGTAGTTGGAAGAATTGTTGAAGGTATGGTACTAGACTTGATACTGTGGCTGTGTCCTGGAATCTGTTGTTGATTCTTGCCTTGTGCATGGACTCTCTTTCATGAGCTATAGTGTAGGTGATATGGCTTAACTAAAACCTTGTAGCATTCTCAGCCATGGTGTATGCCTGGTTGCCTTTGCCTGAAAAACCATGGTGTCATATTGTGTCCAAATATGGTTGTATGTTCGTATGTGTAATACTCGTTTGGAGTTAACAATACAATTTCCAAGTAGCAACTAAGCCATTATTTTAAAAGAAATAATGGCTAGTTCTGATATCTGCAAAATGTGAAACTATCTGAATTATATAAGTGAAAGCTAAAATATTGAAGAAAAAGGTTAATATCATAGAGAATTAGCTTGCATTTTGCAACGAGGATTGAACAACACAAAATTGCACATTCTTCAGCCTATCTCATATGGTCGTACTAGACTACTTTTGTCTGCAAAGTTTCAGCATTGGAAATTAATAATCTGGATTATTTTCTCATGAGCGTTTGATAATATGCCTTACTCTGATCTGGACTAGTTAGTGAATCACACATACTCGTAAAAATTTTAGTAATTATGCACACATACTTAAAATTGATTGGTCTGAAACTATTATGATGCCCTTTCACAATTCATTTTGTTTTGGCAATACATACTTTATAATGATCAGGGTGCAGTCTTCTAGCAGTTATATCCACCATAGCTTTATTATCTATTCTTCTCAGATGAAGGCATTTACGGGCTTGGTGGACACCAACTACATACTAGATGCTATCCGTGCTTCTGAGTTATTGGAAGTGCAGGTTAGGCTATAGATTCTGCAAGACTTCTTGTTTTTCTTGACTAACTGAGATAATGTTCTCTGACATGCATTGTCGCTGAACTTTTCTTTAACTTGTACTGCCTCAATCTATGCTACAGGGAGATAATGTCCGTAGGCGCAATGATTGGAGAGAATGGCTACTTAATTAAGGCTGTCCACTATAGCAAATCAGGTTTGTTTCTTCTCAGATTGTAACTTCTGTTGCACTGTCACCTATTCTTCATTCAATGGTCAGGCTGTTATTTACCTGCAAGCCACTTTGAAATAATATTTTGTAGGTTCAGATGCCAAGATGCAGCTGCATGCTATCTTCGGGAACTGAATAGAAACTCTTGGGCGATTTGATCACGGGCACCGGTTCCGTGATGGACTGATGTACAGTGGGTCTATTGGAAGCGGAAGATTTTGTTTGTTTAGATCGGGACGTGATGGCTGCCCGTAAAGGCACATTCAAAGACACTATTGAGGGGATGACACCAATATCAGGAAATAATTTGCTTAAAAGTACAAGTGTTTTGTTTTTGGGTCTGTATAGTTGTCCGAAAAGAAGTGATCCTGCCCTCCTATAATGAATCATGAATCCTGTTGAACGACTTGGTGTTGCCTGGGGTTTATTCATGGAATCGCCCTCCATTTTTGGTTGCATTCATCTTATGCTTTTCTTGGGGGAACGATTCTGGCAACTGCAATTGAGGTTATCTATGCTATGGGAATAAGTTAATATATTCTATTGCTTCCTGTCACTGCCGTATCCTGGATCTACGGAATGTGAATGCCATTCTCTACTCTGGTCGATTACTAGCTGATCCATTTGGAATGCCACTTGTCAGAGCAACTTAAAAAATCAATTCATTTTTCATATCCTTTTAAATTATAGTTTCAGTTTTCTAGATCCAGCAGCCTCCTATCCCTATCTCATCCGTAGGTCCCACGCCACATCTCTTCTCTCCGTCCCGTTCATCAACGCGCCGCTCGTTCCCGCCGTCGCCTCGCCGGCCTCCTCTCTTTCCCCTCCCTCGCCGGCACTCCTCTCGGTTTAGCACAACAGGCCCGCGCGGCCACCTTCTATTTCCCGTCCCCCGCCGCCGTCAGTACTCCTGCTCGGTCCCCATCTTGTAGCGCCGCCACCCTCTGGCTTGCCGCTGCCCTGATGTGAGGGCAACACCCTGCCATGGCGCGAGCGCGGCTCACCGCTGCCAGCCTCCGCGCGAGCACGGAGATGGCTTCATCCACGCGACTCCCAGCGGCGCATCTCGCGACCTCACCCACGCGGCTCCCGGCGGCGAAGCCCGCTCATGCAGCGCCGGTGACCCGCGCGCGCTCCCTATGCTCTGCTCCGCCGTGGCGGCGCTCTACCGCAGGGTGAGCTACTATGCCGCGCGGGCGCGGGGGCCTATCCTCTGCTGCGCTCCACTTCCCGCACCGGAGGTCAGAGCCCTCCAGCTCGCCGCTGCCCCGATGTGAGCGCGCCACCCGGCCATGGCGCGAGCGCGGCTCACCGTTGCCTTGACGCGAGCACGCCGCCCGGTCCCCGACTTCCTTCGCCGTGGCGGCGGAAGCCATGGCGAACGCGACGCACCTCCGGCCTCTGGCTGCTTCGGCGCTCCGTCCTGCCGCATGAGCCCGCGGCGCTGCACCGCTGCGCCGACGCCGTGCCTAGGTGCGTGGGCTGCTACTCCGCCGCACGAGCCGATCAACCGTGTGGGCGCGCAAGCCTGCTTCGTTGCGCCGACGCTCTCGACTGCTTGTCCCTGCAGATCTGCTCGGAAGGTAGAGGGAGGAGAGTATGACGAGTGGGTCCCTTGTGTCATTGTCTGCTTAATGTATTTGAGGGCTTGATTTCTGGCCTGTGGCTGGAGTTGGACTTTGGTTTTGGCCTTTAAATTTTGCAGGTCACCTCCTAAATAAAAATATAGAGGCCTGATTTAGGGCTTGTGGCTGGAGATGCTCTTACTGTGGCATTGGACAGGATACTCTAACTTGATTAGAGGTTAGAGTTAATTTCTAACTCTAAACTAACTCTAACCAAAGAGGTATTTGGATGCAGGGTCAGATTAGCAATAAATACATTTTTCCAATCATTTGGCTCATTAAAACCGGATCTAGTGTGGCCAGCACTTGTACGTACACTTCTGTTTTTCCTACTACCAAATTGTTGTTCAACAACTGTTGTAGACATGCAAGTCTATTTTAAAATGACACGAGAACTCAGCAGCACACATTACACAGAAAGAATACATTTGCAGCTTCATGAAATCAAGTTGAACAAAAAAAATACTGGATGCCAAGATTTACAAGCCGAATTGCCTTGCCGCTTAAGGTCTCTCTTACCAAATATCTTATCAGCATTTGCAGCTCGCGTAACAAGTGCAGGTAACTTTTAACATTCATTACAAGTCCTCAATCAAGCTAAACAAAAAAATATTATACTCCATGGAATAAAGCATGAGCCAACTCTTCACGGAAGGCATTCATGTTGACATCTTCAACGAGAGGTTCATCTTCTGGCCATGCTGATGCCGAAGAACTAGGCATTCGGTTATAATTTTCATCCGCGTCACAAGCATCAAATTCCCTATCTGCAATTCTGCTCTCTCGAATAAAATTATGAAGAGCCATGCAAGCAACAATTACTCTAGTTTACTTCTCCTCTGGAAATCTTGGCATGTTCAACAAAATGATTTCATCTTCAACACTCCCAAAAGTTCGCTCTATGACATTCCTAACTTTGGCATATGCATGGTTGAAGATTTCTTTCATACCTTGTGGTGAGGGACCATTTTGCCATTGCTCAACATGGTACCTTGTACATCTGTACGGTGCTAGGTAGCCCGGCCTGTTGAGTAGCCTACATCAACCACATACCACTTCCCTACATATTTGCAAAGGCACACAATGAGACTTAGATGAACAAGTGTAATTGGAAAAAAAAATTAGCAAGACACTTCAAGTAGCAAACCTGGTGGTGGATGTGGAAATTTCTGATGATGAGTAGTTATGGCATCTTTGAAAACTCTCATGTCATGTGCTGAACCCGGCCATCCCGACAACACAAAGGTAAACCTCATGTCGAAATCACAAACAGCAAGCACATTCTGACTAGTCTCATTGTGCCTATTCAAGTATGGAATCCTCTTACTCTTATCCACCACAACCTTCATATGTGTCCCATCCATAGCTCCTATGCAATCATTGAAGTGTGGCCAGAATGCTGGATTTTCTAAGTTTGGGTGCACCTCTGGAAATGTTGGGTCCTTGGGTTTAATGTTATGATGTGCTAACTTGAGAAGGCATCTCAAAACTCTGTAAATGTCCTACTTATTGTCTCTAGAGACCTCCTAAAACGGTTATCAGCCTGTCTAACTGACTGTGGTGCACCAACAATCCATAAAAACATAGCAAGAGCCTCTATAGATGTCATTTTTTTAGTGGACTTCAACCCATACCTCAGGACCAAAGTATCATTCAGCCTGTAGAACAAAGGTCTCTCAACCCTAAACATGTTGTAACATTGGGCATCTCAGGCTAGTGTCTCATGCACCCAATCCAAACCAGAATCTCCAGTGACCACCTTAGGTAGTTTGACGAAGTAGTTATCACAGTACATACCCAAGATAGGAAGTTAGGAACCAACTGCAGAATCAAATTTTGTTGCTGCACCAAATTGTTGCGGCACATTGATATTATTTCATCCTCACTTGAGCTACCACCATCATCTTCTTCTTCCTCAACCATGAGACCAGGATCTTCTTCCTGCTTCAACACATGTAATAAACTATCAGCACATAGCAAAAAACTGAAATCAGTGTTACCAAATTAAAGGTTCATTACATAGCAAAAAAACTGGAATCAGTGTAGCCAAATCACCGGGGGGACGTCAGAGCTCGCTAACTCCTCAACCTCATCCTCCATTGCCGCATCATCATTGTTGAAGGGAGCGCCGGATCCGGATGCTTGCCCACGGACGGCGCGGGTGCTCGGTACCCTCGGTGGTCGGGAATGCCGGCCGGGTGCTGCAGCGGCAGTGTGCTGGGGTGCCGGCCGGGTGCTGCAGCGGCAGAGTGTGTGCGCTGCCGAATGGGGCTGCCTGCCCCCAACGACGACCCGCTGTTGAAGACGGCACTGTTTCCTCCTCCGCGACCAGCCGCCGCCGCCGAGGAGCCATCGAGGTGCAGTTGCCGGGCGTAGGGTGCAGCCGGAGTCGCCCTCGCGTCTCCTGCTCCGGCACGCGGTGGGCGATATGGAGGTAGCTTGGAGCTCCTGACGCGGGGAGGGAGGAGCTCGTCGTCGTCACCCTGCAGGATGTCACCGTAGAATTGAAGCCCCGGGAACACCTCCGTCGCCGACGCTTGCGAGTTGAGGTCGAAACCACCGCGGCCAGCAGGAGCGTGCGCAGGGCCAGTCGCAGACGACAGCGAGCCCCACGCGTAGTTGTTGAAGCCGTCTCCGTCCATGGAAATCTGGGCAACAAACACACATCATGATCAGTGTCTGAATATCAGCATAACAATTGTACGCATAGCAATAAAACTAGAGGGCTGTGCAGTTCCTTGACAACATATCACAGTAGCATATAAGAACTGAATATGAGTTCTAGATCCCTATCATAGAGGATACATGTATCAGCAAGAGATGCATAACACAAAACAGGAGGATTCCCAACTATTCTGTATGGCACAAGTTACAGAGTCACTGTTACTACCATTTGTCAAAAGCTAGGACAGTAGTTCAAAGTCACAATCAAAAGAACTGAAACAGGAACAGCCAAAAGCACTTGAACGCAGCAATTGCAGCAATAAAGGCAAGCCATATATATATGATGCTATAACATAAAATCTGTGTAAGAGCATAAGAAGCATTGAGTCCATATATATAATCACTGATTTTCTTCATCCTGCAGTCTAGCGCAGATGGTAGAGCAACAGCAAAAGAAAAATATGAGAACAAACACGCAAAGAAATTAAGAGAAGTGACATATAAACATTCATGATGCAGAAATCCTCTGTTCAGTTTCTCGTATCAGCTAAAGTCCATCATGATCCCCCTAAAAAATCCTGACAGGTTTTTGGACACAGAGAGCTATTGATCTCAAAATAGGATGAAAAAATAGTACAAGGAAATATGGTATAAGTGCTTCTGCCACAGTAACAATTCTCAAACTAGGTAGGGAATTCGTTCTGTTGTACAACTACTAGTACACCTATGCTCGTATATCAATCATCAATCTGGATCCTAGGGAATGCAACAGCGATGTGCTTGGCAGTGTGCAGGCAATAACAGAATTCAGGATATGAAGGAAAACTAGTTGCATGATTGCATCCTATATTCGTGTAAAAGATCATACAGCCTGTAAAAGATCATGCACTGAACTTGGACTGCCACGGATGATTACGTAGCATGGTTGCTGTCCCAATCCATATCCATGCACATGCAGCATCTAATAAACAATTCAGTTCACGAACACAATTCAGCATCGCCTACACACCAGCAAGCAAAACTTGCAAAGGCCTGATGCCTGCAACAGCGCACACAACACATGAGTGAGCCGGCACCGGCAGCGGAAGCAAGGGCGCAGCAGCGTGCAGCCGGATGGATGGACGAGCCGCCAAATGAGCTCCGCAGCGAGATGGATGGACGAGCAGGCAGAAGCACATCGGCAAGCACACACCGATTCCGCGGCGGGCGCACATACAACGACGGCGCAGCAATGATCGACAGCGCGCGCGAGAGAGAACCGGAGGAGGACAGGAGGATGGAAGGGCCCCGGAGGCGGCGTCCCCTTGCGCGCCCTGGGCGGCGGCGGCGGGATCTCCCAGATCCGCCGGCTTCGGGCCGCCGGCGCTGCTGCAGTGCCGCGAGGGTCGAAGGCACCACCACCATCTGGATCGGAGTGCGAGGGCGGTGCGTTGGGGAGTGGGGAGGAAGGCGAGCCGGCGATAAACCAAGGGCGGGGAGGCGGCGGTGTGGTGTACGGGAGGGAGGGAGGAGCGGGGTGGACGAGGGATCCGGTGGCGGCGGCGTTGTGGAATACGGGAGGGAGGGAGGCGGCGGCGCCGCGATGGAACACACGGAGGTCGGAGGGAGGAGCGGACGCGAGTGGAATACGGGAGGGATCCGGTGCGGGTGGACGAGGGGATACCCGTGGGCCCCACCAAAACTAACCCCAATAATCACCCTTTAACAGGGATAGTTTTTTAGGTTAGTTGCAAATAACCAAATTTAACCCTCTTATTTGCATACTTTAGGGTTATTTCAGCTCTAAATAACTTAAACTAACTCTAACCCTATGATCCAACAGGGCCATTATTTGGTTGTCTCCGGTGGTGAAATTCATGCTCGGAGGTGGAAGTATGCCAGATGTATGCCTCTGTAATATATCGTGCAGGTGATGTCTATATTTAGCTTCGTGCAGTGGGTCCTTGTGGGGCCTCAGAGATAACAAGGCATCATTAATCCCAGGTGAATCCTACGGAGGTACCTAAAAGGCGACGATCAGATAGAGCAGCATCAGGACCTTAGATCAGATAGAGCAGCATCAGGACCTTAGGCCTTTTTTAATACCAAAATTCACTCTCAAATTTACTATGTAAAATTCCTATTTTCCGTCACATCAAAATACCGACACATGCATGGAGTACTAAATATAGACGAAATCAAAAACTAATTGCACAGATTTATTGTACTTTACGAGACGAATATTTTAAACCTAATTTTTTAAAATTTAAATAATTTTTATCAAATACAAACAAAATACTACAGTACGCTGATTTAACATGTATACTGTACATTTTCCGAATCCGACCGCCGATTCGGATAAGCAAACAAGGCCTTAGAGAGACCGAAAAAACAGCATGAAAAGGGAACGATCAAAATGGAGCAGATCATGGTCTAATGACGTAGGAGTATGCCGGAAAGGCTTGCGACAGGGACACGTGCCTTCGAGACAACAGTTTGCAGGTTGCAAAGGCAGACGCCAGAAGCTGGACCGGCCATGGATGATCTCATCAATCCTGCGTTGCGGCCTGCTGGCCAATCCGGCACCCTGGGCGTGGGAGTCCACGTGCGTAGTGCCATCCACCTTTGTCCTCGCCGGACAGCTCGCTGCTGGTGCCACTTCTACGATCCGATGCTCGGTAACCAACTGACTGGCAATCGTGAGCTTTGCGTGTACCCGGCATAGCTTCACGATTTTTGGACTCCACGTACAGCTCCGTTTGTTCGAGTTACATACGAATGCATGAGAGTTAATGCAGACGACTGACTACTGTCTAAAGATCACCCATCAATCCATTATCCACGGAGTTATAGTCTACTCACTCTATTCCTTTTTATCGTTCTCAGTTTTTAAGGAAAGTCAAACTGTACTCAACTTGGACTAAATACATAAAAAATACTAGTGGTCATAGTATCATCAAATATATCAATGAATCTATTTTTATAATATACTCTCTCCGTCCCTTTTTAAGTGTCGCCGTGAGATGCGTGCCACAAGTTTGACTCGATTTATAGAAAATACATATAACATTTGTATCTCGAAATAAATTTATTAAAAAACTAGATTTAAAGATCTTTCTAATAATATTAATTATGATACTAATTGATGATACTTATTATTTATAAAAATTACCGGCATATGTTTATCAGAAAACATAGCGACACTTATATAGAGACGGAGAGAGTATAATATAAACTTATGTGGAGGCATAAATGTTAATAATATGTTCTAAGAACTAGTTAAAGTTGAGAAAATTTGATATATCATCAGATTTCCCATAATGACGGATAATAAGTGACGGAGGAGTATTACAAAATTGAGTACTTGCTCTAACAAGCTCAAACAGGGAGTCATGATGCTGTACGTACTTGTTGCTCTAGCAAGCTCTCATTCCTCTCAACACTCAGGCTTTGTCATGTGCCCATGTCAGATCCACATTCCAACAAGCGGGGTCGAAAAGATCGGGCTTTGTGTGTTGTTTTTTATGTACCCGGCAAAAAGTTAAGGGACTATCTATATATATCTGTGGACAGATTTTTACACCAAAAATCTGTCACATTTTGGACAAATGAAAAGCTGACACATCAGCCATGAAAACTGACAGATGCTAAAACAAAAATTCTGTCAGATTTTTATTACGCAAGCAACTATCCGAAAATCCACAACCCGTTAACAAAAATACAGCTGGGTCTGCATGCTTTTGCTGCTGCTGCTCAGTGTTTTTGCTGCTACTGCTCACTGCTTTTGTTGATGCTGCTCCCTGCGCTGTGCTCACTAGCCGCTTTGTTGATGATGCTCACTAACAAATATGAAGCACACAAAAGGCACATGCTTTCATCCTCCTTTTCTGGCTCTAAAAAGTAATGTTAGTTAATTTTATTTTAAATTATTGTTTCACTAATATGAGCATATGACAAGTTGGACAGATCACTAACTGCCCGGCAACTGACAAACTCTAGAAAATATTTTAGCTAAATAAAAACAGGCCCAGAGATTGCAAAGACAAGATGAAAAAAATTACCAAGTTCATGCACCAATATAGTACTTTCAGTTGCAAAAGCACCATAACTAGAAATAACATCAAATCATGTTCTAAAGCCATTTTGGTGAGTCAGAAACACATTAAGCTGCACATGTACGTATGTCAAAGATACTAATTGATCTTCAGGCACACATCATGCGGAGCTATTTGTCTATTACACAGCCAAAATTGCAGAAGTGTGACAATCATTACACGACAATACTTTCGGTTGTGCTTACAATATAATGAGCTGGAGGATGGCAGCATACTTACAGTGAAAAAAGACACCCATTTGTCCAACTCATAACCAGTTGTGTAGATATCATGTAAAGTTTCCTCTTTTAAAGAGATGTATAGGCATTTGACCTGACACTCAAAGAATCAAAGTGAATATGCATACAACATTTCCCATTAATGATAACTTTCTCAGATGCAACAAAGAACAACCATATAGCACATATAACTAGGCTGATGAAGCCCATCCAGAAGAAAAACTGTAGCCAAAAGCTCCATTTCCAGCACTCATTCAGAATTAGATGACAAACAAACAAGAAATAACACCAGGATAGCAAGAAAACCACCAATCCGTGTCTTGGGGAGCACATTTTGTTTGCCTCCTTGAACAACCTAAAATTTGGCTCATTCACTTCTAGCTGAAAAGATAAACATGTCTAGTGGCACATTCACTTCTAGCTAAAAAACTTTAAAAAACACATATAACATGCAGGGCACCACGAAATCCTCAAAAATTGCAAGCAAACATCAGATATAAAATGTAGATTACTGTATCACTTGCAGGTCATCAACAACACACATCCAATGCCTCAACTACTGCAACAGAGCAGTCTACACACTGATGACAACCAAAAAAAAAACACCTACAACTACAACTCATATAGCTACAAGACTTCACATGCAGGAAGGAGACAAAGCTCGCAACACAACCATGAAACAACCATCAAATATAAAACACAAATTAACCGAAACAACTGTAGTTCCAAGTCAAAACCCAAATACACACAGAGAGAGACAAAGAAATCCACACAGACAAACACCCACACCAAAGCCAGAACACACACAAAGCTAGCATACAGAACACACACACACAACCACACAAAACAAAGACACTCACACAGAACATAACCCCCCCCACCCCCACCCAACCACCCTCCACACACACACGCACACACTAGACACTGTCACAAACACTCACAAACCCCAAAAAAGCAACAGACACACACACAACTAAAGAGAAACACACACCACACACACAGAGAAAAAGACAGAGGGAGAGAGATGGACCCACAAAACATAAACGCACACCCCATAGCTAGCATACAAATGTGCAATCAATTAAACTAAAAAAGGGGGAAAAGAAAAAAGAAATACAAAGAACATGCTGTCATGAATGAAAAAATCATTATCCTTGCATATATATGACAAGTTGATTCCTATAATACATATGTATACTCACACATGGATGGACACACTCTATGGCCACCTAAAAGAAGCGCAAGGTTGCTTGTCCTCATTCATTAAAGATGAGCGGCCATGGCCACTGCTGCTACACTACACACCTAGCTAGCTCCTTCAGTTCCTTACACTAGTAGTTAGTATCAGGAATCAGAAAGGAAGCACGCCTAGTGCATGCCATGTAATATTTTACTCAAGACATTATCAAAAGTACCATCTGTATATATGTCCCAGTGCAAGAGAAATTAAATTAATGTATATGTGGTTTCAGTTTTTCATGTACCCATACTAGGCACCTCTTCTTCATCTTTTCACAGGTTCACTGATAGTAAAAATACTAATATGTTACCAAAAATTTGGATTGCTACTTACCCTGTCCAAAGTAAAATAGGGATTTGCCAGCTGAAGCAGAGAGCAAGTGAATTAATACAGGCCACAAAAACAAAAGGTCGCTCAAAAAAGAATCAATATACAATTAGTGATTTTGTAACTCATTTTACTTATAAGAGGATACCTATGACAACAGCTAAACAAAAGCTGACACTTGAGGGTCACCAATATTTGACAAATCATAAATCGTCTGAGACTGAAGAAATGTCAAATTACTTACTACATGCATCTCTGGGTGGCTTGACAGCTCTCCTACCAGCACAAAAAAAAATGAGGTGGAAGTAAGAAAAGATGGATTTTCAATTCTATATCACGCCATTCAAAATTCAACAATTAGCCACCTAGCTGAGAGAAAAACATATGCCTAAAGCAGCCTCGACATCAGGGACATCCATTTATAAGGAAGAAAAAACATTGGAAATGAACATGAAGATTCAGTCCAAATAAAAGCAACGAGCATCACAGCTTCTATATAGCACATATCGAATCAATAGCTAGTTGGATGCAAAGTTCCGAAACACACCAGAAAAAGCTAGCATCACGTTTAGTCTAGCCCATAACAGTGCACACCACCTTCCTTCGACAGCAGATCAAAGAAAGCCAGCAGAAACTGGGTTCCTATCCGTGCACATTCGGGAGAAGGCAACATGAATCCCGCCCCGCGACAGCCGCTCGGAGTCGGATCTCACGAGCAACAGCACAACCCATTCGACTCCCTCCCGGTTGAGCCCTCGTCCACGACGAGCTGTCGCCGCACCATCGACAGCTACTGCCCTTCCTGGGTGCCAGGTCGCCGCAAACACCGCCCCCCCACGCGCACAGCAGCAGATCCTCAATCAGCAGCAATCGACAAACAACTATACGAAAGAAAAACTACACTTACAAATTCGACCGCGAGAGCCGGAGTTGAGCGCGTACACACAAAGGAAATTAAGAGGACGTCCCTGCAATCGACGTCTTGATCACGCGGGTCTCCTCTGCGGCCGTCGGCGCAGGGGAAGCGGCGGCGAGGCTCGCTCTCCACCCCCACTGCTCGCAGACCGCGGCGGAGGAGACGAGTGGTGGAGGCACAGAGGGGGATTGGGGAAAAGGAACGGGTTTGCGGGTTTGGAATGCGCCGGGTTTAGACTCGGCCCGAAACACCACACGAATCCTGAAACATAACGAACGGCTCACAATCCGACAGATCCAAAACAACAAAATCAGTCGACAGACATATAACAAAATCCAAAAGTTAATTACCTATATTAATACGGAGTATAAAAGTAACATGTAAAACACCACGCATGAAGAAAAACGACCATCTTTTACCACAGCTAGTGTAAGGAACAAGACTACAAATGCATACTGTAGCCAAAACCACGCCCTTGGAAGTCGCAACAAATAGCAAGGAGCTTGGGCTGTGGGCAGTATCTACGATGATGCCCTTTTTCAATAAACACAAGGCCACAAAAAAGGACTTCACAACAATCAGAGTGCTTGGCTGCACTTCTTGGAAGGCTGTAGCTACGGTGTTGCTGTTTGCTGCACTGAAAACCTCATTTGCTGTGCACTGCTTTAGGACCAACTTTAGTGAGAGGTTCCATGTCCTAATTTCCGAGGTTTGATATATTAGGACCAACAAGTGTAGATTATTTCATCATTTCTCGCCTCGTCTGTTTCAATTCAAATTCAAAACTTAGCTTTGAGGCTCGCCTGGTCGCACCAAGCAAAATCTGGACCCGCCATTCGTTCCACCAATCAGGATCCACAGAACAAAATTTCGGGTCATTGGTTGGGCGTGGCCGGACCAGCAGACGGGCAACACTGCAGCAACAGCCGGCAGCCAGAGCCAGCAGGGCACGACACGAGGCGCTCCGAACGTACTGGTACGTGTACGCGCGGCCATGAAAAGGGCGCGAAAGGCGTCAGGGCCCGCATGCACACAGCGAGGCCGGCCGGGCCGTGCGCGCAGGCCGCGGACGAACCGGTCCATGGCGTGCCGCACCGCCGCGTCCGGCGCCACGCCTCGACGGCCACGCATGCGCAGAAGAAGGACGCGGCTTCCGCGGCCACTACTTTTGTTGTTGCTGTACTCGTCACCGCACCACCGAGTCCGAGCCGATGAGCTCAGCTGCCCCCGCCACCGGCGCCCACGTCCGTCCCCGTGTGGTCACGCTCGCGGTCGCGGTCAATCAGTGACAGTCCCCGGAGCTCAGCCCGTGTCGGTCCGGGTCCCGGGTCCCCGTCCACCTCCAGTGCTGCAGTCCCCTCGGCCGCGTCAGCGCGGCACGCTGTGCTGGTGCTGGTGCTTTTTTTTTTATAGGTACGACGCGCACTCACACCACACGCGCGCGCACACACGTGCGTGTCAAACACACGCTTAGTAGAGTAGGGATTGAGAGCCGTCGCAGTCTTCGTTGTACGGAATCGAACCGTGGCGGGTGGGGTGGCCACTGCCGACCCCTTCACTGAGCTACGAGCTCATTCGCGCTGGTGCTGGTGCTGTTGGGAGACGCGAAGGCGGTCCGTAGGCCGGCCAGCTAGCGGCTACTACTACTACTCGTGGCTCCGCGTCGGCATCGATGCCTCCGGTCGTGTCAATCACAATCAGTCAGGCAGGGGCGGGAGCATATGCCGCTCTTTAATTGGCAGTGTACTACTAGGCGGCAACGGGACGCCCAAAACGAGGGAAGCAGGGCGTGAGCAGGCACCGGCAAGCTGGTCCGTGGCCAGCTCCGGCGGCTTCACCGGCAAGCTGGTCCGTGGCCTTGTAGTTTGGGATGAAAATTTTTTATGTTCCGTGGAGGAGTTTTTTTTTATAGTAGTAATGAAAAAAAAATAATTACATAACTTGTTTACAAACCGCCAGACATATTTATTAAGTCCAATTAATCCATCATTAGTACAGGTGAGTTACTGTAGCATTTAGTGTTAATCATAAACTAATTAGACTTAAAGATTAGTCTCGTGATTTTTATTGACTAATGTTTTGACAACTGAACGGGGAGTTTGTGCGTCCTTGTGGCGGGTTGCTATTGCCTACGAGTAGGCTGATGGTATCTTGACGGCTCGTACTGGTAGAAGTCCCCGTTTCTGGCCGTCGCCGCTTTCCCCAATTCCATCTACGGACGCAACGCAACCCTCACGATAGTACAGTAAACTGACTTTCCACTTGCGATAAAAAGGTTCTAGCTCAGTGTGTGCTGCAAAGAAATAAAATTACCTTAGCCACTGCATTCCCGTCTCCTAGGCCTGTTTCGCAGAGCTCCTAGTACTGATCCGCCAGAAGATCTATCATCAAATAGTTTTTCAAGGAGAAGTAATTATACTTCTCTACCGATTCAGTAAAATCATTCTCTTAAATAAACTAAGAGTTCTAAGAGCTCAGCTTCTAAAAAAAAATCAAAATCACATGGAGCTCTTACTTTTGTCTGCGTCACTTGCGCTTGGGAAGCAAACAAAAACAAACATGGCTTTGGGGATCGATCGATACATTACCCCTTACTGTAGATTATTAAACGTAGGAGTACCCTTCTTTTGTGGTGGCAAGTGAGAGCAGTTCCCAAGACTTTTGAATAGTTCCCCGTCCTGGCCATATTTGCGTGCGTGTGGGCATATGCGCTGCTCGGTGCTCGTGGCCTCGTCCTCGTGCCCCCACCACGGGAGCCAAATGCGCTAGAGTCCGGCGGGGGGAGCTCGGGAGGGGACGCCTCCCCACATGGCACCGTGTACCACATTACCATGGGCTCCCGCATCCATGGCGCTGTAACTTTTGCACATCGCCAAAACCGAAACAAACGTGTACGTACATACAGCCAGCTGACTGAGCCGAGTCCTCTCAAAAGAATCGCGCGTTGTGCGAGGAGCTGTGACGCGGGCGGGGACGCCGCAGCGCAGCGCTTTCTGTCACACCGAGTAGTGTGTCGATGTGTCATTGGTGGGGCCTGCGGCCTGCTGCTGCTGCTGATGCTGCTGCTGCCGAGATCTACGGAGAAGACGACGATGACGAACTGACCGGCCGTCTACATGTGCATCTATGCAGACAGTCAGCCAGAGGCAGAGACAGCCACCACGGTCTCCCTCGGGGACGCAGTTTACTCCGCGCATGGGGGAACAGGAAAAACAAAAGGGAGAGAAAAAATGCGACTTCGTGTCGTTTGGGGTCGTGTCTTTTAGACACGGGAGGCACGCGAGAGGCACGTCGGCCGTCCCGATATGACACCGTAAAATATTTTTTAGCCCAAACACTGTTTATAGCACGCCAGCACATTTTTGGGTTGGGGTGGCCCAAGCACGGCCTTCAAAATATCTATGCTTGTTTTCTTGATGCCTTAGTCGTTATGAAAATGTATAGCTTGTGTATATTATTTTAATAAAAATTTAAGTAATTTGCGTGATTTATTTAAGAATTAGATGATAGAGAATAGAATAAATGCTAAAAGATCGCATTGTAGAGTTGTAGAAGTGTCTATGCATCATTTTTTATGCCGTGCTGGCCAAGCACGCCCCAAAGTGAGGGTCGTGCCATGTAGCCCACCGTGTCGAAATTATAAGCACAACACACCCTTGGTGTTCATGTCGTGCCGGCACAACCCAAAATATTTCGTGTTATGCCGTGCTTCATGTCGTGCCAAATGATCATGCCATGACCCCTCAAATGGCATGGCCTAAGTCCTAGCTCTAGTTCCCTAAAGACCAGAATAACGGTACGGTTGAAACAACAGACTTTTGGGATGCACTCCTACACTCGTTTTTGTTCGGCTAGCGGCAACCCAAATGCATTCAGTTTCAGTTTTCTGTTTTTTATGTGATGATTTTTTTTACAACAACATATATTATATTATATTAAGCAGTCATTTTACAACAAGGTCCTCGAAAGAAGACCAAATTACAACGAGGTCCTACGAGGGGATAAGGACAACATCTTCAACGGAGGCGTTGACGATGACGAGTTCGAGGGGCCGTAGAGACGTCGATGGCGCATACACCGGGATGGAAGGACCGCGCTAGGCGTCAGTTGAAGGTGGGATGATGGAGTCGTGAAGAGCTTTCTAGGCGACCGAAGAATAGTTTTTATGCTGTCGCCGGAGATATGAGATGAAGCTCGATGTCGAATCCCTGGTGGAGACGAGCTCATCGAGCCAACGCCAGTTGAAGAGCTGCGTGGCTGGACACTAGATCTGCAGGATCGATGGCTGCTTGGTAGATGTGGAGTGGAGGCGGATGTGAGCTAAGGTAGTGGCGAGGCGGAGCAGCGTGGATCTGGCGAAGCGGAGGTAGACGAAGGGGAATCCGAGCTGCAGTGGAGCGGAGCGAGTGGAGGAGGAGGCGATTTTATTTTGTTCGGACTAACCTGGGTTGAGACAGCTCCGGCGACGAAGAAGCCGGTGAAGACGATGATGACGACGCCGACGGTGGCGTTCTCGAGGAAGCGCTTACCACTCAGGGCAGAATCCATAGAGGCACTCAAGAACTAGAAAACCTACTACTAGCTACTGGCTACTAGAGGCGGGGGCCCCGCTCCCGCGTGCTGTGGCAGAACCTCCTAAATCCTATGGCCCACACGCATGATTATTGTCTAAACAGACTCCAAATAACCATGAATGTGTTCCATAAAACTTAAAAGGTCTGTCGGGTAAATTTTGAATCATCCACGATTCTCCGAGCAGGATCAATCATTACAAAGAGACATTGTAGTATTACAACAGTTTTATATAAATAATATACATCGGAGTAAAATAGCGGAAGGATTACAATAACATAAGTTTAATAACTATTTACAAACCATAAGTTAGATTATTACAAACCATATAGCAGTGGAATAACAATATAACTTAGTACATCAACCTTGAATATATGCTCTGCCTAAGAGCGAGATCTCTTATTCGTCGTCACTTTCCTCGACGACTGTCATGCAGCAGGATGCGAAGCATTCCTGTCCATGAGGCTCACCTGCAACAAGGGTTCAATAAACCCTTAGTATAAAAGTACTCAACAAGACTGACCCGACGAAAAAGAGGGGTGAAGACTCAGGAAATGCAGGCTAGAGGGACAAGGTATGCTTCAATATGATGGAATGATAAACATGATGCTCGATGGATACATGACCAGATTAATGGCTTGAGTACAACTTTTCTTCACGATAAAGTTGCAAGCCAACCCAAACATACTTACTAAGTTCATTAGGGTTAACTACATTATCGACGAAAGTTATTAAACACATAAAATAACATTAATGAAGCCCTAATGACATGATCCAGGTAAGCGCAAACAATTAATTAAAGTGCCAAAGGTCATTAGGGTTAATGACCCAAGGTCATCAATCAATTCCAAAGTCAAACAATTCCTATAATGATTAACTTAATTAAACGGGATTAATTAATTATTTAAAAACATAAAATAAAGGCATAAAAATTAAATTTGTCTAATTAAGCTCAAAATTTTATTTTGGAAAGATCTTGGCCTAATTAGATGGCAAAACAAATTTTAGAATTAAAAGCTAATTATTTTATTTATTAAAAATCATTGAAGGTCCATTTTTCAATTAAAAGAGATAATTTTAACTTATGCAAAAATTATTCAAATTTGGCATTTCATATTTTTCCTAGGTAGATGACATCATAAAGAACATCAGAATTTTTGGAGCTATACATGACTTACTATGATTTTTCAAAGAAAATAGCATTTAAATCATTTTCTAAAAATAGAAAAAGAAAAGAGGAAACAGTGCTCCCGCGCTGACCACGTCGGCCGACGCCGTTGACCGGCGATTTCTCGCCGACGACGAGGTCTCCGGCCATGGGGTTGGCACCTACACGATCACCTCAACACGGCGAGCAAACTGAGCTAGCTAACGTGGCGGCGGAGCGACGGCGACACCCACGTCGGCGGCCATGGCGGCACGGCGGAGCTCCGACGCGGTGGCAAAGCTCACCGGAGCGATTTTCGACGACGGCGAGCGCACGAGTACAATCTATACATCCACGCGAGTGTAATGGACAATAAGATGAGGCTCAATTTGGCCCCTAGCCGCAACGGCTACGCGAGCGGCGGCACTGGCAAGGTCACGTCGGCGGCGACGCACGTCGGTCGGACACTAGGACGCGGCAAGGATAAAATTGAGGGCACCGACAGATGCAAGAGCTCACCACGGTGACGATGCGCACGTTGGTTGGCTCGGAGGCGAGCTGAGTCGAGCTGTAGTCGGTGGTGGCGATGGCGGCGGTGGCGCTCCGATGGCAAGAACGGTGTCACCGCGGTTTCTGTGCACCATTGAACGAACCAAGGTGCGCATGAGAAGCAGGATAGCATGGAGAACATGATAGTGATGTTAAAGAAGATAAATAACCGACCCTGGCGGCGGTCGATGGTGAAAAACCTCGCGGCGGCGCAGCTGCCGTTCACGAGGAAGATGACGTCGTGCAGGCGGCCCGGGCGGGGAGAGCGAGCACGAGCTAGCTCAATCGAAGTGCAAGGACGTGGCGGAGCTTCTGGCAAGACGAAGTGGGCAGAGGTGGATTGGCGGTGGCGAATTTTGCCTGCGGGGACGGTGTAACACCTCTGGTGTTATCTTAACTAAAACATGCCATGTCATCATATGCATTGCAAAGTATTCATATTTAAGTCAACCTTAATGTGCATTAACTAAAAACAAGTTTACATTTCATGGGTTGATTGCGTTTCTGGAATGTTTGGTCACATGAAATAATCAAACCCTATTTTCGAATGTCATCGCAAATGCTTAGTTTATACTCTATGTACTTGAGGTGTAAACTGTGTTTACACTAGTGCCAAGCATAGTGTATAAGTCTAAGTCCAACCCTAAAAATGATTTCCATATTTGAAATTAAATTTGGATTCCCAAGCTTATTTCTAAGTCTGGCTATTCAAATTTAAATTCAAATTGGAAATGCTATAAAAGGTTTTTCAAAAGTCAACTTGGTCAACCAAGGGTGTCATTGGGTCAATGACCTAAAAATGTCCTTGGATGATGCTTGTGATCACTAATAACCAACCAATTAAGTTAAAAACCAAATTGAGTTTAAATTCTATTTCAAAAACCCTTTATTTCAAAACTTAGTTTTATCCCCTTTTCTCTAATTCAAAATCTATAAGGAATTTGGAGATACTCTAAAAAATAGTTTGTAGATCTTGACAAGAGCTACAAAGTTGGTATATAAAGTTTTTCAAGTTTCCAAAAGGAATTTCAAATTAATTTGAAAATACAGTTTCTAGCATTTATTCCCTTTTGATTTTAAAACTATAATTCAAAAATTATGCATCATTTGAGAAAACCTTGTATATGAAGGATGTTTGGTTTGACAAGCTCAACATTTCATAGTTTTGAAGATTTTCCAGTTTTATTGAAAAATCAAAAGTAATTTCAAATGTTTGTTTCTAGGGTTTTATCCCCTTTTCAAATCTAAATTCAAATTTCAAAATCTATATAGAATTTGAGGATGCCAGTTAAAGGAAAAGTGTAGCTCTTGAAAAATTATGCAAATGATATTTTTGGAGATTTTCAAGTTCTTATGCAAATTTTGGAGTAATTTGTATTTTTAAACCGATGGCATTTCTGTAATTTCTGCGAACAGTAACTAACCCTATCGGCGAACGCCATGGCCGGCTTCTCATCGCGCCGCCGACCACCGCCGCACCTTCCCGGCCGCCAGAGCGCTCTCGGACGCGAGAAACTTCACCGTCGTCGTGTCACCTGCTCTTTCCTCGACTCAGTGCTATAAATAGCGGTCGGACGCCGTCGTTCTTCTTCTTTCTTCCTCCCACCGCCGTCGCCGACGACCTTGCTCCGCAGTTCAAATTTGCCGCCGATGCTCCACCTCTGTCCAATTGCTCTCGCCCAAAGCTCTGCCACTTCCTCATGGTCCGTTTGAGCCAGTTCGTGCTTGCTCTTATCATCCGAGTTGCCCACACGCCGCTTTCTTCTCCGCGGCCGGTCGGTCGCACCGCCGTGCCATCGCCGCCGTTTGCCGCCGCCGGAGGTGAATATATTTTACCTTCGACCCCGCAATCGTGTTCTCCATGTCATTCTGCATCTGATGCGCACCTTGGTTTGAGCAGCGCATTGCCGGAGACCGTCGTGACGTCGTCGTGCCATCGGAGCGCCGCCGCCGCCATCACCGCCGTCGACCGCAGCTCAACCCAACCACTCCGGACCTTCATTAACATGCGCATCAGCGCCGTGGTGAGCTCCTACATCTATCCGTGCCATTAATTTCATCAATCACGTGTCGTAGCCGCCGGCCACCGTGGCTCGCCGCCGGCACGGCCATGCCGCTCCGCCGCGCGCGTCGCTGCTCTGGCCAGGGAACCGGAGAGGGTGTCATGTAGTTGCCAAATTTGTCCGTTTAAGTGCCCTGCGTGAGTTCGTGTGGTCGCCGTTGCCGGAAATCGCTCCGGTGAGCGACGCCACCGCGCCCGAGCTCCGCCGCGCCGCCATCGCTGCCGGCGTGGGTGCCGCCGCCACTCCCCCTCGCCGTTAGCTAGCTTGTTGAACTCCTCGTGCCAAGATGAGTCCAACGGACCAAGTCCGGTCGCCGGAGACCTCACCGACGGCGAGGAATCGCCGGTCAACTCCGGCGGGGTCGACTGTTGACCCGGGAGCACTGTGCCGAATTTCCTTTTTCCATTTTCAGAAAATGATTTAAATGCTATTTTCTTTGAAAATTCATAGTAATTCATATATAACTCCAAAAATTCTAAAAATTTTTGTGAGTGTTCCTTATGATGTCATCTACCTAGAAAAAATATGAAATGCCAAAATTGAGTACTTTTTGCATATGTTAAAATTAGCCCTTTTAATTAAAAAATGGACCTTCAATGATTGTTAATAAATAAAATAATTGGCTTTTAATTCTGAAATTTGTTTTGCCATCTAATTAGGCTAAGAGCTTTCTAAAATAAAATTTTGGACTTAATTTGATAACTTTAATTTTTATGCCTTTATTTAATGCTTTTAAATAATTAATTAACCCCTTTTTGTTAACTTAATCATTATAGAATTTGTTTGACTTTGGGATTGATTGATGACCTTAGGTCATTAACCCTAATGACCTTTGGCACTTTAATTAATTGTTTGCGCTTATCTTAATCATGTCATTAGGGCTTGATTAACGTTATTTTATGTGTTTAATTAATTATAAAAATGGCGTAGTTAATCCTAATGAGTTATATAAGCGGAGTTTTGTTAGCTTGCAACCTTATCGTGAAGAAAAGTTGTACTCAATCCCTTAATCTGATCATGCACTCATCGAGCATCATGTTTACTATTCCATCATGTTAAAGCATATTAATTATCGAATAGTTTCCGTTAACGGAGAGTTGACGTTATCACCCAGATCCGAAGGACGAGCAAATTCAGGAATTGGGAGTTGATCCAGAGTTAGAGAACTTCTACCCCGAACATCAAGGCAAGCCCCGGATGTATTTAAATCCTATTCTATTTATAAAAGTTTTACCGCTTCAGCTCTGATATGTTGCATTAAGTAATAGAAGTTGAGTGAAAACCCACCAATTGCATTACCTGTCTTATTCCCTTATTCCTTGTTACCTGCTCAGGAAGATAAGTAGTAATGCTTAGCCCTGCTTAATTGTTCAAAGACAAAAGAATGAAAAAGATGAGATTGGTTTCTTGTTGAAATCTTGATGATAGTAATAAATCGAGTCCGGACGGCGAACTTGCACTGGGAATGGAGTCCCTCTGTAGTGTTCTCGTCTGTTGATGCCCTAGGTCCCGTTCGTTGGTGAACTGGATGATATCGAGAATTTAGAAATCCACATGCATGAAGTGGTATACGGATGGTTGGAGCCGTGTTTATCATGGAGTGACCTAGCGTGGGGCCAGAGATCCCAACTGTGTCATAGTGTGTTTTACTGTGGGGTTTAAGTTCCCATGTATCTCGGTACGTTGGGCCGAAGAGCTCACGTGTATCATGTGGTGATATATGACTGAGGTTGTTATCCCGGTATATCGGTGCACCTGGGGTGCTTCGGAGTTAAAGTCTCCGGTATGCTCAGTCACCTAGGTCCCAGCTGGGTATGAAAATAGATTCGAATCGCCGTTGCTTCTCAGAGAAGAAGACTCGATCGTTGTTCATCATCGTAGTAACAACTTGAACAAAAATTAAGGTTCAATAATGAAGTTGGTTGGTAATTGGAAGTAGTCCAAGCAACCTTTCCTTTCTGTAAAGCCTTTTTGCAAAACTTCTTATCTTCTACAGACCTTACCTTGTCCCTCCAGCCTGCATTTCTTAAGTCTCCACCCTTCTCTTTCGTCGGGTCAGTCTTGTTGAGTACTCTTGTACTCAGGGTTTGTTAAACCCTTGTTGCAGGTGAGCCTCATGGGCAGGAATGTTTTGCATCCTGCTGCATGACAATCATCGAGGAAAGCGACGACGAATAAAGATGTCTAGCTCGTGGGCAGAGCTTTTGTTTAATATTGTAATCTACTGCTACTCCACTACTATTATGGTATGTATAACCTAAATCGACTATTGTAAATATTTGAACTCAGAAGTTTGTAAACTTATGTTATTGTAAGTCTTCCGCTGTTTTACTCCGTGGTATTTTATTTATATTAAACTGTTGTAATGCTGCAATATCTCTCTACAACGATTGATCCTGCTCGGAGAATCGTGGATGATTCGGGATTTATCCGACAGACTTTTTAAGTCATATGGAATACAGTCATGGTTATTTGGAGTCTGTTTAGACAATAATCATGCGTCTGGGCCATATGATTTAGGAGGTTCTGCCACAGACGGGCTCGACGGCGGTGCGGGAAAGAAGAAGAAGTCGGCCACGGCGGCCCTACTTATAGCTAGAGCTTGGGGATATGGAGGGTGACACGGGGCGATGAAGCTTCGCGCGCGGAGGCGAGCTGGCACTTTCATCCCTGAAAGGATCAAGATGCCCAAGAGGGGTGGTGAATTGGGCTAATTCTAAATTTTCTTGCGAAATTAAACTCTATA
>CM041630.1:52320329-52418251 GCA_023333625.1 Bothriochloa decipiens | reverse complement strand
TAGCATCCTGCTCTGCGGCTGTCTCTGGCACTGGTGGCCTGTGGCTTTGCCGGATAGGTGGCACTGCAGTAGCTGACCTGAGGAGCTGGGTAGCGTCGTACCTCGGGAAACCGCTGGTGGAGGTCTGGTACATCTCAACTGCTGCAGGAGGAGTGGGCCTAATGCCGTGGTAGACCAAGAAGGTAAGCCAGTGTGCATAGTGCATGTTCCTCTTGGTCTTGAAACCCTCATAGATCACATCCTCGATCTCACAGAGTATAAAGTCCCAGAGGTCAAAAGGAATCTTCCGAATAAGATGGGACAGAACCCACTGCTGAAGACATGTGAGTGACTCTCTCTGTCCCTCTCTAGGTAAAGTTGGTATATAAAGTTTTTCAAGTTTCCACAAAGAATTTCAAATAAATTTGAAAAATATAGTTTTCCAGCATTTGTCCTCTTTTGATTTTAAAACCATAATTCAAAAATTATGCATAATTTGAGAAAACTTTGTATATTAAAAATGTTTGGTTTGAAAAGTTAAACATTTCATAGTTTTGAATATTTTCAAATTTTATTGAAAAATCAAAAGTAATTTCAAATGTTTGTTTCTAGGGTTTTATTCCCCTTTTGAATTTGAATTCATATTTCAAAATCCAGATAGAATTTGAGGATGCTAGTTAAATGAAAAGTGTAGCTCTTGAAAAGTTATGTAAATGATATTCTTGGAGATTTTCAAGTTCTTATATAAATTTTGGAGTAATTTGGAATTTCAAACAAGTGGCAATTCTGTAATTTTCTTGAACAGCACCGAGACCTATCGTCGGCCGGCATCGCCGGCTTCTCAAGCCGCGCCGCCGTCCACTGGCGCCATACCGACGTGCCGCGGCCGCCAGCTCGCTTTCGTGCGCGAAGCTTCATCGCCCCGTGTCGCCCTCCATATCCTCGAGCTCTAGCTATAAGTAGGGCCGCCATGGCCGACTTCTTCTTTCCCGCACCGCCGTCGAGCCCGTCCCCGCAGGCAAAATTCGCCACCTCCGATCCACCTCTACCTGCTTCATCTTGCCAGAAGCTCTGCCACGTCCTTGTGCTTCGATTGAGCTAGCTCGTGCTCACTCTCCCCGCCCGGGCCGCCCGCACGACATCATCTTCCTCGCGAACGGCAGCTGCGCTGCCGCGAGGTTTTTCACCATCGACCGCCGCCAGGGTCGGTTATTTATCTTCTTTAACATCACTATCATGTTCTCCATGCTATCCTGCTTCTCATGCGTACCTTGGTTCGTTCAATGGTGCACAAAAACCGCGGTGACACCGTTCTTACCATCGGAGCGCCGCCGCCATCGCCGCCGCCGACTACAGCTCGACTCAGCTCGTCTCCGAGCCAACCAACGTGCGCATCGTCACCGTGGTGAGCTCTTGCATCTGTCGGTGCCCTCAATTTTATCCTTGTCGTGTCCTAGTGTCCGGTCGACGTGCGTCGCCACCGGCATGGTTCTGCCCGCGCCGCCGCGCGCGTAGCCGTTTGAGCTAGAGGCCAGAAACGGTTTCATTTTCTGGCCCAACATCTTCGCATCGATGTCCTGCACCTGCCTGTGCACTCGCCGTCGCTGAAAATCGCTCCAGTGAGCGTTAACGCAGCGCCCGAGCTCCGCCGTGCCACCATGGCCGCCGGCGTGGGTGTCGTCGTCGCTCCGCCGCCACGTTAGCTAGCTCAGTTTGCTCGCCGTGTCTAGGTGATCGTGTAGGTGCTAACCCCGTGGCCGGAGACCTTGCCGTCGGCGAGAAATCGCCGGTCAACGACGTCGGCCGGCTTCGTCAGCGCGGGAGCACTGTTTCCTCTTTTCTTTTTCTATTTTCAGAAAATAATTTAAATGCTATTTTCTTTGAAAAATCATAGTAATTCATGTATAGCTCCAAAAATTCTGAAAATTTTTATGTATGTTCTTTATGATGTCATCTACCTAGAAAAAATATGAAATGCAAAATTTGAGTACTTTTTGTATAAGTTAAAATTAGCTCTTTTAATTAAAAATGGGCCTTCAATGATTTTTAATAAATAAAATAATTGGCTTTTAATTCTAAAATTTTTTTTGCCATCTAATTAGGCCAAGAGCTTTCTAAAATAAAATTTTGAACTTAATTAGACAACTTTAATTTTTATGCCTTTATTTTATGCTTTTAAATAATTAATTAACCCCTTTAAGTAAGTTTAATCATTATAGGAATTGTTTAACTTTGGGATTGATTGATGACATTGGGTCATTAACCCTAATGACCTTTGGCACTTTAATTAATTGTTTGCGCTTACCTGGATCATGTCATTAAGGCTTAATTAACGTTATTTTATGTGTTTAATAACTTTCTTAAATAATGTAGTTAACCCTAATGAACTTAGTAAGTATGTTTTGGATGGCTTGCTACTTTACCATGAAGGAAAGTTGTACTCAAGCCTTTAATCTGGTTATGTATCCATCGAGCATCATGTTTACCATTCCATCATGTTGAAGCATATCATTGTATCGTATAGTTTCCGTTAACGGAGAGTTTAACGTTGTCACACCAGATCCCAAAGAAGAGTAGACTCAGGAGTTGAGACTTGATTCGAAACTCGAGACCGTCTACCCCGACCATCAAGGCAAGCCCCGGATGCATTCAAACCCTATTCTATTTTATAAAAGTTTTATCGCTTCAGCTATGATATGTTGCATTAAGTAATAGGAGTTGAGTGAAAACCCACCAACTGCATTACCTGTCTTACTTCTATAATTTCTTGTTACCTATTCTAAAAGATGCGTAGTAATGCTTAGCCCTGCTTAACTAATTAAGTGTTCAAAAGTAAAAGAATGAAAAAGATGAGATTGGTTTTATCTGTTGGAATCATGCTTTTAGTTAATAAATCGAGTCCGGATGGCTAACTTATATTGGGAACGGAGTCCCTCTGTAGTGTTTCCGTCTGTTGATGCCCTAGGTCCCTTGTCGATGGTGAACTGGTGATATCGAGAAATTAGAAAATCCACATGCATGAAGTGGTATACAGTGGGCCAGAGTCCCCACGTATGTCATGGAGTGATATATAGTGGGCTAGAGTCCCCACATATGTCATAGTGTGTTATACTGTGGGTTTAAGTTCCCACGTATCTCGGTACACTGGGTCCAAGTGCTCACGTGTATCATGTGGTGATATATGGCTGCGGTTGTTATCCCAGTATATCGGTTCATCTGATATGCTTAGGAGTTAGAGTCTCCTGTATATCAGTGACCTAGGTCCCAGCTGGGTATATAAAATGGATTCGAATCGTCGTTGCTTCTCGGAGAAGAAGACTCGATCGATGTTCATCATCGTAGTAACAACTTAAATGATGATTAAGGTTTAATAAGAAAGTTGGTTGGTAATTTTGATCTTGAGCAAGACCGCTTTTCTTTCTTTCAAGCTTTTCTGCAAAATTTCTTATCTCCTGCAAGCCTTACCTTGTCCCTCTAGCCTGCATTTCCTGAGTCTTCACCCCTCTTTGTCGTCGGGTCAGTCTTGTTGAGTACTTTTGTACTCAGGGTTAGTGGAACCCTTGTTACAGGTGAGCCTCATGGGTAGGAATGTTTCGCATCCTACTGCATGACAGTCGTCGAGGAAAGTGACGACGAATAAGAGATCTCGCTCTTGGGCAGAGCATATATTCAAGGTTGATGTACTAAGTTATATTGTTATTCCACTGCTATATGGTTTGTAATAATCCAACTTATGGTTTGTAAATGATTTATAAACTTATGTTATTGTAATCCTTCTGCTATTTTACTCCGATGTATATTATTTGTATAAATCTGTTGTAATACTGTAATGTCTCTTTGTAATGATTGATCCTGCTCGGAGAATCGTGGATGATTCGGGATTTATCCGATAGACCTTTTAATTTTTATGGAACACATTCATGGTTATTTGGAGTCTGTTTAGATAATAATTATGCGTGTCATGGCCATAGGATTTAGAAGATTCTGCCACACCTTAGATTATGAGACTGTCTGCCCTTTTAACTTGGTCGTTCTAACCATGAACATATAATATTTATCGCAGAAACTGAGGAATTCTTTCGTTGTGAGCATAGTGTCGTTATCCGAGATGGCTCAGTTTGTCACCCCGAATCTGTGTAGTACTATGACGTGTGAGCTTTGTTATCGGCTTGGCATGAATCCATCCAGTGAATTTGTCAATTGCAGGAAAGAGATGAGTGTAACCCTTGTGAAATTTTCTCGTGGTAAAACCTGTCCATCACGACGAGTGCTCGTTTATTTTTCGGATTTTAACGGCGTCAGATTTACCCATCAATCCACGGCGGAGAAAGCGAGACTGTGGCCAATCGCAGGGAGCGAGCCCATCGGTGACCCGGACTGTCTGGCTGGCTGGCTGCTGCCATTTGACCAGTGCCGGGTATCGCTCACTGGTCAACAGTGATCTCTCGGTCATTGGCTGCCTGCCTCACACGCAGAAACAGAAACACAGTGTGAAGCCACGCCCAAGCCCTCTTCCGCTCCGCCCGCGGCTACTAAAGCCAGCCACCCACCGAGCCCTGTGGCCCTGTGGGGGGCCTGGTGCGTGGCCAAAACAAGCAAGCGTAGAGGCACCACCCGCCAACGAGTGAAGCGAGAAGCGGGAGGGGGGCGATGGCGGCCATAGACATGGAGGACGACGAGGACATATGGGCCAACACCGGGAGCAGCCCCAGCGCGTCCCCGCCGCAGCCCTTCGCGGCGGCGGGCACCTGCAGCGCCTTCATCTCCACGCAGCTCAGCCTCAACTCCCGCCTCCACCTCCTGTCCTCGGCCGCGGCCGCGGCCGCGGGCGGCGGCGGCGGCTCTTCCCCGACCGGCCGCGGCATCGGCGCCTACGCCGCGGACGGCGTCCGCCACCACATGGCCCTCGGCGGCGGCTTCCGCAATGCCGTGGTGTCCCCGCCGTCGTCCTTCTTCCCGTACAGCCTCGACGCCGCCGCCGCCGCCGACGTCGCGCCCTTCGACGGCGCCCGCGGCGTGCTGGAGGACGAGATGTGCCTCGGCGACGGCGCCGACCGCCGCAAGAAGCGCATGATCAAGAACCGCGAATCCGCGGCGCGCTCCCGCGCGCGCAAGCAGGCCTACGTCCGCGAGCTGGAGAGGAAGGTGCAGATGCTGCAGGAGGAGAACGAGAGCCTCCGCGTCAAGTACGACCAGGTGACAAACCCATCGAGAACCCTTGTCGTACCGCACGCTTGTGCATCCCTCTGCATATATATGCATGCTCAAAGCTCGCGCGTTGCCTTTCTGTGGATTGATTGATTCGGCAGCTGAGGGTGTCCGTGGAGATGGCGGTGCCCATGGTGCGGAAGACTCTGCAGAGGATGCCGTCCGCGCCATTTTGACCGGAGATGAGATCAGTCGAAGCATCTTTTTTTGAGGCGGTGGTAATCAGCGCAGCGGTGATTACGTACTACTCCTAGTAGCAAGCAATCAAGTGACTGATTAGTGAGTGCTGCTACTTGGTTACCACCCAGCGGTGATTAGTCAGTGGTAGTACTCTGCTACAAGCTCTAGTATTAGATAGTATAAGCTTAGCTTGGCCTCTGTCCATGTGCATAGATCAAGTCGTCGATCTCATGTGCTAATTTCGTCTAGCTGGGGCGTGTACTAGCGGCTTTTGCCTTTGATGGTCGATCTCACCCCGATCTGTACAGTGGCAGCTGCCTGGCTAGAAGAGGAGGCTGCCGGTCTGCCACCCATGGCGGCGGCGGCCTGCTAGCTGCTATATTTAGTAGTCTCTACTATGTCTATATGTGTAGCTTGTCGCGTGGGATTAGGCTGAAAGATGATAAGCCTGCTTGTACAAATCTGGTAACTATTGCTTCCTGGAACAATGACATTTTGGGGGCGCAACGCAAGAAAGAACAATCCAGGAAGGAGCAGCCGGGTTCTCTTCTCTCTTTCTTTTTCCTCTTCCACGATACTTGTCTATCTAGATGGCGAATGCCCCGTTTGCTACTCATCAGTCATCCCCTTTGTTATCTTTGTGTGTTGTTGTTGGTTTGTTCCCGTCATCATCATCAGTGTTCCGAAAGCGAGATGCGGCTTTATTTCAGAATAAATAGGCTTTTGGCTGATGAACATTTGCTGCTGGTGGAAGAGTCGTTTTCAATGCTTCGCGCCCTGGTTCCTGATGAGCCAGCCCTCAAAGTAGCGAAAGAATGACCTGTTTCCAACCCTGCTGAAACAACAGAGAAGACAACCTGTTAGTAGTACTAGACTAGATGCCTGCCTCCCTTCTTTTGCTGCTCAAGCTTAAACTCAACTTTGGCGAGGTAATTTAATTTTGCTAGCTAGGGGCATTTCGTTTTCCGCGAAATTGGATCGAATTTTGGCACCCTTTGCTTTGCTTTTTCTGAAAGATGTAACAAAGGGTTGTGAAACTGAACCGAGATCCGTGCCTGGGTCACGATGTTCAGCTGTTGCTGCAAATCGTGATTATCAGGGCAACAAGGATCTTGTTAGCTTATGATCTGTTGTGGGCCTTTCTTTAAATTTTTCCTTTTTAAGACAAGAGGTAGCATCTGTTTCCCTAATCCCTACACACCGGCAAGAGGCACAGGACCACATGCACTCAGCAGAGAGTCTGCCTCCCAATCTCCTTCCACCCTCCGTTGCTAAAATAGTTTCTAATCAATTATTAATTAACTAAATCTTGATCAAATGTATATATAATATTAATATCCATTGTATGCAGTATTAAGTGTCATTAGATGAAACGGAAATTTCTTTATAATAAATATATTCAGAGATACAAAGGTAATTTATTTTTGTAACCTCAACTTAGTTCACTCTATTTAAGACCTATTAGATGGAGATAGTATGTTATACATATTTCTTTTGTTCCATCGAGGCTCACCCGTTCTTTTATGCTGCTGAGGATATTTGTCACATCACCTCACGTGTAATCCTAAACCACGATCCATGCGCAAGAAAAGTCCAGAATTGTTTCTTAAGCAACATAAAAATTTCCAAGATAGTACTAGGTACCATAGGTAACCTCACTATCATATATACTTACTCCTCCAAGAACCTGGCTTTTCTCCGGAAAGGGCAAAAAAGGGAGCACCTTTGCACGGTACTGTACTATGATGTACAGATAAACAAAGGTTCAGGTCACGTGGAACCTTGAGATGTGCCCCCGGGAGGGACCCGTTAGCCATTACGGTACGGGGTAGCATATAGGCAAACACAATAAAGCCCTAATTTCCTCTGCCTCGGCCCTGTGGTGACCATGATCACACTTTCACTTCTACCGGCAAGATATTTATTGCAGCGAGTGTAATTTTTTATATCTGTTTATACATACGTATGTCCACTTAACATATTCACACTCACATCACCATACACATACTCACACCCCCTGTGTATAAACCTATAACTATACTTAGATCTAAAGATCATGTTTTTCTAGAGATCATCGAAATTCACTGATTTCGTAGCCGACGGACACATCACGATCCCGTTATAACATCACACAATAAAAATTCAAAAATATCTAGAAAAACACCATTCCCGGTGGGAAAATCACGAACTCGGTGGCTTCGCCACTCCGAACGCTCGCCACCCGAGCTACGCTCGGTTCCCGCAGCGAGTGTACTTGTATAATGTTCACCCACGTACCAGTGTATGGAGATATTTGGTGCAGCGAGTGTACTTGTATAATGTTCACGGCTGTACTGTGCCAGAGGTGAGCAGCAGTAATAATATTAATGGTTTCTTCACTCGCCTTTGCCCTGAAGGAGGTACTGGGAAAGGAAACAGTGGCAAATGTGGTGCAACACGGTCCACAACACACCTCACCAGTCACCACACAAAGATGCTGCTAGATGCTGCTGTCCGCCTCGGTGAGGTCCATGTTTATATTCTTTGGATCTTTATTAAAACTATCTATTTCTTTTCCTCAATTTGTACTAGATATTCTCCTCTTTTTCTTTTTACCAATGGTTTGTAACTGCCGCTACAGTACCTTTTCCCATGATCCGCTGTTCAAAAAGATTTTCCAGATGTGACAACACAAAGCAGGCTGACTTTGAAGAGGGTCCATCTAGGGTAGCTTAAAATTCCATAGCAGTTTGTTTAAAAAAAAATCATAGCAGGAGTACATATATTATTACATACTATCTCCATCCTAAAAAGATATAATTTTAACATAGTATTTTATTTTTATATTTTAAGTTTGATCAATTATAGATTTAAAAGTATAAATATTTATGATATCAAATTAGTACCATAAGATTATTTATAAAATATATTTTTATAATAAATTAATTTAGAGTCATAAATGTGATAATTATTTAATAAAAATTTGATCAAATTTAAACTATTTTAACTGATACGTAACAATAGTTACATTCTTTTTAGAACCGAGGAAGTATATATGCACTCCTCTGCTAGTACATGCCATGCATGGTTATTGGCCAAATTCAGAATCTCTTGTTTTGTGTGGTAGTCGTACGATAAAGCGGCCATCACTTTAGATCCATCCTTATCTATCGTTCAAACAAGATCCATCTTGATCCTGAAGCGTGTACTAGTACAGCTACAGCTGCAAAAAAAAAGGAAGAAATGAAGAATTTCCCTGGGAAAGAAATGAATAAAGTAGGCTCAGGCTGTGTTCGTTCTGTGACAGAAAACAAACCGCAATAAATCACATCATCCATCATGAACAACAACACAAGGCTAACGCAGTCCACGTAATAATACTCCCTCCGTTCCAAAATATCTATCGTTTGCGCTTTTCAAAAAATAATTGTCGATAATTTTATATTAAAAACTATTAATATTTATAATATATAATTAGTATCATTAGAAAGATATTTAGATCTAATTTTTTAATAAATTTATTTAAAAATATAAATATTATATATATTTTTAAAAGTTAAGTTAAACTTATGACACATACACTAACGATAATATTTAATTTACAACGAAGAAAGTAGGTTAAGAGCCATTAGAAAGCTCTGGCCTTTCACGATTTCCGCCGCTAGTAGTCTCGAAGTTGCTAACATACATTGAAGCATACACAGTGTTGTTTCAGCGTTCACCATCAGCGGCTGTGTTTAGTTAACCAGAAATTATTCAAAAATTCACTATACAGAATTTCTATCACTCGTCACATCAAAATATCGGCATATGTATGAAATATTAAATGTAGATAAAATTAAAAACTAATTATACGATTTTATTGTACTTTACGAAACAAATATTTTAAGTCGATAATTTTTACTAAATATAAACGAAATACTACAGTACGCTGAGGTGACACGAGATGAGATTCCCTTTCAAAATTCACAGTAACTAAACACTGCCGCCGCGTGGAGTGGCCTGAAACGCTGTACATGAGCCATCACAGTGTTTCAGTGCACAGTGTTCCTAGCCGAGGATGCCGGGCAAGTCCCGTCCTCGTGTACTACTTACCGAGTACTACCTGCACGGTTGCACCTGATTACTACAGTAGGAGTAGCCATTAGCGAGGATGGTGATGCAGTGCAGCCTCACTCTGAGCTCGCCAAAGCCAAGGGCAGGCCGCATCGATATCTCGGCTGGTACAGCATGCCATGCATGCGCGCGTACCGGCGGGCCACCACGGGCGGCCATCACAAGGAAGCAGAATATTTGACGTGTCGGACGCCCAAGCCCCGGCGTACGCCCAGGCCTGCCGCGTACGTGCTCGCCCCCGGCCGCGCACTCGCCGCCGCTGCCTGCCCTGGCTGCTGCCTGTTGCCTTCCTGCCTGTGCTTTGCTTCCTGCGCCACGGCAGAGTCCCGGCTCTGGTTCGTTTCACGGCCGCTTCGCGCGTTCCTGTGAACCACACACACCGGGGCGATGCCGTTTCGCCAAGAAAGAGAAGGACAGAGATGAAAAGGATTCGGCCGTCGCTGTCAATAATGACCTCTAATAATGCACGTAGTATTACGATAACACATTTTATTAGTACCGTGATGATAGTGGTAGGGTGGGGACGGACAACAGAATCTCGGGCGTGTTTTGTTTTATCCAGCCTGATGTACCTGTCCAATCCTGTTTCAGATCCAGGGCCATATTAGTGCTGTGTCAGTGTGTGACGAGAGGTACAAATGTGGAAATAATTGTGCAACGTTCTCGAGCACCATTCCTCGAGCAGTTGATGCCATCAAAAATTAAACCATTCCTCGAGCACCAAATAGACCAGCAAGCTGTGATCATGATTTCTCTGAAGAAAACTCTTCCAAATCTGATTCTTGCACCAATGAGCATATCGAGTGGGGGTAGGTTAAGATTCCATTGGATACCAATCTTGTTCCAGCAGGAGGTGCTAATGGGCATCGAAAAAAATAGGTGCAGTAAGGTTTCATCCACATTCAGATTGAAGATAGCACAGGAATGATCATTCAGCTGCATATGCTTGCGTCTTAACATGTCCCTGATGTTAAGTCTATCCCTTAAGAGGAGCCAGAAGAAGAATTTATGTTTGCCTAGTGTGCTAGAGGCCCACATCCAGGCAAAGACAGGAGAGGCAGTTTGAGTACCTCGGAGAGCCTTGTATGCCTTCTTAGAACTGAACTTGTTTGATCCCCAGTTATAATTCCATTCATCAGCTACATTTTGATCCCAGTCATGGAAGCCAAGAAGGATGTTTGATTGATTTGATCCCAGTCATTCATCAGTTTTGTTTGACTGATTTGAAAGTGGTAGCTAGATTGCTTGCATGTGTGTGCACCCTAAATAAAGTTTGTAGATAATTTCATAAGGAACAAAAGTTGTTATTACCACTTTTCATGAAAATGCATGAAAGATGTTCAAAAATGTTGAAAAAGGGCAGATTTGGGGGCTGTTTTCTATTTTTAGGGATTTAAGGGGTATTTTCTTTGGATTTTTGTATTTCAAAATCTATGCAGAATCTGGCCAAACTTTGTATAGATTAAATGTTCTAATCTTCTAGAGATACATTTTCTTCAATATAAGTTTTGACTAATTTAGCATGGTTTGGGAGTTATAGGGCAGAAAAGTTTATATTAGAGATCATGGAAATAACATTTCAGTGACGGTTGGTCAAAGCCGTCAGGGAAATGGCCGGCCACCACCCATATCGCCCAGCCCGCGCGCTCCGCGTGGCGCGCGTCCACCGGCGGTCCAGGGCGGCCGCGACCGTCCCGACCGCGTTAAAGCGACCGCGGCCGCTCCCTCCTTCCTGTCCTCCTCCCTTTTGCCTGCTCTTCCCACCTCTCTCCTCCCCGCAGCGCAGCTCGCCGGCGTCGCCATCGTCCGCCGCCGCCATTCTCGCCCGCCACCGTGCCATTTTCTTCCTGGAAGCCGCCATCGAGCTCGTCTGCGTTTGCTCCATCCTCTTCTGCCCTCACCTCGTCAAGCCGAGCCCGAGGTATGGCCCAATCGGGCGTGTTGCCATCCGCCGCCATGACCGTGGCTCCGCGAGCTCGCGGTCCGCCGTGGCCCCAGCGATTGTGCTGCCATTTCCTTTCTCTTCCTCCAGCATTAGGTGTGCCTCATCGAGTAGCAGTTGTAGACCTAGCTAATGGAGCCAATGCAGGTCACCTCTCGCCGAATTTGGCCCCGCCGTCGGCCGGGGAGCCGCCGCTCCGGCGTGCGCGTGGCCGAAGCCGCCTCGGCCTTGCTCCGCCCGCAATAGAACCCTAGATCGACTCGCCTAGACCCGCTCGTGCTTCCCCTCTGCTCAATTTGGCCGGAGAACCCCGGCAACGGCCGGCGAAGCCGCGCCGACGCCGGCGACCTAACCCCTCTATGTGCAAGGACCTCGCCATGGAATACGACAAAAGTCGAGGTTCTTCGTGCATAACTGCCAGACACAGAGAACTTTTTTATCGGGATTAGTGGATTTCCGGTAAACTCAGGGTCTTCGGTGCAAAAGCGTTTTTCTTTTTCTTTTAAGAAATCTGATTCCAGATTTTTGTTAAAACTTTGAAAATCCATAACTTCTTCATTTTTCATCCAAATGAGTTGGTTAAACTTGCAGTATTTTTCTTATGAGAAGCTCTATGCATGAAAAATATGAAATTTGAAATTTGTGATACTTTTCTTTATAGATTTATTTATCTCTATTAATTGCTTTTATCTTAAAAAATATATAAGTAATTCTCTGTTGCTCAGAAAAATATGAGACCAAGTTAGTTAGTCTTCTTATGTCATGCTCTATCTATGAAAAATATGGTGAGGATATGTCATATGTAAATATTACTCTATCTAGTTATGGTGCCTATTTCCATGTGATAATAAATAATTCATAATAAATAATATATAAGGAATTTATGCATGAAACTTTTTGGAGAGTGTTTTTATGCTAATCTAGAGCTAATGATATTCTGAGATCTGTTGTTTGACATATTTTTATGTACAAAGTATTTTATGCCCGGTGAATTGTGTTGCCTTGTCATTTTTGTGTAGGATAAAATACTTATTGTTTTGACCTAAAATTTTTATGGTAGTCTTTATTTGGTATGATTAAGCTTTTATAATTTTTATAGAATTTTTTGAGTAGTATAAAGTCATGTTGTAGTTATACCCTGATTTCTTGTAATAATAAATAAGGCTTTAAAGTTGTTATTTTATGTGTGTAAAAATGCTTTTTATGCTATTTGTGATATGTGTGATCTGTTTTTGGCTTTGGTTCAATAGAGGGTAGTATGTAAAACAATGGTTGTTTATAATTCCTTTTAATGTGTAAGTAAATTGTAATGCGAGGCTTGTTTAAGATTTGTCGGTAGAAGAGAATGCAGATGACATGTGCTTATCTTATATGTTTCAAAATCATATCATTATCCTCAATGAGCATTCATTCACCATCAGCATCAGCATTGTATTTCTATATATACCTGGTATTCATACGTACTATGCATCATACAGGATCGTCAGAGCTCGAAACGGTAGTTTCCGGAGTACAAGAAGAGGAAGGCTAGCAGGAAGCTTTGGTGCGGGAAGTAGCAGCAAAAGAGGATCCCGAAGTTGATCTTCTGGAGTGTCCCGACCACCAGCCAAGCTCTTTCCTGAAAGGCAAGCCCCGGAGCATTCTCCCTGTGGTTTGCAAAATATCTAACTTGAGTCCTTTACTTGTTTGATGCATTAAGTTATAGGCGTTGTTTTATACCGTTGCTGCATTACTTATATTCCTTGCCACTGTTTATACTCCAACCCTGTTAGGTTCAGGTACGATTATTTGCTTAGCCCTGCTTAACTAGATCGGTAGAAGTCGGGTGATTTCCTGTCATCCGCGAGTTATAGGTGGTGACTCAGAATGGTTGAATACATTGTTATCTTGGATAACCATATGAAGATAATAAATCGAGACCGGGCAGGATTGGTGTTGAGACTGAACTGGAGGTTCGGTGTGGTTATCCCGTCTGTGTCGAACTAGGACCCCGTCCGTTGTACGTCCTCAAGTCATATTGAATTTATGCCTCACATTTAGCTGGAAGGATAAGTCGTTCCGACTGCGAAGCCTAATTTTGATTTAGGCCGGGAGTCGACCTGCTGTACGCATCGTATTGGTGAAGATGGGGGACCACAGGTTACGCGGAGAGTAAGTCCAAGGTCAGGGTCGCCCTGAATAAGGCAGCCGGGCGGTTCCTGGATACGATGGTATCTGTTGATCCCGCGCTTTTCCTGAATTGAATGTCGGTGATCTGTAGCTCACCTTAGCAGGTGAGTGTGGTTTGTGTGAGGAATACCCGCTAGCTGGTTAGTAATCGATTATAATCGCCATTGTTCCTGGATAGTGAACACTTGACTTGAGCAGCGGCATCGTAGTAAGAACTTGAACAAGAGATGAGGTGGTTGAGCTTTTGTTGGAAAGATACTCAACCGGAATTGGTTACTTTCTTGTTGAATAATTATTACCATGCTTGTTTAGTACAGGTGCTAATATAGCATGATAAGGTTAATCAGATTAAAATACATTGCTAGAAGGTTCTTATTAATTGTTTCTTAATGCAAGCTTTTCCGTAATTAAATGAGTCAGCTATCCCTCTTATATAGCCTTGCATACTCCTTGGAGTCAATTTATTTTTAGTTTATGACGGGTAAGTCTAGCTGAGTACATCCTCGTACTCAGGGTTTTATTTCCCATGTTTTTACAGATGGTGAGATGTTTTATGGCTATTGTCAGAACTGCTTCTATCCCACCTTGGGAGATGACTAGACCTTGGGCATGGTCACTCTTCTCTACTTAATGCTTTTGTTGGATGTTGATCAAGAACCTGGCACTGTATTTGAACTAAGTGTGTGTGTGGATTTGAACTAAATCGCTTCTGCTTTATTTTGAATTTGAACTTGGTTTGTAATAACTTCATTTTACTCCGATGGTTTAAACTATGTACGAACTATGTACGTTGTGAATGGTGAACACTAAACTCATTACGATCTTGGTCGTGCTAGAAATGTTTGAAATCCTTCGAGATTTTGGAATGACTACCGAGTTTATTAGGTCTCAATCATGTAGTTTGCTGTCTTAATGGTGAATTATGTGCTTGTGCTCTAATAAATTGGTCGGTTCTGTCACAGCTCCAGAGGCAGTGTTTTCTGAATCTGTCAATTCTTTCTACAACTTTGGGAGGTAACAGCAGGGTGCACATGTAGTATGTGGGCATGGCACTCAAAACAGAATTGACCAAAATTAGTTTACCATGGTAGGATAGCATCTTGCTGAAACCACTCATTCTTCTTTCAATTCTGTTTAGAAGAGGAGCAAAATCCTCATGAGAAAGTTTGTAGTTGCCGAGTGGTAATCCAAGGTAGGTGAAGGGCATAGATTCAGTTCTGCATCCAAAGGTGTTTGCCAGATGAAGTGTTCTTTCACTGTTAATGTTGATAGGGACTAGGTAGGACTTGTGAAAATTCACATGAAGACCAGTGGAATCCGAGAAAGGCCTAAGCAAAGCTTTTAGCTTGAACAAAGTTGCAGCATTAGCAGGGAGGAAGAGCAGGGTGTCATCTACATACTGAACAATGGGATAATCTCCACCAAAGTTTTCAGGTATAGGATGCTTGATGATTCCATACTGTCAAGCTTTATTAACTATTGACTGAAGAAGGTCAGCACCTAGGGCAAAAAGTAAAGGGGAGAGAGGATCCCCTTGCCTGACCCCTCTCTTGCAACTAAATATTTTCCCAGCAATATTGTTCAGGAGGATAGATGAGCTTGCTGAACCCAAAATCATTTTGATCCATCGAATCCATCTGTTAGGAAAACCCTTGTGCCTTAAAACTTCTATAATATATTCATGCTCTATTTTGTCGAAGGCCTTTTCAAAGTCCAATTTCAGGATCACAATACCTTTTTTTGACTTATGGCAGATATGGAGGAATTGGAAAGCCCATGCCAAGCAGTCCTGAATGGTCCTGCCTTTTATAAAACCATACTGATTGGGGTGAACCAATCTAGTCATAAATGCTTGCGGTCTAATGGATAACAGTTTGGTGATGCATTTCAGGGAGTAGTTCAAAAGGGAAATAGGCTGTAGTCATCCACTGTTGCAGGGTTGGGCTTATTTTAGTTTCTTTTTAGTCTCTAAATTGTAAAATAAGAGAAACTAATCCCTAATCCATTAGTCTCTTTAGAGTTGCTAATTATTAGTGGTCCTATATATACGTAGTCACTGCTAGTCCCCATAAACCAAACAAGCTCGGTTTTGGGCTGTCTCTCCACATGAAGACACATTTCAACCCAACAACTAGTGGAAGCTTGGAGTGGATGGGTTGACCTCATCCGAGAGGGTTTTTCATGTACAAATCTTCACGTGATTCATAATCTCTGCTGATCAAATGGTAGATGTCCTTCTTATAGTTCATTGCAAGATGAGGGATTAGTTGTGCATTTTTCTTGCCCTTTTATCCCAAATGTAACAACCTATATAGATTTCTAAAAGTCGAGATGTTGACATTTTTAAAATAATCTAGATGTCGCAATGGTGGTCCTTGTCAAGCTTTGGATGTGGTCTAGGAGGTGGGGTCTTTCAGGTGAAAGCCTTGTCCAGTTACACGCTGACCTATTTTGGTGCCTCTGACCTTGTCGGAGACATTTGATATGTTTATACTATGGACAAAATATAAACGCTACAAGTATCCTATACTTGTTTATGTTTTGTTCTAATAGTAAAGTCATGGTAAAGTTTTTGCTCTTTTTTCCGAACAAAACTAATATTTATGGCTAATAGATCAGGGTGAGTATTTTTAAATTTATACTCGTGTAATCAATAGTTCATCTGTTCGATCAGAAAGATCAAGAATAATCCAATTTTATTTTTTCTTCTTTTTTTAAAAAAATTGTAAGTTGTTCTAGATAACTTTTAGTCTAGTATGAATCTACGTACTCCATACCTGAAAACACTAGGACGACTTATAATTTATTACAAATGAGGTAGTATAATTTATCCAGTTCTTGCATCGGCTAGAGTATACTTGAGGCTTTAGAACTTAGGGGGCAGCAATTTCAGGGCAATACTTTTTTTAAACTTGGGGACTCCCCATTCCCATTCATCCTGAACGAAATATACAGCAGTTGCAGAAATTTAAGAAAGCGTTTAGAGGGAAGGGAGGGACAAAGTTAAGAAGGTAGCAAAACGAAAAAACATCGCTACTAGCGATGAGATACAGTTCAGATGCCTCCAAGCCAATACTGAGAACTGAAAGAAAACACCTAGTATTGCATCCCTATTACCACCAGAACCTGTCCTCAAATCTTCTTCTGAGATTCTTCTTTTTTCTGGTATCGCCCCCCTTTGGTTCATCATTTCCCTGCAACGCCATCATCCTTGGAGCCACGAGTGCGTCGTCTTGGCCTTGGTTGACGCCAGAAGCTTCACTGCAATCCGCATCATCAGCTTGACACCTTCCTCC
Organism: Bothriochloa decipiens; assembly: GCA_023333625.1. Taxonomy (NCBI): domain Eukaryota; kingdom Viridiplantae; phylum Streptophyta; class Magnoliopsida; order Poales; family Poaceae; genus Bothriochloa; species Bothriochloa decipiens. The sequence continues at coordinate 52,401,382 of CM041630.1, read as the reverse complement.
ATGGCCGCCCTATCCAGCTCCGGGTACAAGCCTGCCCAGAATTTCATAAGAGCTCTAGCATGACAAACGATTTTGATAGGATTTTTTATTAGTTTCTTGTCAAAGCAAGCTTTGTTTCTCGCTCTCTAGATAGCCTAGCATATTGCAGCTACCCCATGAACATGGAATTGTTTTCCAGATGGAATCCAACCATTCCCAACACTGATCAAGATTACCAGGGATGTCACATGCCCCAATACATTTAGCCACACAAGCCCGGATAACCTTAGCTACCGAGCATTTGAAGAAAAGATGATCATTGGATTCATTTTCTTCACAAAAATAGCATTCCGGTGAACCAACCCAGTTTCTTTTGATTAGATTATCTTTAGTCAGCACAACCCCATTAGATAATAGCCACATGAAGAATTTAATTTTTGGAGGGATCTTCCCTTTCCAGATGTGTTTTAAGTATACTCCATCATCAGCTTCAGTCATTTTCTCATACATTGATTTGACAGAAAATTTATTCTTAGCCCCCCATTTCCAAGACACCCTATCAGGATCAGGTTTCAAAGGAAATGAAATGACTAGCCCCCAAATTTTACACCACACATCACTTAATTCACGTGGCAACCACCTTTTGAATGTAATCAGAGTCTTTCCATTTTTCACATCAGCCATAAAAACTTCTTTCTGTTCACATAGGTTATATAGTTCAGGGATCAGCAGCTGCAGTGGTTTCTCAAACAACCACGTATCTTCCCAGAACCTAGTATGCAAGCCATTGCCTATTTCCAGTTTTCTTCCATGAAGATATAGATTGTTGACCTTGAGTAGGTTAGCCCAATTAGGGGAAAGGAATCATCCAATTTATGTGATACAGTATGAATATTGTACTTGGACAGGTATTTAGCCTTCACCAAATCCTGCCATAATCCTGTTTCATTCTCTAATTTCCACCACCATTTACAGACTAGGCTGATGTTCAGCTTAGTTAAATCTTTGATGCCAACCCCACCTCTTTTCTTACTCCTACACACCTTAACCCACTTAATTAAGTGATACTTCCTTTTCTGTCCATTTTCTTGCCAAAAGAATGACCTTCTAATCTTATCCATTTCACCCACTATGGTTTTTGGTAACAGATAAACATACATGTGGTACATGGGTGAGTTATTCAAACTTGATTCAATTAGGGTGGCCCTTCCTGCCATTGTCAGGTTGCCCCCCTTCCAAATTTCAAGTTTTCTATAGCATTTTTCAGGTAGGGGAGCCCAATCAGCCACATGTAATCTACTAGAATTGATAGGTATACCTAAGTATTTGATAGTGAAAGAGCCAACCTGGCAGTTCAGGATTTCAGCACACTGTTGTCCCCAGTTATCAGCATCATTTACCATTAAATTTTTATTTTTGTTGAAATTGATTTTAAGCCCAGCTAGCTCAAACATATATAACAAGAGTTTGATATTTCTAACTCCCTCCAAATCATGCTTTAGACACAAGTAGTGTCATCAGCATACTGTAATATTGCTAACCCCATTGGTATAATGTGACTTACTAAACCAGTCACCAGACCATTTGCTTGAGCTCTAATCACCATTCTAGTTAGGCAATCTGCTGCAAAATTGAAGAGAATAGGTGAGATAGGTTCTCCCTGTCTCACCCTTTGAAGCTTTTTATGTAAGGTGATTAAAGCATGACTTGAAGGAATCGGGACAGTACTAGCGATCCACTGGGCTGGATGGGAGCCCCGGAGCTGCGGGAATCGGGATCACGGCACAGCGATGTCAATAGGAGTATCTATATATGGGACACGATGACACGAGGTGATCAGATAGTCGGATCAATCATGCTTGCTCGCGGCTCGCAAGCCCGTCGTCATTGGCCGCTGCCATAGTGCCCTGGTCCGGATACTGGACAGCAGGAACCAACCAAACGGGTGCCCCGGCTTTGGACTGCCGGCACTCCAATGGCGGCAGCGTTGCGTTGCGTCGGCCGATTGACGGGTTAGTTCAGAATTTTCTTGAGATCGCCGCCACGTTCTCGTGCGTGCATGGCTGATGGAGTGATGATGGGCGAGGTGGCTTTGAGCGCTCAGCGGCGCATCTTGCGACGGGCGCGATGGGAAAGGACGGCTGGACGGGACGGGACGGGGCGGGGCGGGGCGGGCGCATCTTGAGCACACCTTTTCCTCCGATTTTTGGCGTTGGGGCCTGACAGCCAGGCGCGGCGAATGATTGCGATGTGCTAACGTGGCAAAGACGGACTACGATGATTGACGAGGAACATGTTTCCGGTCCTGCATCGAGGTTCTAGGCTTCTAGCGTTCTACTACTACTACTACAAAATGTCTTTTTTTTTTAGTAAACTACAAAATGTCTGTTGATAAGATGCTGTTGCCCGCATCAGTGCCCCGCGACGTACTACAAATGATCAATGAAAGATACTCTGTCACGAAAAGATGTAATTCTAGAACATCTCTATATTAAGATATGTCAAATTTACCATACTAAATAAGCAAATAGGTACTAGAATTGCATTTTTTTAGGATAGAGGTATGGAGTAGTAAGTTCCTAACTGTAGAGAAGTCAGGCTGGCCTACAATTCGTAACTTACGAACTGATCACGATTTAGGCCTGACGAAAGGCTCAATCAGACAAGATCCCAGACTAGGTAAACTAATGCATGATACGAGTTTAAAGAGTTCTCATAGATACCCACTCTGCAGTGAACAAAGATAGCAAATCAGAAATATCTCAGATCCTACAGGTTAACTGCATACAATCCCTCCAGATACGCTTGCACCATTGGACAGGTAACTCACCGTTATGCTTTGAGGCATGAGGTCAGGTCAGTTAACCTGCATGGAGAGGTCATCACAGTAGATGCTTTCTGCCATCTCCCAGATCTGCAGGATGTTATCTTCAGCCACGCTGGCAATGACCCATGTCTCGCTAGGATTCCACGACAGCTCTGATATCTTGGCTGTGTGGCCTCCGTGAACGAACAGCAGCTCCGGTGGCCCGTCGTCTGCGTCTTCCTCTGACTGCTCGTCGCCAATCCTAAAGGGACACAAGACCAGAAAAAGGAAAGGGACGATGGTCAAAAGAAATGGTCGCCAATAAGACACGAGCCTTTGCCTCAGCTTGTATAGGAATCTGCCATGCTGATGGAACATACCAAGCATAAAAAAATACCAAGGATTTGACTTTAAGAATGTGAAATTTTAGCACATCAAATGTGCTTTTGCAACTAAAAGCTCTCAAAAGGTAATTCCTATAGATTAGCGTTTGTACGGTTAGCATTTGTAATTCTGTTAATTATTTGCTTGGAGAGCTCCACCAATGTACCTGTTGAACTGGATAAATCTCATACAACTGCAAACATAATAGAACTTTGGAGCTGAATTTCACTCAACTTACCTATTAATATCCCATACCATCACTCTCTTGTCTGCAGCAGATGAAGCTAATACAGTAGCCAAATTTGGATTCCATTCAACCTGAAACACCTCCGCCCTACACGTGCAAATCACGCAACATAAAATTTCAGACACATAACAGAGAAAAGTAACTACATAAATGGGTTAAGTTAGAGAAACAAATAGACTGATTCATACAGTGCTTCAAAGCAGGTTGCTAATACTTTCTGAAGCAAGAAATTTGCAAATTCACTTTTTTAATTGAATTTGCAAATTGATAAGTTTGCACATTAACAAAAAATCAGTATCATATATGTTCGGTACCAACCGCACATTACAACAAATACTGACATAAATGATTTGCAAGCGAAGTCTGACACTGCCCGCCTCATTAATATACTAGTTATCTTCCAACAAATCGGTAAAAATGTATACAACGCAAAAATGTAAAAGGATTAAATAATGCAGCTGTTTATTTGGTTGGGACACATTCTATGACTGTCGAAGAAATAAAGACTGAACACATAAGGCACAAGGCACAGAAAAGAATACATACTCATGATTGTCAAAAGTATGCAAGCTTCTTGATAGTTTTCTCATGTCAAATAGTTTGATAGTTGCGTCTCCAGATGCTGTAGCCAATATCCATTCATTGAATGGATTGAATGACAAAGAGTTGACCTGGAAAAGGGAAGCACACACACTATGAACAGAAGAAACCAATCCATGACAGACGACAAGACTGACACACCGAGCATATAACAATTTTTACAAAACCAAACTTTTCTTTGAAGCAAATAAAAACACCAACTGAAAGATTGGATGACCATCAGTGAACACAATTTACCATATCACAAGGGAGGCCACAGATAATTGAATCATGTGTGTAAAATTATCTTAGCAGTAAAAGTAAGGTACCAGAAGTAGGAAGTGTCTCAATACACACAACAATAAACTCAAAACGGGGAAACTATCTGATGGGGGTGCAGTGAACATTATCTTATAGCTTTATAAAACTTGCTTAATATACCGCTCGTATGAACATGTAAGGATATTGTGCAAGTGCAACTGTGCAATCATCCAGGCGTCAACATACAGTTTGATAATCCGTGATTTCAGCACGGCTACCTCCTTTTGATGCGCAGAAATAGATTGTTCAGGTTTGTTTGTACGCAAATCCCACATCATCAACTTGCAGTCATCCCCAACAGATCCAAATATATTTTCATCCTTCAGGTGCCAAGCAACATCTTCAACGAGATCCTCATGAGCCTGCAAAAGCAAATATTCATTAGACACTGAATAAAAACAACAAACTGGCAATATCATTATGCCCTTATTTGTGTATAGTTTTTTTTCAATCATGTTATTTGTGTACAGTTGGACATATAAATAAATAATCCTCATAAAAGTATGGATTTCTAACCTTTTTGAATGAATGCAATCTGACAGCAGTACTTTATTAGATAGCTGAGAAAAGAACAGACACATGGAATATCAATTAAGAATAACAATTATTCTCTTCTCAACACAAGTTGGAAACACCCAGACACAACAAACAGTCACATTACTACAGGAGCCCAAGTCCACAGTATTTTTTTTACATGACAAGAAACACAGTAGAAAACCCAGAACTACAATTACAAAGTAATGACTCATTCTTGGATGTTTTAAGAAAGAGACTGACTGTTATGGGTCTAGGCCACAATAGCAAGTCAATTAGAGGAGATTAGGATCAATTGGTGCTTTTGTTAGCACATCTTTCATTACCAGGTTCTTAGGTAAATCAAGATTGTTAGTTCATTAGGACGATTAGTTAGTTTGTTAGGAATGACTACAAAACCCAGCCGCACCATCAGCTCATGGCATGCAAGGAGGGTGACTTAGCTGCTTCTTCTTGCTATCCCATCTATCCCTATCCCATCTATCCCTTGCCAATCCGTATCAAAGATAAATTCAATCTCATTAAGTTCTAAAACTACATTTTCATATGAATCGATTTTTTTTTATAGAAAAAATAAACGTGAACAGTACATAAATTACTTTTATTAAGACAATCAGACAAAGGTTCAACTTGCTTGTACAATATTTCAGTTGCTTAAGAGAGCTAATTAGGGGGTTCTTGATACCCAACTTTGTCATCCAATCTAGAAGGTTTGTGGATAGGATTCATGAAGACTGATCATGTTCTTAGTGGTTTTAATAGTAACTGACAGGTTGCAAGTGCACATCTCCTGCTCTGAACAAACTGCTTTAGGAGAATGAATATAGGAGCAACACTGTCCCTGGGAAATGAAGGTAATATATACAAAGCCCCTCTGTGATAAGATCGATGTGTTATTATCTAGAAAGAATACCAATTTCTATGAAAGAACTAATAGATATATTAGATGCAGTTAGTGAGTAAAGGTAAAGAACAAAGACCGAATAATTTGCTGCTTGTTTGTGTTATTGACTTATTGCCTCATATATAGCTGTGGGTATAACAAATGAAAAGGGAACTTTGTATCCTGTAAACAGAACTGCCTTGGGCAGTAAATGATCAATACAAATTCAGGTGGGATCCTTCTCCCCACCCCACCCCACCCCCACCCCCCAACCCCGGTGGCATTCAAAGAAAAGGAACACAAAACCTGAAGTTGATTTCCTTGGCAACATAAAAAGGAAATAACAAAACACACTTTAAAAAACATATATGTATGAATTGAGTGGATTTCAGAAGCTTGTGTGGCAGAATAAAAACCCCTCAGATAATAGTTCTTGGATTTCAACAGAAGAAATATAAGCTATCTTAATCTATACTGACTGCAAAGCATACAAGTGTGCAAACATCGATGAAAGTTCTCCAAGAATTTACAGAAATTAGGGGCAGACAAGATAGGGTCACATGATGATGATCACTTTTTCTTCAAACAGGGCTATGAAAACAGAGAACCTCTGCCTCTAATGGAGGTACAGGAACAGAGAATATAGTTTCTCTGGGATTGATTAATCAATGTGTAAAGGTTCTTTTCGTCACAGACCGCTGGCCAAATTATGTCTAGAAAGATAGAAAGCATGGACATGTTAGGGAACAAGTGGATCACAGTGACTCACTACTGACTTGCAAAGAGGAACCAGACAAGTACTTCATTTCTAATACTATCCCCATTTTAAGCATGTTAAAACAGATTTCACAATCATTTATTTCCTTGATTGAACATCACAAAGCATACAGACTTCTTATATCAGACATAATCAGTTGGTTTTACAGAATAAGATAAGACATGTATAAAGCCATGCTCAATTTTCCCTCAGGATGTGCTTAGGCTTACTTTTCCTTAAACCTACATCTCAATCACCTCAGAGTATTATCATAAATAATTATGGAGAATCTAGATGAACTTGAGTTACTGTATGCACTGTTCAGACATAATCAATTGGTTTACAGAATAAGATAATAATAAGAAAAAAAAAGTATCAATCCATGGTGCCTGTTCAAATTTCCCTCAGGATGTGCCCAGGATTGCTACTTTTCCTTAAACCTACATCTCAATCACCTCCAGTTGACCGGTTATTATCATAAATAATTATGGAAAATCTATATGAACTCGATTTACTGCACACGCCGTTCTAATCCCAATTTTTATATAATACAAACAAATGAACAGTGTCAGTAGGAAAAGAAATTAGTACAAATCAAATTGCTCCATCACATCAAGTCACACGATAATGAAATGACTGTAAGTATATGACCCGAAAATGCAATGGTAGTGAATAAAGAGGACTGACCACATTAACTAATCGAAGAAAAAGGAACAGGAGCATCCTACGGGGCATTACCTCAAACACCTGTTGTGCATCCAGAACAGCAGCTCCCGTCCCGGAGGAGAGATCCCACAAGCAAATCTTCTTATCATAGGAGCCGCTCAGCAGCCACCCCTCCTTCATCGGGCTCCATGACAAGCCATAACCCTCCGCCTCATGCCCCCTGAGCACAACATCGGCGCCGCTCTTCCCGCTGCCGTCGCCATCGCCGAGACGGTACACATGCACCTCGTCGACGCACGTTTTGGTGGCCACCGTATAGGGACACTGCGGCATGCAGCGCGCGCGGTTTACCTCGCCACGATGTGGCGCCACGCGGGAGACGGAAACGGACGGGGAAGGGAGCGCGCCGCCCGAAGCAGCGGCGGCTGCAGCGAGGCGAGGCGAGAGCGGTAGCACCGCGTCCAAGACCATGAGGTTGTTGGGGGCCTCGTCGGAGGTGTGAGTGCCGACGACGAGCCGGTGTCTGCGGGCCGAGGACTCCGATGGGAGCCACTGCACGGTGAGGGACGGCCACTCGAGCGGGTGGGAAATGACGAGGTCGTAAAGCACCGCCGCGTTCTTCTTCCAGTTCCGGTACTCCTCCATCTCCGCCGCGGACGCGGCCGACGTTGGTGGGGGGCACGCCGGCGTGGAGGATCCGCCGTCCATGGCTACTTCGATTTGCTGCTTGGCGTTGCGCGGGAAGCGGAGGCGGCGTGCTGCTCGTCTCCCGCCAAAGGGATTTGGGATGAAGCGGCGGCGCAGAGGATCCGCCGTCCAGGGCTTTTAACGCAGTTTAGTTGGGCCTCATGGAAACATAAAAGGCCCAAACACATCTACTAGAACAAGCCTGCCCATTTTCGGCTCATGAGCCCACGAATTGGATGGAGGCTTGGTTTGACTTGCCAAGCACGAGCATCTCGAGCTCGCGTCCGTTTGCTGCGCCTCCGCCTCCGCCGCCGCCGCGATGATGCAATCGCACCTGCCTTCCCCGGCGAGGTTGGGGCTCACAGCCTCGTCGCCGTCGCTCCCACCCAATCCGGTCCCCTTGAATCCCACATCATCGCCTCCACAGGGCAGTCTGCCCACGAGTGCAGCCGCTGGCGCCGGCGCGGCCCCAACCCTAACCACCTCGCCGTCGCTGCTACCGCTCCTGCCGCCGCTTCCGCGCGCGCAATCGCTGCTCCAGCTTATATCTTCGCTCGCTTCCAACCTCTTCGAGCTCTCGCCCAACCGCGCCGCGTGGATCCAAGCGTACCGGGGGTCGTTCCCCACCTTCCTCCCGTCGGCGTCCTCCTCAGCGCCGCCGCTCCCAACCCCGATCTCCTCCACCAAGGACGCTCTCTCCCTTCTCACCACCCTACAGACGCAGCTCTTCGAGGCCGTCGCCGAGCTGCAGGAGACCCTCGACCTGCAGGACGCGCGCGCGCGCCTTGCCCGCGAGGCGCGTGCCAAGGATGCTGCGCTGCTAGCCTTTGCGAAGAAGCTGCACGAGGCTCACCAAGTGCTTGACCGCCTCGTCGACGACTACGCTGACTACCGCCGCGATCCCAAACGCCCGCGTGGCGCTGCTGCGGCTGACGACCCCGAGCCGGCGTCGGAGGGCGACTTCGGCACGTCCCTCCACTCCGGCCTTAAGCTGGATGACATCCTGGCCTACGCGCACCGGATAAGTTACACAACCTTTGCTCCGCCGGAGCATGGTGCTGGGCTGCCTCTCCGTGTCAGCCTACCACCTGTACCACAGGAAAATCAGATGAGGGCGTCGCAGTTGTATTTGTATGCTGATTTGGATGTAGGGGTGCCCAAGAAGCCATTGGATGCGAAGGAGGGGATCGCAGCAGAAGTGGAGGCTGCACCACTGTATGAACCACCACAGGAGGCGCCATCGAGGTTACCAAACACCTTGCCACCCATGTTCCCGAAGGAGCTAAAGCCGCCGCCAGGATGGAAGCCTGGTGACCCGATCATGCTGCCACCTGATGAGATACTACCTGGTATCAAGGGCGAAGAGCCAAAGGCCCCTGTGCCGCAGCCACCTGTTCCAGTGCGACCAATGGTGCCAATGGGCCAAGAACCAATACAGGTGGCGTCCGTGCAGCTTGATTTTGATAGCAGTAGTAGTGATGAGTACAGTAGTGATGTTGGGAGCTCAGAAGAAGATGATGAGGATTAGTGCTGGGTAAGCTGCTCCTTTGGCTTTCAATTGTTGTTGCCTTCTCATATGCTTGGGCTTTTCAAGTAGAATCTTCTATGCTAGCAATTTTACCTGCTCATGTCTTCCTCAACTTATGAACTTTAGGGCTGATCTCAGATCATTGTAATGGTGCTTTATCCTTAACTTCATAAACCAATGTATTCTACCATTGATTTTACTTATTATATGCCTATTATCAATTGTTTACCTTAGTACCTTACTTTGTTAAATTGTTAGGTTCCTGCAATACAGTAGAATGTTATTAGTTTCAAATTGTTTGTGTTTGTGCCAAATAATAATGATAGCTGAGAATGGGGGTGCTAGTGATATGGCAATAGAGTTACAAAGTGTTGTGATTGTGAACTTCTAACTTTGCACTTGAGATTCATGTTACAGTCGTTTATATTTATTCTTAGTGAGCCTTTGTTTTACAGGAGTTACTCCATATATTCTCTATATCTTGAAGCTTGTCATTCACATTATAAAGTAAGAACAGAGTCAAGTACATTTGAATAATAACTTGATAAAGCATTTTTAATAGATATTCCAACTACCTTGTTATTGAATATACTCTGCTGAAGATGAGTCTAGGCTAGTTGGATGATCAACCTGTGATTCACTATTCAACAAATGGTTTGTTGGCTCTGTTTCTGTGTCTAACCTTGGGGATGTGGCTGTTAAATGCAACCTGGAGCTTTATTTAAGCTTTTGGTGCGATGTGCAAGGAATTATATGTAACTGCAATGATACCACTCATCCACATTCCAGTCTTTGCTTATTTTGACCCTTAAGTTGTCTTCAATTGGTATAATCTACCATAGCTTCTTGATGATGTTAAGTGTGTGTATACTGTATACTTTGTGGACAACAACAAAGCATTCTAGTGTCAAGCAAGTTGGAATAGGCTAGAGGTGAACCCAGCATGAACTACTAGCAAAAAGGGAAACACTGTTGAATATACGTGGTTGGCTGGAGAAGGCACTAATGGTATCAGTATTGCTAGGGGATCTATGTCTTACATTTAAATTTGTGCTTTTGAAAAAAGGTCCTCCATATTTTTATTCAGGGCCTACATATTAAGGTACTATGGTCTGTGATCAGTCTTGAAAGGGCTTACTAAATTTGTTATCCTGACATTATTCAGCAACACCGTAGGCTGTGTTGCGTGCTATTTGCTGCATTATGAATCACAAAATTCACACTGGGTGTGTTTAGAGGGCGGTTAAGGAGCTAGACAGGCTCTAGGAAATGCAGCCTCGCTGTGTTTTGATGCCTAACTGAGGTCCTATGCCAGGCCACGGGATTGCAACAGAGGGATTGTAGCCAGGCTTGGTGGAAATGGTCACGGCAAACGTTATCATGGAGCCAGTCTCTGGGTTGCTCATGCGAGATGCTCACGGCGAGCGTTATCATGGAGCCAGTCTTTGGGGTGCTTATGCCCAGGTCATGACTCCGCCCACCTTCCTCTCACCATTTGCTGAATCTCTCAATTCCCTTATGCTGCACTCGGCACTCCTCTCGGGTTGCCTCCTTCCTTGTAACTCTATCCCAGTCTGTCCAAAGCTGCTTGAGGAGAGGAGAACCTACATCTGGATGGTGAGTACAAGGTGGACATCGACATGTTCTCTTCCAGTTCCTGCATATCTGAGGTGGCGAGGTTCAAAGTTGTGTCTCTCCATTCATGGTGCCTGAGGTCTGGCGGTGCTCGCTGGATGGCGAGGTTCAAAGTTGTGTCTCTCCATTCATGGTGCCTGAGATCTGGCGGTGCCCACTGTATGGATTATTGGTTTTAGGTTTACAGGGCCCTTGCTCTTCTGCCTCTTGTAGTGCTTGCGCAGTGGGTCGGTGCTGTCTCCTCCCCTTCTCTGTGTAGCTGCTTCTTTGTATCTTCTTAGTTATGCTTGGTTTTCCTGAATCTTGAGATTGGATTCCATGGTCTGATACAGGAAATGTGCTCATATATGGTGAGCGTTCGTTTGTCAGTTAACATGTATCTTTTCTTCAATTTTCCATGCCTATCTTTACTTCGTACATGCCTATCTATACTTAGTACACAATTTTGCCCACAAGAAGAATAAGGTGATGACAGGGTGTCACAAACTATGACTACTCCAACCAACAAAAATGACTATTCTTACTTTTGTCGGTCTGCTTTCATATCAACAGATCATATCAGTAATGTCTAGTTTATATTGAAGTAACCAGTACTCCAGTTGGACAGTCTGCTATGAACTGTTTCAGAGTTGAAGGGAGCTTGCCATGAACTGTTTCAGGGCCTAAGCAATTCAATCATACATCTGTAGTTATTATTATTGTTCGATTCACGATAATTGTGATTCTTCTAGGTCATACGCCTACGGAGACGATCTGCTACTGAACATGCTGCATCAAAGCACAGTTGCAATTAGAGTGATTAATCTGCTTTGATATGTACTGGAATTCTGGTAATAATAACAGAAGAGAGTGAGGGTATGTATCGGGCTTTACTGGGACTAGCATTACCGATTCGGTTCCAACCATGTTTTAACTGTTTTTTCCTCAAACCAAACACACTCTTGAATCATGTTTCATTTCTACTATGGGTGCTGGAATATGGTGGTACTTTGCATGACTAGCATGGACAAACTACAAAAGTTAGTGGCACATCTAACCTTGACTTTAACACGATCGAGTGATTGTCCATGCTGTGTTTGCATTACTATATATATGCGGAAAGATTGGGGCTGATAGGCGCCAAGCTGCCAACCTTGCATGTGCTGACACCTATTATTGGGCATGTATATACAGGTTTGTGAAGCCAGTTGGATTGGACATCGTTTATGGGTTCACAAATTGCGTTTGTAGAGGTCCCCGTTTATGGGTTCACAAACTGCGTTTGTAAATGTATTGCCGGTTTTAGCTCTGTGCAATGTTGTAAGTAGCTTTTTTTTAATAAAATCTCTTTTCTTCTTAAAATAAACTTAGAGCCAATAAAGCTACTATCATTGAGTTCAGTATCACCAGCCATGCCAAACGGGCTTTACTGGGACTACCAACTAGATTACCGGATCTGCTCGAACCATGTTTTTAACTGATTTTTTCCCTCCTTGCTTAGCCGAATCTTGTCGGCGATGCTTACACATGTGAATGCTGCATTTGCTAGGTCCTAGGATGCATGTGATCTGAATAAAGTCGTTTCGTATGGTCCCGTGGTTAGGCATCGAAAGACTCCAGATGCTATGCAGTGCATTCAGCTGTCCTAGGTGGAGTTCGTCTAGCCACTCACCGATCGAACAGGCTAACAGTGCAGTTCCAAACAAAAAGAAAGAAAGAAAGAAAGAAAGAAAGAAAGAAAGAAAGAAAGAAAGAAAGAAAAGAACATGCTTACAGTGCTCTGTTGCGCTGCTGCCGACGGCCACTTGTGCGTCAGGGTATCTCACGACCTTCTCAGCCGAAAGGCATCCTATCCCAATCAAAGTGCCACAGTGGCGAGAATGGAATCGTTCGCAGGCAACAAACTCTAGCGGTTAGGATACAGCTCAGTCATGGAGCGGGGCGGTACAGCAATGTCGTCACTGATGCTGCTGCTCGTGCTCGCCGTGTCGCCATGGCAGGCCGCCGGTGTGGCGGGAGGAGACCAGCGGGGCAGGCCGCGGGTGCCGGCCATCCTGGTATTCGGCGACTCCATCGTCGACACGGGCAACAACAACGCTGTCCTCACGCTCACCAAGTCCAACTTCAGGCCGTACGGCAAGGACCTCAACGGCGGCGTCCCCACCGGCCGCTTCTCCAACGGCCGGATTCCAACGGACTTCCTAGGTTCGTGTCTCCACCACACTACTCCACCTCTGCTTCCCGCTCCAGCTCGAGCACGAAGCTATCGAACCAACACTGTAATTAGAACGATATTGCCGTGACTACGTTTGTGTGTCTAGCTTCACGCCTCGGCTTGAAAGACCTGGTTCCGGCGTATCTTGGCACTGACCTCACCGACGACGACCTCTGCACTGGCGTCAGCTTCGCTTCTGGGGGCACCGGCTACGACCCCCTCACCTCCACTCTCGTGGTAAACAACCACAGATGATCATCTCGTCCATGTTCCCTGGTGTCGAGATGCATGTTGAAATGCCGCGCCTTGCATTCCTCGTTGTTTCAGGCGGTCCTGCCGATGCAAGAGGAGCTCAGCATGTTTGCCGAGTACAAGGAGAAGCTCGCTGGGGTTGTCGGAGATGCGGCGGCCGCCGGGATCGTCGCCGACAGCCTGTTCCTTGTCTGCGCCGGGTCAGACGACATCGCCAACAACTACTACCTCGCCCCCGTCAGACCTCTGCAGTACGACATCTCGGCATACGTGGATTTCCTCGTTCAGCAGGCTTGCGACTTCATGAGGGTGAAATCTTCTTTCCGCCTCGCAACGCAACACCTGATTCGATTCAATTCTTTACTCTATCTCAGTTTCTCTCTAAAAACAACAATTGTTGGAGATACTGAAATCTTCACCAATTTCCATTCCATGAACCATGTGGATGTGGTGTGTTGTCGCTGCAGCAACTGTACCAGCAAGGCGCCAGGAGGATCGCGATTCTGGGGATGCCGCCGGTCGGGTGCGTGCCATTGCAGCGGACCCTGGCCGGCGGCCTCGCCAGGGACTGCGACACGGCTCAGAACCACGGGGCGCAGCTGTACAACTCCAGGCTCAAGGAGGAGATCACGCGGCTGCAGGAGGAGTTGCAGTGCCAGAAGATCGGCTACGTGGACATCTACGACGTCCTTCAGGACATGATCACGAACCCCTGCAAATACGGTGCGCGCCTCTCGCTTGGATAGCTGCCATCGTGCACTGACTGAGACCGACACCCATGCTCTGACCTGTGACTGAATCACTGAATATGATGGCTCGTTGGTTGCACTGCATTGCAGGCTTCGAGGTCTCGACGAGAGGATGTTGCGGCACCGGGAAATTCGAGGTGTCGCTGCTGTGCAACCAGGTGACGGCGGCGACGTGCCCCGACGACCGGAAGTACGTCTTCTGGGACAGCTTCCATCCTACCGAAAGAGCATACGAGATTATCGTCGACGACCTGTTCCCAAAATACATAGAGAACCTACTATGATTATTCGTGCTTGTCATCGCTTATTTAACTAGACTCTTGTCCTAGTTATGGTTTAGTTTAAACTGAACTGGTTCTGGCATTATTTATGTTCCAACTGCTGGTTATCTTCATTCCTTCTGTATGAGCATTTTTTTTTGACGTTTCTCGTCTGGGTATAGCTGTAGTATCTGTTTATACATATGCACGCCCACTCAACATACGCACACTACGCACACATCGCTCGTTTACAAACAAATCTACAACTATACTCAGATATAAAGACCGCGTCCTTCCTGAGATCACCGAAATCCTCCGACTTTGTAGGTGACGGCACGTCGCGATCCCATTGTGGTTTCACATGAGAGAGACATACACCTGAACATGGTCCAAGCGGAGACCGTTTATTATGGGGGCATACCCCAGTCCGAGGTCGGGAGTCGCACACCAGCGAAGCAGACCACTGCGCTATCGGCACGTTCGAAATTGCAGGGGAGTTTATGTTGTATCAGTCCACCCAGTTCCAGTTCTCAGAATTGACATGGGTATGAAGGAAGAGTTTAAATAGATTAGAATGTTAACTATGAAAAATGACTTAACAAATTCCTCAGTTGAACAATAATGCTTCCTAGTAACGAAGATGGGAGAAGATGTTCGGGCTTCGACTCTTGGTTTTGGAGCTTACTACCTTGTGGGACCCTCGATGATGCGGTCTCACGAAATTTTAGAGAGACAGATAATGGGTGTTTGGTTTATAGAAGTTTAAAACTACAACATATAGCGAGAGAAATTAAAGGTTAATAGATACTAGATTTTTTTACCTTTTATGATCAAGATAACCTTATTACTCCAGAACAGAGGGATACTTTCTAAGCAGGGTCTGTGTCGAGGATCTGGGAAAGAGGTATCCCAAACCCTCGATTAATAGGACTAATCCCTGAAATCAGCAACGCAAACCCTCCAACAACATCCCTCACTATCGCTCGAAAGCCCTCAAGCTAAAGCATACTGGGCCGGCCCACGAACAGGCATCGACAGCCCAAAGCCACAGCCTGCTCGATGGGCTACCACGCAGACCGAGACCATACGGTCGAGGGTACAATTCGGGCAACCCCTCGAGGACCGAACTTCGCTCGAGCGAACGAGCCCGCCCTCGAGGACGGAACTTCGCCCGTGCGAATAGGCAACCCTTGAGCACAGTATACCCCTCGGCTACGTACTCCCCGTACGGATCCATGCGCATTCAATGCATTTTACCTGCTTCCGCCTAACCGTATGGTCGCAGTCACAGTAACAGTTGCAAGTATGACAGTCGAATCCTACTTTTACCGTCCATACCCCAGAATCCCGCGGATCGTACCTCATTGTTACGTCATACCGAGTACTGTGTCCCGTCCGGCACCCCCTCGAGATGCGAAAATCAACACATTCCCCGCATCTCCCGGGATTCGGCCTTATCCGATGGCCTCGACCCCCTCGACTCGACCTGAGGCCTCGACCGTCGCCCCTCGACTCCGTCACGATGACCCTCCAGCGGGACTTCAACAACTCCGGTCAACACTTCAACAACTCCCGACGCGACGGCTGCAGGACCTCCCATGCCGACGTACACCTCTATAGCGACACCGACATGATCGGCATCAACGCCATACGTCACCAACCACGTGAGGCCTAAAAACATGTACTCCTGCACCCCTCCTTCGCCTATAAAAGGAGGCGTCAGGACTTTAGCTAGGGGGATGGGGAGGAGAAAGAGAGAGAGATCAAGAGCTTCATACGCTAAGGCTTTAGATCATAGAACAACACTGTGAGACAGTGTGAAGTAGAGAGCTAAGCGCCCGAGACGCTCAAGCTCTAGCTCACGCTTCTCACACCCGCTTGTATTCACCCTTGTACTAGCGCTTCGGTGCAAGATAACACGAACTATCTCCCCCCGCGCTGGATGTAGGGCCTTCTTTGTCCGAACTAGGATAAATCGCCGTGTCCTTCTTGCATCACCCATCGGATTAAGGGAGCATGGAATTATGATTTTACTCGTTGGTGTTGACCCCCGGGGGTCAAAACACCGACAGTTGGCGCGCCAGGTAGGGGTCCTGCGTGTTACCAACGATTTCCCGCCATTTTTTCCGGATGGGCGACTCTGTTTCACCACTTCCGCGCGCTACGGTGATTTGGTTCGGGAGCCTGGAGTTCATGTCCCTCGGTCAGGGCTATGACATGACCCTGCTCTCAATCAGTGACCCAAACGGAGGTCGCAGTGTGCCCCCACGCTCAGGAGGGGCCACCCGTCGGTCTCGCCACCATGCCACCGCAACCAGAAGGAGGCGCGATAGACGCCGTCACCGCCATCAACCTGAGTTGAGGATGGTGCCCGCCGCATTCCCCTCACTCCTGACCGGTGATGAGGAGCCCCTTGTTGGGGGATTACCTGACCTGAGTTCAAGAGCAGAGGACGGACCAGCAGGGCTCCGCGACAACCCCGACTTCACCTTCGCAATACACTCATTGAGGAAGCCCGGTAGAACTCCCCCGATGCGTGCAACCCCCATTCCATCGAGCCTACTTCCGCATGAGCTGTTTGAGCGTCGTCGACGGTTCCCGTTCGGTCTCAACAATGCCACAAAGACGTTCTTAGCCTCGACCCACACCAACATGAGCACGATAGGGGACCGCCCAAGTGCCTTCCTTCGTGCAATGACGAACGTAGGGATGGTCATGCTGGCCTCCGAGGGCTTGGACTTTGCGAGAGCGCCCGGCCCCCGGAGGTACGCCGTCGGCACACTCTGACAGCAGCTGCAAGAGGAGGCGCGGGGACAATTCCCCGTCTTCTACTACGGCGACCCCGACTCCGACTCTGATCATTGGGACCCTACCCACGAGTGTCTCCACATCGACGGTGACGACGTATCCAGTAAGGACACCGTCGATCCGATGGCCGATGCGGCTGCCGCTGCAGCGGGAGGGGCTCTCCCCAGAACAGAGGATCGACAACCAGTCACACCCCGAGAGGCGTGCCCCCGTCCTGACAAGCAGGACGCACAGCTGGCACAAATTCAGGAGTTGCAGGCTAAACTCGACGACGACCGGGAATGACTGCGCCAGCTCGAGGGAACCCTCGAGCAGGAGCGTCGACCACCTGGTGGTAGAGCCCGAGCCAGGGCCCGAGAGGTCCTCCGGCAGATCAACGAGGGTGGGGCACCCGAACATCCCGTCAACTGTTACCCTTGAGCAAGCCAGAACATTGTCGCGGTAGCTATGCTTCTTCGCAATATGCCCGCGCCATCCAACTCGCAAGCTCGACGGATACAACACGAGATCGAGGGTCTCCTTCAAGTTGTTGCTGTTCAACAAGCCGAGAGCTCAGCCTCGAGGCATCGAGGGGCAGCTTCCGAACCGCAGGACGAGCCCTCCCGGCCCGAGAGGGAGGGTTCGGTCGATCAAGAGGCCGTCCCCTGAGCGAAGAAGACACCAACCCGAGATTGTATCGTCGACAACCGCGCCCCGCATGACGCACGCCTCGATATCATCAAGAACCGCAAGCGCAAACATGGGGACTCCGAGGATCGAGGGTACAACGCCCATCGTGGGGGCGTTATGACAGTGATGAAGACCGACGAGCCCCAGAGCCACCGGGCCCCCGAGTCTTCAGCAGGATGATCTGCAACGCCCAGCTGCCCGACAAGTTTTGACCTCCCACAAGCGTTGTCAAGTACAATGGCGAAACCAAACCCAAGCTCTGGCTAGCCGATTTTTGACTGGCTTGTCAGGCGGGTGGGGCACATGACGATCGCGCGATCATACATCACCTTCCCCTGTTCCTATCCGACACCGTGCGTAGGTGGCTCGAGGAGCTTCCCCCTGACCAGATTCGCGACTGGGTCGACCTGGTCTGGATCTTCGAGGGGAACTTCAAGGGTACCTACGTGCGTCCTGAAAACTCCTGGGAACTGCACAACTGCAAGCAAAAAGGGGTCTCTTCGTGACTTCGCTCGAACGTTTCTCCAAGCTCTGAACTGAACTCCCCCACATCTTTGATCTTGACGTCATTCTAGCGTTTGTTGCGGGTACAACCTGCAAGGACCTAGTTCGCGAGTTGGGGCACAACCGCCCCAACGCCATCGATGAGCTCAGGGATGTGGTCGCTAACTACGCGGCTGGTGAGGAGGCAGTCAGAGCCTTCTTCAGCGGCGAGAAGGACAAGGGAAAGCCACTGGTAGCCGACGCCGGAGGCTCGAGAAAAGGTTTGAAGAAGAACAAGAAGAAGAAGAAGAATCAGCAAGGCAAGCATGAGGCCGCAGACGGCAATTTCATCACAGCAGCCGAGCGCAAAAAACCACGGGGTCCCCCTGAGGGGGCCATCTTCGACAAGATGCTCGAGGAGCCCTACCCTTATCACAAGGACGGGGCGAAACACAAGCTCAGGGACTGCCGCATGCTTCGAAGGCACTTCGAGCAACTGGGCGTCAAGAAGGGTGACAATAAGAAAGACCAGGGGGCAATGAGGGAGACAACGGGGAAGATGGAAAATTCCTCGAAGTCTACGACTGCTACATGATCTACGGAGGCCCCTCGACCCAGCTCACGCCTCGACAGCGCAAGAGGGAACATCGAGAAGTCTTCTCCGTCTGAGTCGCGACACCCCACTACCTCGACTGGTCTGATGCGCCCATCACGTTCAATCGCAATGACCATCTAGATCATGTCCCCAACCCCGAGGCCTATCCACTCGTCGTCGACCCGATCATCGTCAACACCCGCCTCTCGAAGGTCTCATGGACGGCGGCAGCAGCCTGGGGGTCAAGAGGTGCCAACTCCAACCCAGCGCCGGGGGCTTCCATGGCGTCATGCCAGGGAAGAAGGCTCTTCCTATCGGCCGCATCGACCTTCCAGTCTGCTTTGGTACCCCCGCCAACTTCAGGAAAGAGACCCTCACCTTCGAGGTGGTCGGGTTTCACGAAACTTATCATGCCATCATCGGCTGACCAGGCTATGTGCAATTCATGGTGGTCTCAAACTACACTTACCTCAAGCTCAAGATGCCAGGACCTAGAGGCGTCATCACCATCGGCACCTCCTATGAGCACGCGTACGACTGCGATGTCGAATGCATCGAGCATAGAGAGGCCGTCGAGCAAAACATGATGATAGCCTCGACCCTTGAGCGCCTCGCCGACGAGGTGCCTGACCCCAAGCGTCACGTCGGCAGCTTCGAGCCAGCGCAAGACACCAAGAAAGTCCCTCTCGACTCGAGCTGCTCCGGCGAGAAGGTGCTGACGATCTGTGCCGACCTCAAGAGCAAAGGAAGCAGTGCTCGTCAACTTTCTCCGCACAAACGCTGATATGTTTGCGTGGAGTCCTTCGAATATGCCGGGCATACCAAGGAAAGTCACCGAGCATGCCTTGGAGATCCGAGCCGGGTCCAGACCGGTGAAGCAACGCCTGCGCCGCTTTGACGAGGAGAAACGTAGGATCATCGGCGAGGAAGTACACAAGCTTTTGGCCGCTGGATTCATCAAGGAGGTTCATCACCCCGAATGGTTAGCTAATCTTGTGTTAGTTAAGAAAAAGAATGGAAAAATGCGGATGTGTGTTGACTATACTAGTTTAAACAAAGCATGTCCGAAAGTTCCATTTCTTTTACCATGCATTGATCAAATTGTTGACTCTACCACGGGATGTGAAACCCTCTCATTCCTTGATGTTTATTCTGGCTACCACCAAATCAAGATGAAAGAGTCCAACCAGCTCGCGACTTCCTTCATCACACCTTTTGGCATATATTGCTACGTCACCATGCCCTTCGGCTTTCGAAACGCCGAGGCGACGTATCAGCGATGCATGCTCCATGTCTTCGGCGGACACATAGGCAACACGGTCGAGGCCTATGTCGATGACATCGTGGTCAAATCTGAAAAAGCCGATAACCTCATCCATGACCTCGAAATCGCATTCGGGTGCCTTCGAGCCAAGAATATCAAACTTAACCCCGAGAAATATGTCTTTGGGGTGCCTCGGGGCATGCTCCTCGGATACATTGTCTCCTAGCGCAGGATCAAGGCCAACCCCGAGAAGGTCATAGCCATCACACGAATGGGGCCAATTCGAGATCTTAAGGGCGTACAGAGGGTCACGGGCTGCCTCGTGGCTCTCAGCCGTTTCATCTCATGTTTGGGGAAAAAGGCCCTGCCCCTGTATCGCCTCTTGAAAAAATCTGAACGCTTCGCATGGACCGCGGAGGCCAAGGTGGCCCTCAACAAAGTCAAGAGCATGCTGACCTCCGCCCCAATCCTTGTCCCACCTCGACCGGCGACGTCGACTGAACCCCCCGAGCCTCTCCTCCTCTATGTCGCCACGACCACTCAGGTGGTTAGTGCGGCCATTGTGGTCGAGAGGCAAGAGGAAGGGCACGCCCTGCCCGCCCAGCGGCCGGTTTACTTCGTCAGTGAAGTGCATTCAGAAACCAAGACCCGCTACCCGCTGGTGCAAAAGCTGCTCTACGCCATCGTTCTTACGCGTCGCAAGCTCCAGCATTACTTCCTCAGCCACCCGGTTGCCGTGGTGTCTTCTTTCCCCTTGGGGGAAATCATCCAAAATCGGGAGGCTGCTGGAAGGATTGCTAAGTGGTCGGTCGAGCTCATGGGTGAGACCATCACCTATGCACCACGGAAGGCCATCAAATCTCAGGTGCTGGTGGATTTCATCGCTGAGTGGACCGACACCCAGTTGCCGCCAGTTCAAGTCCAAGCCGAGCTGTGGACAATGTACTTCGACAGGTCGCTCATGAGGACAGGAGCAGGCACAGGCTTGCTCTTCATCTCACCCCTCGGAGTTCACATGCGCTACGTCATTCGCATCCACTTTGCCGCTTCTAATAACGTTGTGGAGTACGAGGTTCTTGTCAACGGGTTGCGTATTGCCCTCGAACCGGGGTCCGACACCTTGATGTTCGAGGTGACTCGCAACTCATCATCGACCAAGTGATGAAGGCCTCATGCTGCCACGACGCCAAGATGGAAGCCTACTGCAATGAAGTGTGCAAACTGGAAGACAAGTTCCATGGCCTCGAGCTCAATCATATTGCTCGACGCTACAACGAAGCTACGGATGAGCTCGCGAAGATCGCATCAACTCAACGTACTGTCCCTCCGGATGTATTCTCAAGAGACCTCTTCGAGCCCTCCGTCGACTTGGGCTCGGGGGCTGGTACCTGTCACACCCTGGTCTCCAAAGAAGACCAGAGGTCATCATATGTGTGCCCAGGAAGTCCACACATACAACAGAAAATGGTAATATCAGAAAAACAATGTATTATATAGCGAAAACATATATATTTAACACTTACACAATCAGAGTAACGCGGAACGCTGGCTAAGACTTCTCTTCAGTCTTCATTCTTCTCAGGGACTGTTGATTGGGGGCTCCGTATGCTATGGTTCTTTGAATTCCTTGATTCAAGATGTATGAGACATGAGGTGGATGAATTATGAATTAGCAAAGTGAATAAGGATTGATTACTTCAGGCCTTCATGTTTTCCTTACTTCCAGTCCTATGAGATGTTAGGATAACAAGTAAGGGTTAGCAAAAGATGATTACAAGATACAATTTGATCCTTAGATCTTGTAGTCTTGTGACTCAGGACATAAGAGGTTGATGAGATGTAGAACAGAATCGAGTATTGTGAAATAATGAAAAGAAAAGCCAATACAGGCATTTAGATCTTTATGTCCCATGACCAGAGGTGCTCAAGATTGATTGAAGTTGGTAGCGAATGCTACCCCACTTAATAGAATTCTTGCTTGAGTCCGAGAGGAATGATGAGAACACCAGCTTGTCAGAACCTCTTTAGAAGATCTTTTTTCGAGATTTGGTCTTTAAGTCACTCAATAGAAAAGTTGAGGTGTTATAAATCTACCCCACTTAACATGAATCTCGTCCCAAGATTCGAGGAGACTTGGGGTAGAGACAAAATAGATGATCAAGGTTGATTTGGGTTTGGGTTCTACTATCACATTGTTTGAGCCTAAAGTGGAATAGTGATAGGAGAACTTCCTGATTTCAAAATCAAGGGACCCTGTTTAGGTCTTTCCTAAAAGAGTGCCCTCAAAGGTAAACAAACCAAGAGGAATGTGTCTGAAATGTCATAGATGTAAAAATCTATATGATACTCAAGACCATTTATGCATAAAGGAATAGTCCTTATGATCCCATAGCTTTCAAGAGTAACTCCCGTGGGAATTCTTAGAAGCTTATGTGATGGGATAATAGACTCGTTGGGGAAGTTTATCAGCTAGAGCTTTTAAAAGATATTCCTCCCAACAGTAGGGCTATAGTGAGCCTCTATAGCGGTTTCTTTAATTGTGCAAAGCAGAATATCTAAGGGGCAATGATTCAGGCTACCTCGATGGATAGCTCCGTTTCTGCCAACCACTAACGACTCATGATGGCCGACAGTCCTTTGATGTGTTCCATAAGGAAAGACTCATGGTGTGGACCGTCGTCATCCTTAGATGATATCGAGTGTGTTAAGAGATGTAGGTCTATGGAGTAACACTAGAGTGTTCTAGAAGACAAGGTCCAGTTCTTCAAACTGATATAGTAAGATGACCAAAGAAAAGGTCCATGATGAGATAACACATGGGAGTAGCTTGTATAATGGATCATGATTAACAATTCACGTTACCAGCGCTTACCGATCACAACCATGTGTGTGCACCCACTGGAGGCTCTCGGTTTAATGTGGCACCGTCAGTTATTAATCAAGACATCATTACCAAACCTACTACATATCTGATATCTCACACAACATAAGTATGGATCTTGCATGGACAAGCATCACACGCAAGATGGAAAGATACTCACAAGGTTTGAAGAAAGGAATGGTTTTCAATCTTCAAACTTCCTTCCATCCATGACGTGGGGAGTGGAAAGGATCACTAGTCCATGTAACAAAGATCCTGGGACCTATGGGTTATAGGACCACCACGCATCTGATGCGCCAATTTGCTAATAACATCCAAGGAAACTATTACTTGAGGTTTATTGATGATGCGTCCTCCAAGTGTTGATGCTCCATTGAGTTGCATTAAAGAGGGAAGCATGAAAACCAATGACAAGAATCTATGGTGTAGGACGATAAGAATCAGGATTGATTAGAATGATAGGCAGGATAGAAGACACTACCCCACTTAACAAAGATTGAACTACACCCTCTATGCCTTCCTTAAGAGAACACATAAGACACACAAGCATCACAACAAAGCATTACAAGTACTCATCACAACATTGATGCTACACGTGCTTCTTCCACAATGGCGGTCATCCTAAAGGGTAGATTATAGATGATAAAGGGCCATCGTAATTTTTTGAATAAGATAAGGTCAGAAAACTTTTAGTAAACCAACAAAATTAAAAGTTCAAGGGGATAAGAACTTAATAGCTCAAAGGAAGCTATTCAAGGAGGGGATACAAGCCAAGGGTGAAGAAAGTAGTCAGATTCAAGTACCAAGGGATGGTAAAATAGTTTTATAGCAAAATAAGCTTTAGAAATCGACCAGTGCTATCATGGCATACGCCCTACAGTCAACCTGGCTCTGATACCACTTTGTCACACCCTGGTTTCCAAAGAAGACCAGAGGTCGTCATATGTGTGCCCAGAAAGTCCACACATACAACAAAAAATGGTAATATCAAAAAAACAATGTATTATATAGCGAAAACATATATATATTTAACACTTACACAATCAGAGTAACGCGGAACACTGGCTAAGACTTCTCTTCAGTCTTCATTCTTCTCAGGGACTGTTGATTAGGGGCTCCGTATGCCAAACACTTCCAATACCCAACTTCTTTATCCTTCCTTTGAGAAACACTTCACTACAAACTATAGCAAGAGTGAGTTCCATGTCAAAACTCAGCAAGTTCAGACGGAAAGTAATGACATGCAAGGCTAGTACAAGGTAAAGCTGAAAGGTAGACTGCGGTAGCATTTTAATGTAGCAATTAAGATTTTTACTTAGCAACCTATTCTATAATCAACTTGGTTGAAATACCCAACCCTTTGTTAAGGTTCAAGTAACAATTAATATGTCATTTAGCATCATAGATATAAACATATATCATTAACAACATTAAACATGAGATATCCATCTCAAAGGAACACAGGATAGCCATCCCGATAAAACCCGAGGTAGCAACCTCAGCAACATCACCACGATTTCACAGCTTAAACCATTTGGCTAATCATGCGAGGATCCGGGCCGCTCGTGACCATGAGCACGAATGATATACCGATTTTAACTCTGCGCAGAGGTGTACACTTTCACTCTAGATCGTGATTACTCTTTATGCCCGAGGTTGCAAGTCTCTTAGCCCATTACCAAGATAGGCTGGTAGAGGTCACAACGAGGTCCTTCACAGGGTCATAGGCAGTAATAACCTGCCAGCCTTGAGTCCAAGCGTATGGGAGACTTCCCCGTGAGGCCGCCCCCATCACGGATCCATAGCCCCTCCCATACTAAATACTTGTAAACAAGCCCCAGCAACCATAGCCATGGCCACCTGTCGGTAAGCTGTCTCCTGCCCATGATGGTCCCGCTAATAAACCAAGCCAGAGCCCATTAGCCTGGAGCTGTACAGAAGTCCTAGGTTGCCGCTCCACGAAAGGTCCACAAGGGGGAGGAGATATGGATGCCCCCGTCGCTACGAGCCCACTGACATCCATTCCCCCTTCTTTCGCCGCCAACCAACGATGCGGTCATGCATCAATTTCTCCAACGGCCGAAGCCAAGAGCCCACGGCTCCAACATGTTTTAAGAAGCAAGTTTTATCCTCATTAAATGATGAAAGGTGAGATAGAGCACTAGCAACCTAAAACCTAACAACTAATACCCCCATAGGATAACTTTGGGTAAAGTGGCTAGTAAGTCCTATGGTTTGCCGATTTAGGACACATGCAGTGAATTTACTTAAACATGAATAGGCGCAATATGTTCAAAAGAATGCCTGCACTTGCCTTAAATCCAAAGTCTAGCTGCTCTTCTGGCCTCCAGCTTCAGCTGCACTTGTCGGTCCTCTGCTTAGTCTTCAGCGTTAACAAACCGCTCTTCGTCTAGTCGCAGCAACCAAACAACACAAACAAACACACAAAAAGACAAGACTAAGAACAATACACCAATCAAAAGGGAAACTAAAAACAGAACGGTCTAAATGGCCAAACTTGGTGCTATGACCGTAAGAGCGCGAGAACGACAAATGATGGATCTATCGTTAAAGAAAACACAGCTATCGAGGTACTTGCAACAAGCACAGATACAAACTTTAAGATTGATACATTTACTAAAGCAAGATGCAGAACATGTAAGAAAGACATAATGTCAAATCAGTTGGATGATGTTGAAATGTAAAGCAGGGTTAAACATAGTAATACTCTATTTATAAGCAATTATGTTATCTAAGCCAATTAAACCTTCATAATTTATAAAGCTTAGAACATGCGAGAGCATTAAAGAAAACATCATATGCTTAAAGATTAATATAAGCAGGACATAAACAACAAGACATGTTGATATTAAACATAGAGCATTTATGATTCAAGGTTGAACTAAGCATGCCATTAACGAAAAGACATTATTGCTGATATAAAACATATTAGCATTAAAGACCGAGGTGAAAGTAAACTAAGTCAAACACTAACATGATCCAACTTATAGGCATGTGAGAACTACTATAAGAAACATAACAAGTTTCAATGTAAAACTACACAAGGCATAATTAATAAAGAAGCATGTAAATTGGTATTAGTCATATTGACAGGCATGTACAAATACTCAAGGTATAAACCTAAAATTACTTTTACACAAGAGAGCATAAATTAATTAAACAAGATTACTTACATAGACACATGATGTGACAAACATTATTCATAACAAGCAACATACGTCGACACGTTCGCAAAGCAACGAGAACGGAAAATGTAACCCTAGGTTACTTTTAATTAGAAGACTATTAAATAGTTATCAAAAAAATATATTCATAAATTAGATACATGATAAATTTTACTACTTCTGCATAGATCACGACGACACGAAGCTAACGCAACTGGAATCACTCAAATCGGAGTTAAAACGGTGAAACGGCGGGGATTAAACGATAGATGGCGTAACTGTAAATAAATCGCTTGGTGGCAAAGTCGTAAATACCTCGTCTTCTACCTCTGTCCATCTTCCTATCCAGGTCATGGCCATGGCAGCCATGCGGCTGCTCGCACCGGGTGAAGGGGCCTCGGCCCTGGCCTGCTGGGGCCAGCGGTGGCCTGCTGCGGCCTGCTGGGGCCTGCTACGGCCGACGGCGGCTCGCTGCCGCCTGCTACGGCCGGCTGCGGTGGCCAGATGCGGCCTGCAACGGCTGGTGGTGGCCAGATGAGGCCTGCTATGGCCGGCAGCGGCCAGATAAGGCCTGCTATGGCCGACGGCGGCGCGTGGGAGAGGGAGGACCACGGCTCTCGGCCGGGACTTGGTCGGCCGGCAGCGGCCGACTATGGCCGGCGACAGCTGGCTATGGCCGACGGCGACTGGCTATGGCCGGCAGCGGCTGGCTGTGGCCGGCTGCGGCTGGCTGTGGCCGGCTGCGCGCGGCTAGGTTTTGCCAAGGGGCATCGGCGCACGGGCTAGCCCTATTTATACGTCGGCGGGGAACCGGTGGGGCTAAAGCCGCTGGGCTTGGCCCGTTGGGCCGACGGCGGCTAATTATGGCCGCTAGTGGCGGGACTATGCTGGCTATGTCCGGCCAGAGTTGGCCATGGCCGGCTGGATGTGGCCACAGGTGGCTGTAGCTGGCCGTGGTTGGCCAGATTAGGCTGTGTGAGGCCAGGTGTGGCCCAGGCTAGATAGGAGCTGGCCAAATCAAGTTAGGAGCTGATGGCCAAGTTTGGCCACTGCTGGCCGGCTACAGTTACTGCTTGCCTGGCCAGGGTAGCCGTGGCCGGCTAGGGCTGGCCAGGACTAGCCAGAGCTAGCCAGTTAAGGCTAGGAGAGGCCAGATCAAGTTAGGTCAGGCCAGGATAGGCTAGGGTAAGCCTGAGATGACTGGAGCTTGATAGGGGATGGTGTCTAGTTAGAGCGGTGGCCAACACTACCGAGGAAAAAGAAAACTCTCTCTCTCTCTCTCTCTAAGCAAGAGAAAGGATTTTCTAAAAACGTTTTCCCAAAACCTTCTCAAGGCAAACTTGGGTTTTCGAAGCTTTATTTTCAAATTCAAAGAAAACCTAGATGTGACTTGCTTGAGGTTTAGAAAATTCTTTTTCACACCAGCAAAACCAAGCAAAGCACCAAGCACAAACCCATTCCATTATTTTCTAAAAAAGAATATATAGAAAAGCATATTTTATTTAGCGCTTTCTAATAACAACTCAAAATGTAAATTTTTGGGGTGTTATAGCACCACAAACTCAAAACTCAACCCTGTGGCCTCGGCCGAGGTCCCCTCGACCGGGGTTGAGGTCATGGAGATCGAGGGGACACCTCCTTCGTCGAGCCCACCTCCGAATTGGCGAGTCCCTTTCCTCGACTACCTCATTTGAGGGGAGCTCCCGAAAGACCGGACCGAGGCTTGCTGGATCGCACAACGGGCCAAGTCCTACGTCATCTACGGTGATGGCAAGGAACTCTACAGGCGAAGCCCATCAGGTATCCTTCAGCACTGCATCACTATCGAAGAAGGCAGGAGGCTCCTCGAGGACATACACTCGGGGGCTTGTGGCCACCACGCAGCGCCAAGGACTCTCGTCGGCAACGCCTTTCGACAGGGTTTTTACTGGCCAACTGCCGTTTTCGACGCCATCAACATTGTTCGCTCGTGCAAGGGGTGTCAATTCTAAGCCAAGCGGACGCACCTCCTAGCTAACGCCCTACAGATGATCCCCATCACCTGGCCGTTCACGGTCTGGGGGCTCGATATCATGGGGCCTCTCAAGAGGACAACCAAGGGGTACACACACCTACTCGTTGCTGTCGACAAGTTTACCAAGTGAATCGAGGCCTGGCCTATCGGCAATATCCGCTCCGAGCGGGCGGTCGAGTTCTTCACCGACATCATCCATGGCTTCGAGGTCCCGAACATCATCATCACTGACAACGGCACACAGTTCACCGGCAAGAAGTTCTTGGATTTCTGCGATCGCCATCACATCCATGTAAACTGGTCCACGGTTGCTCATCCTCAAACTAACGGCCAGGTCGAGTGTGCCAATGGCATGATTTTGCAGGGCCTCAAGCCAAGGATCTTCAACTGCCTTAACAAGCACGGAAAGAAATGGGCCGCGAAGCTACCTTCAGTCCTATGGAGCTTAAGGACAACACCTAGTCGAGCCACGGGGTTCACACCATTCTTCTTGGTCTATGGGTCCGAGGCCGTCCTCCCCATTGATCTCGAGTATGGTTCCCCTCGACTAAAGGCCTACAATGAGCAAACCAACGAAGAAGCCCTCGCAAACACCATCGACCAGCTCGAGGAGGCTCGGGACATGACGCTGATTCACTCCGCAAGGTATCAGCAGAAACTTTGACCCTACCACGACAAGCACGTGCGCTCGAGGGACTTCCAAGTTGGAGACCTCGTCCTACGTCGACGATAGAGCAACAAGGGGCGTCACAAGCTGACTCCACCATGGGAAGGCCCATACACCGTAGCTGAGGTGCTGAAGAATGGAACGTGCAAGCTAGCGAACAACAAGGGCGAAACCTTCACCAACGCATGGAACATCAAACAGCTACGTCGTTTCTACCCCTAGGGCATCGATACCCTTGTACATTCTCGCATGTTTCGTACATTTTTGCATGACAAATATAACAAGTACTTTTGATTATAAGTTCAAACTCATTATTGTACATGCAAGAGGTAGCCTCGACCCTGTCTCGCCAGAGCCAAGCCTCCCTCAGGGGCTAACGGGGGGAACCCCCTAAGTTCCTAAAAAATACGAACGATTTTTCAAAATTCGAGCGTCTCCTTTTGCTTACCAACTAAGTAGAAAACGCCTCAAACCCCCTAAGGGTCGAGGGCTGTCGAGCCTGGGGCCCTCCTATGCCTCAGGGCTATGGTACCCCCAGTCACTCTCCCTTCCTCGAGGGATATGAGCATGCGTCGAACACTTAGTCGAAAAGCAAAAGTCAGGTGATCGAAGCTCGAGCGTCTCTTCTTTCCTACGCCTCGATGCGCTTCGCGATCAAGTAGAAAACACCTCGAACTCCCTAAGGGTCGAGGGCTGTCGAGCCTGGGGCTCTCCTACACCTCAGGGCTATGGTACCCCCACTCGCTCCCCCTCCCTCGAGGGATACGAGCATGCGTTGAACACTTAGTCAAAAAAGCAAAGTCTAGGTGAAAGAAAACAGAGAAGGCTCGAACCTAAAATATCCAAATGCATTATGATAGATGCATAGATGTTTTAAAGGCTCGCTCCGCCCACACTGAATATAAGTTACAAAAACTAACTTATTTACACGGGCACCTTCGCCCAGTTTTTCCCTACAGGCCCGCTCCGCCGTCTCCATCACCGCCCTCCTCGACGGTGTACCCTTCATCTTTGATATCCTCGAATAGCTTCGCCAGTGCTCCCCTCGGCCTTTTGGTATCCTGGATCAGTCCTCGGCATCGCTCCTTGTTCTTGGCATCGGTCTTCAAGATGTCGGGGACGAAGCCTTGGGCGACGACGCCCATGTCAAAGATGAAGCCGGAGGAAACCACCGCCAGCGCCCGCTTCACGCCGTGTGAAGCGCCTCCCGCACGCGATCCTGAAGGGTGGCATCAAGGTGGTAGAGCCGGTCGATGAACGCGGCCCTCGAGACGTCTTCTCCGGCCTCCTCGACGGGCTCGACCTCCAAGTAGGTGCAGAGCCTGTTGATGGCGACCCAAAACCTGCCGAACAGCGCCCCCTCCGCCACAAGGCTCTCCTGTAGCACCTTGGTGGCGGTCTGAGTGGAGAGCAGCTCGGTCTCAAGTCCTAAAAATGAAACAATAGTTAAACAAGTCATACGAAAAGGAAAAAGTCGAAGCCCACCAAGGAACTCACTGGCACAGCGAGTTTTGAAGGCGCTGCAGTCCTCTAGCACGGCGTCGCGCTGCTCCCGAGCCTCGTTTCACTCCCGCTGGGCCTCCTTGAAAGCCCAGGTCATGTCCGTCTTCTCGCACCGGAGGGTCTCAAGGGCGCCACCAGCCAAGATGATGGCTTGCTCCTTCTCTCAAAGGGCAGCCTTCATCGCCTCGAGCTTGGCATCCAGGCTGTCGGCTTGACCCTTCTCCTCCTTGACCAAGGCAGAGAAGGTGTCGCGCACCATGAAGACTTGAGCCAGACTGGCTTTGAGCGAGCGGATACGCTCCACGGAGCCTCGAGCCTCCTCCGCGAGCAGCTTGACGTGCTCTTGGGCACGAGCGAAATTGCTTCGCCCTTGGCTGCGGTGGCCTCCTTCTTGGCCCGTCGGAGCTCCTCCTTGACTTGGGCCGCTTCGCCTCGAGCTGCCTCGGCGTCCTCCTTCACCCGGGCGGCCTCCTCCTTGGCCTTGGCGGCCTCCTCCTTGGCCCGCTTCACCTCCTCCTCGACCTCGGCCACCTTGCTCTGCACAAAACGACCGGCCTTGAGTTGGCAAAGCACATCCTCCCAGCTGTTGTGCGTCTCGTGGAGGAAGTATGACTTGGAGTGGGAACTCCTTCGCACGTCCTGGAAACAGGAAATCGAGGGTTAAGGCAATCCATATGGAAAAAGCCAAAAACCGTATGTGATCTAAACAGGGACTTACCATGAGATTCTGGTTAAGACCTCCAACAAGCTCGACGGCCAGCTCCAGGGAGTGCTGCAGCCACGCTCGGGACTGTTCCACGTCCTCCTAGCGCTTGACCTCCTCCGGGTCATCCATTACGATCCCGGGAGCGCTGGAGTCGCCGAGCTCCCGGAGCACGATGCGCTCCTTGCCCCAATGTGGGAGGACTGTCTTGACCTTGGTTCGCGCCAAGGACTCAATCTTATCCGCCACGTCATGTGGGGCGCCATGGCGCTCCGCCAACTCGGCCAGGGTGGGGAACTCTGACGCGATGCTGGTATCTCCCAGCCCGAAGTTGGAAGTCGACCTCCTCAACGGGCCAGGAGCCCCCAACGCGATGACTACTCCAGCATGCGGGGTGATCCTCTCCTTCCTTCTGATGTCGAAAAGCAGAAGGACTCTTGGCCACCGTCTCCTTCGGTCGCTCTGCCTGCGGACCAAAAATCACTGGCTCCTCCAACGGCGCGGTCGACGGTTGCGGTGGCTGGCTTGACGCTGGCTCAGGTGCCTTCAGAGGCGGCGGAGGGGTCGAGGCCGTCGTTTCCTCCAACGCCATGTCTTGTGGTGTCGACAGGTCCACCATCATCATGTCTCCCGTCGGGCTCGGCGCCGAGGTCTCCGCCTCGAGCTGCACCCCCGGCGAGCGCGGAACCATCCACGCCTTCAACGCCGCTTCTTGCTCCGTCAGCAGCTCGTCGAGGGTTATCACAGACACCCACTATTTTAGGAGTCCCGAGGTCTCCTCCCCTCCAATGGCTTAGGCCGCTGCTGTGCCGACAGATCCAGCAGCATCGCATTCCCCGGTGGCGTCTGCTGCACCTGCTGATGCTAGGGCCGGCCCCCAGTTAGCTCCTCCTCTTCTTGCCGCTCCTGCAACTTCTTCTCCTCCTGCTGCGTCCGTGGCAGCTCCTCTTCCTGCAGGGCCTCCTGCTCCTGCTTCCGCAAGGCCTCCAGCTCGTGTAGCCCCGTCGGCCACGGCTTCCGCCCTCCCGTCGAGGGAAGAGGGGCGATGGCCTCCTCACCCTCGAGGTCGATGAGGGCTACCTCCGTTCTTGGCTCGTGGCTCTCGGGGGCTCCTGCCTCGAGCATGGAAATAGAGACCTCGGGTTGTCCTAGGTCAGGGGCTCCCGACATCGTGGTTCTGCTCCCTGGCGCCGGGCCGAGCTCGGGGACCATGGACATCGACACCGAAGAGGCACGCCCTCCCTCCTGCATCTTCCCCAGCTCGGAGACGCTGCCCGTCATGGTCCCCAAGTCGCTCGACCCTGCAGCAAGAGCAGAACCTGTCAGCCTACCATGAGCCATAGCCCCGAGGGCTAAGGACAGCCACTTCGCCACCCACGGTGCCAAGGGCCTCGGCATCGCACCTGTGACCGAGGACCTCATCTTCATGGCCGGGTCCACCCTAAGCCGCTTAGCTAGCGCAAGGGTTGCCTCCTCGATACGGTGCTTTGGCCTGGACGGAAAGTAGATTAGCAGAGAACTTAATGAACCGCAGAATGGGGAAGCAACGAGAAGAAATTTAAACCGACAACACTTACCCGAAGGGGATAGAGGCCTTTCGGGTCCCCTCGAGCCGCTAGCAGACCTCAAAGCCTCAACCAAAGCTGAGCTTTTCCTAGGGCTAGGGCTGCTAGGGGCTTCCAGTGGGGTCACTGTGCCTCCCTGCTCCGACGAGGTCTCCTGGGCATGACTCTGCTCCGCCCGCGCCAATGACCGGGACCGGGTCTCCGGGTCAAAGTGGGCGGGGTCCCGCCGCGAGTACGACGGGAGGCGGACGAACCCCCCGTGTCGAGGGGTCGGCTGACCTTTTCCCTCGCTGACGCTCTGAGGCTGACGTCGCCGGCTGAGGGGCACGCTGCTCCGGCGCATCCTCCTGCGCCGGAAGGTGGTCAGTACGGGAGGGACCAGATAGAAAAAGCTTGAGACGTCCCGCCACCCCTTCGACATCGACATCATTGTCATCATCCTCATCTCCCTCGTCCTCTGAGGGAGACTCCTCCTCCGGGAGCCCGTTGCGCCTCTGCTGCGCACAGCGCTTCTCGCGCTGTTCGCGCTCCCGAAGCTTCCAGTCCTTTTTCTTCTTCTCCTCATCCTTGCGCCTCTTTTCCTGCTGGGCATCGAAGCATCTTACCTGACGATCGGGAGCATCCTCCCTCAACGGGGGCCTCGATCTCCGGTAGTCAATTCCCCCCTGCACGAAGGAACTCAGTCGCAAGGACAAGAGTAAGGAAAAGAGGGACGAAACGTAAACGCAAAAAGCATGGGTCCAGGCACTCACCAGGTCGAGTTACCCCTCCTCCGGCAGCATGGGGAGGTGGTTGACGTCCTCTATCCTAAACGAACCTGCAACCATCCCTTTCACCCGCGCGACGATCTTCGCAGTGAAAATCTCCTCGCTGGACATCCGGCACCTCTCGAGCACTTCGTGCGCCACCGCGGGGAGCATCTCGTCCAACCGGCGGGCGCTCCATCAAGGGGAGCACCCATCAACATTGGAAGGCCGAGACCACCACACCCACCATCAGGCCCACCTCTCGAAGGGTCCTCATCGTAGTGGCGAGGGGTCGAAGTCGACGTTGGAGATCCCCCGTCACATCGTGTGGCTAGTTGAATGGCCGCTCGGTGATGAGCCGCCCGGTGTACGGCAGGAGGTAGCCTCCGTCATTGTGAAGCTAGAACCATTGCTCATCCCACCGGGAGTGGTTGGACATCAACCCGGTGGGGATGTACTCACGTGGCACCTCTGACTTTCCTATCTTCAACGCGAAGTTGAGGCAGCCCGCTCTGACGATCCGCCTCACGCCTGGTCCTACCGGAGAGGCGAACCATTGCCCCTTGTAGAGATGGAGCCACAGCTCCCAATGTGGCATCATCCCTAAGTAGCCCTTGCAGACGACCGCGAAGATGGCGGTGTTGGAGATGGCGTTGGGGGAGAAGTGTTGGAGCTCAATGCCATAGAAGTTCATCAGCCCCCACATAAACTCGCTCGGGGGCGCTCCAAACCCGTGCCAGTGGTACTTGAGAAAGCTCACCACGTAGCCCTCCGGCGGGCTTGGCTCCAGGTGGCTCCTCGGCGGCGCAATCCACTCTGGCCGAGTCGGATTGGTGACTGGGCGGAGAAGTCCTTCTCCAACCAGCTCGTTCAACCTCTGCCATATTACGGTCGACGGGCGCCAGGGTTCAGCAGGCTAGAAGATGGGGGCCATGGCAGCAGCGGCGGCACGAATCTGTTTAGTGGACGCGACGACAGCAACAACGCAAATCTCCTCGGTGGACGGGCGACCGGGAAGGTTCCCAATCGTGACTTTTTGCTCTAAGTTCCTACCCTCATGCGCAAGAAAGTAGGAACTCGAAGCACTAGTGGTGGCAAGGGCAGGATGGCAGAGTTAGGGGCGAACAGTGCCTGTCCCACCTGATTTTATACCCAGGAGGAGCAACGGGCGAAATCCAACGGTAGAAAAAGGTAACTCGCCCTAATTAATGCGTTTACCTAACCGTTCCCCCTCGATTCTCGCCCGGATACACACGTCACACCTCAGGCAATTAGCCGTTGCCTGGGCCCGCCACGATCTCCACCACTGCACCGCATAAGCCTCCTCCTCAAAAGACGCGTCTGACGATAAGAAAAATAGATGTTACTTACCGACGGATTCCTCCAGGAGAAGGTAAAGGGGCTCCGGCCCCACAACAAGCCTCGAGGGAGCGAAGGCTGGCCCTTGACCAGGGTTCGACAGCCGCCCTCGAGCACCCGAGTCAGGGGTGACCAAGGGGGAGCCAACAAGAGGCCCCGGCGGGATGCTATGGAATGCTATGAACTTTTATGGAATCCCCCGGAAGTGAGGCATCGAGCCGCCGAGACCTATCGAATGGAATCGGTATCCGTAGGTCCATGCATTTTGCTTTAATGAGACCGCCTCTAGGCCACCAGCCGACCTCTATCGAACAAGGAACGGGCTCTCACTTGGATTTTCCCGTTACCAGCTCACTAAAAACTTTGAGGCTCGCCCTATCGAGGGTAGTCCGACGCTTCTTGCCTCACGTCCGATCGAAAGGACTCGTGAGAGGAACGCCGAGGCTAGCAATGCCCCAGCCGTACGAGGCTCGGGGGCTCGAGCGTGCCCGGCACCCCTCGAGGAAAGAGGGTCGAAAATCCCCCAAGGCTCGATGTTTCTACGTACCCCTCGGCAAAGCGCCATGACTCCAGTTCCTCCGAGGCACCCTACTGGACGAGCACCCCTTGACCAAAGACAAATAAAGCCCTCGAAGGAGTCTTCCAGCTCCTCCGAGGCCTCGGGGGCTACCCCCGCCGGTGACGCTCGCTCGCCCCCCGTAGAAAAATCCGAGTCGCACCTCGCTCCCGACTCCTGACCCCCTGCCTGAGTGCCACCACTCACGCAGGGGCTCAGGGGCTACTGTCGAGGATCTGGGAAAGAGGTACCCAAAACCCTCGATTAACAGGACTAATCCCCAAAATTAGCAACTCAAACCCTCCAACGACATCCCGCACTATCCCTCGAAAGCCCCCACGCTAAAGCATACTGGGCCAGCCCGCGAACAGGCGTCGACAGCCCAAAGCCACAACCTGCTCGATAGGCTACCACGCGGACCGAGACCATACGCTCGAGGCTATAATTCGGGCGACCCCTCGAGGACGGAACTTTGCTCGAGCGAACGAGCCCGCCCTCAAGGATGGAACTTCACCCGTGCGAATAGGCAACCCTCGAGCACAGTATACCCCTCGGCTACCTACTCCCCGTACGGATCCAGGCGCATTCAATGCATTTTACCTGCTCCCGCCTGTAACATCCTAGATGTTAATGACAACTAAAACTTGATCAAGTGCATTATCAAGCATAATCATTGAGCATCATGGCATAAATGCATTCATGTTTTAATATTGTCTTTTATGTGGTGCTTTGTTTTATACATGAATTGATGAGTTGATTGCTACTTCAAAAACTATTTTCAAAACCTTGTTTTATCCCTTTTTCTATATTTCAAAATTTATAAGGTATTTTGGTATACTCTCAAAATATTGTTTGTAAATCTTGATAAGAGCTACAAAGTTGGTATTCAAAGTTTTTCAAGTTTCCAAAAATAATTTTGAAGAAATTTAAAAATATAGTATTCCAACACTTGTCCTCTTTTCAATTTAAATTCATATCTCAAAAATTATTCAAAATCTGGGAAAACTTTCTCTATGAAAAGTGTTTAGTTTGATAAGCTGAACATTTCATAGATTGGAAGATTTTCAAGTATTATTGAAAAATCAAAAGTAATTTCAAATATTTTTTTCTATAGTTTTGTTTTCCTTTTAAATTTGAATTTATATTTAAAAAAATATGCAGAATTTGAAAATATTTATTAAATAAAAACTGTAGCTCTTGAAAAGTTATGCAAATTTTATTTATGGAGGTTTTGAAGTTCTTATATGAATTTGAGAGTAGTTTGATAAATTTGAAAATCTAGAGTGCTGCTACAGTAACCTCGATGGGTTGCCTGCTGCCGCGTCGCTGCCGTGCTCGTTTTGGCATTGTCTTTGTGGCGTCTCCCGTGCAGGCAGGTGCGTGGCGAGCTCGCGAACCTACTGCCAACGCCACGACGTCGTTCTTCCCTCTTAAAAGCTCTGGCCGCCTTTTCCTTCCTTGCGTGCAGAGACGCGGCTATGGATGGCCGGCGCCGCTGCCACGTGCGCGCGCCTCATCCGGCTTCATTCCGTCCTAACCAGCAGCCGCACCTCCTTTCCCTTGATGTTCCTCGCCTTCCGGCGCACTCCTCCGGATGTCTCCACCACCGTAGCGCCCCTGCCGGCGTTGCCGCTGCGGGCATCTCGCGTACGCGTATGGCCGGTCCGCCTCGAGCCATCTCGGGCCACGCGGCGGGCACCGGCGAGTGCGCGACGGCCTCCCGGCGCTTCCCCGCCACTTTCCTGCTGCCGTGCCGCCGGATCGTCGAAAACCGCGAGCCTGGCTATTCTCCTCTTCATAAATGGCGCTAGGGACCTTGTCCGCGAATTCGACTCCAGGCAGGGGCCTCAGTGCGAAGTCAATGACTCAGGTGAATAGTGCCTGAGGACCTGTTTGTAACAGTTTTTTATAAACTTCAGAAATTCATATCTAGAGTTTCGTAACTCTATTTTTGGTAAACCAAATTTTGTTGTGTTCCTTATGATGCCTAGTTTTTATCAAAAATATGAACATGCCATATTTTGTAGAAAAGTAATTAGCTATGTTTTATGTCTTTATTTAATATTTAAAAAGAAGGAAATTCATATATCATGCTGTATAGCTCCGTTTTGCTTGAAATTTTTATGAAATGTTTCTTATGCCATGTGTGTGCTGTAATAAAAAAATTATAGTCATTGGATATAGTATGCTTAATTTTTTAATTTATCTTATTTGTTACTTATTAAATAGTTTATAATTATAATAAAAATGTATAAATAGAAAATATGGTTCCTTTATCTTTGTATGATGCTGCTATGTCATGTTAACACCTATATGGCTATGTGATTTTAAAATATGTGGAGTTTTATATTTATCTTGTGTAATGCTTGTAAAATGGTTTATAATTAGTTAATTAACTAATCTTGTTATGCTTTTACTACCGTGCATCATGTCATACATTCCATCATGCTAAAGCTTGCATCATTCTACTACATGTAGTTTCGAGAGTGAGTTGGATCGTGATACATTTCGAGAAGTACCATTCAAGATGGAAACATGGATCCATGATGTTGATGTCATCCATCCCTGGAGCTAGTGTCAAGAGTAAGACCTGTGATCCCGACGAGAACTAACCACCGCTGCAACGAAGGCAAGCCCCGGATGCATTCAAACCCTTCCTTGATTTTATGAAAGTTTTATCTCTTCAGTTATAAAATGTTACATTAGTAATAGGAATTGAGTAATAACCCACCAATTGCATTACCTGCCTTATTTCCTTATTCCTTGTTACCTGTTTATGGAATATGCGTAGTAATGCTTAGCCCCGCTTAATAAGTTAGGTTATCAAAAAGTAAAAGAATGAAAAAGATGAGGATGGCTTTATCTGTGAAAACATGATGATAGTTAATAAATCGAGTCCGAACGGGTAATTTGCATTGGGAATGGAGTCCCTCTGTAGTGTTTCCGTCTATTGATGCCATAGGTCCCGTCCGATGATGATCTGGTGATATCGAGAAATTAGAAAATCCACATGCATGAAGTGACATACTAAGGGTTGGAGCCCAGGTATGTCATGGAGTGATATATAGTGGGGCCAGAGTTCCCACATATTTCATAGTGTGTTATACTGTGGGTTTAAGTTCCCATGTATATCGGTACACTGGGTCGAAGTGCTCATGTGTATCATGTGGTGATATATGGCTGCGGTTGTTATCCCGGTATATATGTGGTCCGGTATGCAATTTGGTTAGAGCCTCATGCATATCGAGATCTAGGTCCTAGCTGGGTATGAAAATGGAGTCGAATCGTCGTTGCTTCTCGGAGAAGAAGACTCGATCGGTGTTCATCGTCGTAGTAACAACTTGAATAATATTTAGAGTTTAAGAATGAATTTTGATTGGTAATCTTGATCTAGAGCAAGACAACTTTACTTTCTGTCAAGCTTTTCTGCAAAAATTCTTGTCTCCTACAAGCCTTACCTTATCCCTCTAGCCTGCATTTCCTGAGTCTTCACCCCTCTTTTTTATCGGGTCAGTCTTGTTGAGTACTTTTGTACTCAGGGTTTGTTGAACCCCTATTGCAGGTGCTAATTGGTGTTCAAATCAAGTTCATATCGGTGGGCTCGACGTGATCTGGTTGTCCTCTCCCGACTTAGGCTCTCTACCTAAGTTGTCTTCTATAGTTCTACTCTGCTTCCGCAATTGAAGATAAGTTTATAAAAGATAATTTATTTATAATTTATAAATTTACTTTTATCTTTTATTTGCACTCTGATTCTTATTTTATAACAAATGTTGTAATGTTGCAGCTACTCCTTTGTTGATCCTAGTATGAGTTGTTAAATGTGGTTTAATCGGGGTCCTTTGAGGGCACCCGACAGGGCTTTCTAAGTTGTATGGGACACATGCATAACTATTAGAGGTCTTTGAGATAATGATAGGTGCTTGTGGGCCATATAATTTAGGAGCTTCTGCCACACCGCCTAACCGTATGGTCGCAGTCACAGTAACAGTTGCAAGTATGGCAGTCGAATCCTGCTTTTACCGCCCATACCCCAGAATCCCGCGGATCGTACCTCACTGTTACGCCATACCGAGTACTGTGTCCTATTCGGCACCCCCTCGAGACGCGAAAATCAACACATTCCCCGCATCTTCCGGGATTCAGCCTTATCCGATGGCCTCGACCCCCTCGACTCGACCTGAGGCCTCGACCGTCGCCCCTCGACTCTGTCACGATGACCTTCGAGCGGGACTTCAACAACTCCGGTCAACACTTCAACAACTCCCGACGCGACGACTGCAGGACCTCTCATGCCGACGTACACCTCTATAGCAGCACCGACATGATCGGCATCAACGCCATACGTCACCAACCACGTGAGGCCTAAAAACATGTACTCCTGCGCCCCTCCTTCGCGTATAAAAGAAGGCGCCAGGACTTTAGCTAGGGGGATGGGGGAGGAGAAAGAGAGAGATCAAGAGCTTCATACGCTAAGGCTTTAGATCACAGAACAACACTGTGAGACAGTGTGAAGTAGAGAGCTAAGCGCCCGAGACGCTCAAGCTCTAGCTCACGCTTCTCACATCCGCTTGTATTCACCCCTGTAATAGCGCTTCGGTGCAAGATAACACGAACTATCTCCCCCCGCTGAATGTAGGACCTTCTTTACCCGAACCAGGATAAATCGCGGTGTCCTTCTTGCATCACCTACCGGATTAAGGGAGCACGCAATTATGATTTTACTCGTTGGTGTTGACCCCCGGGGGTCGAAACACTGACAGTGTGACACTAATGTTAGAGCACTCACAATGCAGACTCTATTATACAGTCTAAACTCATTTATTATCCCGAACATTATGGACTTGGAGTCTAAGTAAGATTTAAAGTCTTGTTTTTTCTCACTCTTTCTTCAATAAATATGTTGTCACATCAGCAAAATACCATAAATAAGAGTAATAAATTATCTTAGACTATATGATAGAGTCTTGCACTGTGAGTGTCCTTGGTACAGAGATAGCGCTGCTCCATCAGAAATTCTGGCGGTGAACATAAACCATTAAAAAACATCTAGTATGGGCTCGCCAAAAACATACATATAACCGATATATTAGCACACAGAATCAATTTGATTGACAGTATAGTAGAACGTGTCAACGTGAATATATAATAAGTTATCTATTTTACTGAATTGCAAGCATGATAATTCTGCTCTAGGAATTTTAGCTCAAATCTAGATTATTATGCAATGTTGAAGTATAGTAGAACAAGAATCAACTCAAGATTAAATGACACGGTGGTATGCAACGGTGTGATGTCGATGACCACCCTACAGCCCCTATCTGAACTACTTCTTTCTTTTCAAATTGTAATTTATTTAATTTTTTATCTAAAGTTTGATTACTTGTTTTATTAAAAAAATAACAAACATAGTCAAATCTAAATCATTCTTGAAGATCTTTTATTAATAAAGCAAGCGATAAGAAAAAAAATAATATTTTGAACAAATTTTTGAATAAGACGAGTGGTGAGATAAAAAAAAAGTCAAATTAAATATATTTTGAGACAGACTAGTACTCACTCCATTTTAAATTACAGTTCGTTTGACTTTTTTAACCTCAAATTTGACACTCATCTTATTCAAAAAAAATTATACAAATGTAGTCAAATTTACATTATTCTCGAAATTTTTTTGTTAATAAAGTAAGCCACAACAAAATAAGTGATATTTTAAATAAATTTTTAAATAAAATAAGTGATTAAATTTGAGATAAAAAGGTCAAACGAACTATAATTTAAAATTTAAAATAGACTAGTAGGTAATTAACTTGTAGGATGCCAAACCGTTTTTTTAACTCGGCCTCCCATGACAGTATGAGGTCGAGATCTCTCTGTAGCATATGATAACTCAAACATTCAAGTCCTCTCATTTATAACCTCTATCACGAACATGGAGTGTTTACCTCATGAACACGACATGAAAGTAGGTCTTCCGAACTGAGTATAAATCCCGTGTTCTCTGGTGCTAAGCCATCTGAACAATACGCACGAGGATCACATTCAGTAGCTGGCGATATGAACTGTCGATAATCTGCTGGTGAAACCAATTACTACTTCGTTAGCATGCGTCAGCTAACCGCTGATTTATTGGCATATATATATGTATGGTGGAGTAATTCTAGCTGCTAATTATTGGTGCAAGCGGATCCGAACTTGCTCGCCGAAAGGCTATTTGTAGCAGGAGTCCGTAGACCGTAAATAAACTTTATTGTAACTGAGGAATTCTTAAATTCTTGACATTCTAGATGCAAACGTTCGCACCAACCCCGGTACCGTCGTGAGTGCACATATACGGCAGTCGCAATCAATCGGCGATCTCTCGCCCAGGCAGAAGTTTTTTTTTTTCTGGCGACAGCAGGCTGGAAATCGCAGAAGTCTTTCTTTTCTTTTGAGATATGGAAATCGCAGCGGAGCAGCCCACGCCGCACGACCTGGCACGTACTGTACGCGAGGCGGCGGAGCCAGCGAGCGAGTCCGTGAGGCGGGCCTGGCCAGCCTTGACGGTCACGGGCCGGGCCTCGTGCGCTCCGCCCGTCCCCGCCCCGAGTCGCATCGATCGATACGCCCGATGCGCGCACAGCTCCGCCCATGTCCCCACCCAGAGTATATACCACGGCCCGCCACCTTCCCTAGCCCCCCCACCCGTCGTCGCCTGCAACTCATTTCTCCCGAGCCCCGCCCGCCGCGAGCCTCCATACGCCGCCGCCGTTCCAGCTTCGTCCATGGCGTCCCTCACCGGATCCGCGCTCTCCTTCGCGAGGCCCGTCAAGGTATGGCGCCGGATCGCCTCTCGAGTTGTCCGATCTGTGAGATAATCCGAGTACGGGTAGGGTTTTAGCTTTAGCGGCGCCGCAGGGTTTCGGTTGCTGCGATTTCTATTGTCTGGTTTCCGTCTGCGTGCGTGCTTTATTGGTTCATCTACCGGGGTCTGGTCGCGTTTGAGAGGGCCTTTGATGCGAAGCCATTCACGGTGATCGTACCGGTCGATTGTAGAGTTCAAATCGATAGATCTGCGCTGACGTAAGTTTACGCGCTCACTTCTTCATCGTTTGGATTAGTGGCGCAGTGTCCGTGGTGTTTATGGACCTGTAGCGGACTGTTTGTGGAATCAGAAGTTCTGTACGGCTGTACCGTTTCCATGAGATTTTTTGAATTTGTAGCTTTTGAGCTTGGAGTCAAATCTAAGATTGTCTCACCTGACTCCATAATTTAGGGGAGGGTATATTGGCGACAAAGCTTTTCATGTTTATCATGTATTGACACCTTCATACTTACTCCTG
The DNA here is from genome assembly GCA_023333625.1 of Bothriochloa decipiens. NCBI lineage: Eukaryota > Viridiplantae > Streptophyta > Magnoliopsida > Poales > Poaceae > Bothriochloa > Bothriochloa decipiens. Next base: position 52,358,604 of record CM041630.1, on the reverse strand, counting down.
TTAACAGTTCATTCATGGTTTAAGGCATGCTCCTTTTGTGTGGACTGATGTCTACATACTTGGTTCTAGTGTGTCAGAAGAATAGCTAGTTTGCATATTTTAAGTTGGAGTCAGGGAACTATAAAGGATATTGATTCTTTTTCACATAAACGCAATGCAGAATACATGATTTGTGGCTGTTATGGCTCCTCTGTTTACGTGAAGGGATTGTTAACCTATGTGCCTGTTAGCCTGTATATGCTAAATATGTGCAAATATTTTGATAGTCTGGGTTTCAAATAAGGAAGTACTACAAACTCACGTTCATCATATATAAATGATGATTATTGTACTTATGCTAGTTAGCAGATTCAAAAACACAATCCAGTGTGTTTTTATGTTCTTGCACTGCAAGTCGGTTGGCATTCAACCAAGAGTGTATTCTTTTTAAAGTTTGAACTAACACAAATGTAGTGGCCATATGTGGTCTGGTGACCTTTTCTTCTGAAGTTCTGTGTTACTGTTTGGTTGAAAACAAATTGAACATTTTGGATAATATGAGAAGTGATATACACAGGTTTATTTTATTCTGTGTAGCACAGGATACTGCTATCATTATCTGTTTATCTTTGAGTTTGAATGTGTCCTTGTTCGCTTTTCTTCTTGATAAGCATGTAAGGACTTTGACTATGTCTCTTAGAGTTGAGTGATAGTACATTGCAAAGGTTCTACAATAAGCTTGAATATCAAGGATACATAGTCAAGTGGAGAATTTGATAAAATGTTAAGCCTGATATAGTATTTCATAGCTTACAGTTGGTGTATGCTGTCTGGACTTAGTTCTCATATCTTACGATGTTACCTTTGGTGTTTTACAGGCAATCAGCATGAAGTCTGCCTCTTTCTCTGATTTAAGGAAGGATAGTGTAGCCTTCCGCCTGCAGCCAGTGCCACAAAGATTCGCAGTCTGCTGTCCTGTAAGTAACTAGTTGTTGTACTATGAATCTGTCACCACATAAATTAATCACTGCATGATGCTGCATTATGCATCTCAATGTAATTTATTTTCTATGTCATATGCCAATTGTTTCAACTTCTTTGTTTTGCTTCTGAAGAGATTTTGTATGCATTGTGCACTGAAGTGCGTCCACTATGTACTTGATTGTGGTTTTGCGAACACATAGCTCCGATGAAAGGAAGTTTGAAGAGAATTCCTGAAGTACTGGTTGTCCTTTTTTCTTTCCTTTGCATTTGGCACCCCAGGACTTTTCTTTGACCTGTGTTAGCACCTGATGTGGATGTAAAACGTCCCGTCACATTGTGTTTGTGTTTTGAACTGGTAGATTATACTGGTGCAGTCTTCTTTAAACTGAAGTTTGTGTTACCTAATGATTAATGATCATTCCATTGTTGCTCTAAAATATGCACTACCAGGCTAAGAAGGAGACTGTGGATCAGGTTTGTGAAATTGTCAAGAAGCAGCTTGCACTTGCTGAGGGCACTGAAGTTTCTGGCTCCTCTAAGTTTCAAGAACTTGGTGCTGATTCGTTGGACACTGTAAGTGAACTATAACACACTTTTAAGTTTGCAAAAATTGAATTTCTCTGTTTAAATTTTTGTATGATTCTTGGGTAGCGGAACAACAATTGGCCATTTTGTTTTGTACGTGTACCAATCATAAATTGATTACATTTCCAGGTTACAACATCTAGGATCAGTGCTCTGGTTGTCTATTCACTCTGCAAGTTATATATTATGCCAGTAGATCAAGTCTCATTTGTAGATGAGCCATGTTCTCGTATTTATTCCTCTTGAACTGTTTTTATACCTAATTCTGGACTTAAAAGTTGCAAACTTCTATTGTCGTGTGTTTTATATAAACCAGGGTTACTCTCTCATCTTGTATTTTCTTGGGCTCGGCCTTTTCTTTCCCAAAGAGACTAAATCTTCCATGGATATGTTTTTTGTAGGTTGAGATTGTTATGGGCCTTGAGGAGGCTTTCAAGATCACTGTGGAGGAATCGAGCGCACAGTCAATTGCAACTGTGGAAGATGCTGCTAATCTGATCGAAGAACTTATGGCAGCAAAAGCATAATCGCATTATACTCATGGTTGTAGTGCTTTGGGTGCTTACCCTGCTCCTGTATGGCTGTACCTCGGCATCCCTTGTTCCGTGTCTCCTGTTCTCTGTCCCTTCCCTGCTAGATTTTCGACCCTGGAGAGCCGTTTCTGTGTCAATGACTGTCATTGTGGATCTCGCGATATTATTATATTGAAGCATTTGTGCTTGTTCAAGAAAAAAATGTTGTTGCAATATATGTATGTTATTTATATTGAAGCTTTTGTGCATGTTCAATGAATTTTTCAATGAATATTTATAAGTGGGTGAGGATACTAGCTTACTCAGAGAGGACGACTTAGACCCTGCTAACGAGTAACAACACAGATTAACCTTTTCTTCCCGGCTAAGACGTGGTAAGCAAGCTTTTTTTTAAAAAAAAGAAAGATGATGCTAAGCATGCTAAGTGCACAGATTAATCCTCCCTCTATTCCAAATTATTGGGCAAAAAAAAAAAATCATTCCAACTTACTAGGCTTCCTTGGAACAGGAATGCATAACCAAGCCTGGAACACAGGAATAGAAAAAGAAAACATACATCGGGTAGGGCCGCCTTAAAGAAAAAACATAGGCTCCTACTTTTCTTTTTGGAACAAACGAGAACAGGAATAGAAACCATAATTCTTTTTTTAGGACTAGAAACCATAAAAATTATGTAGGAATACAATGACAAAGAAAATGGTTGGAAGAAACAATATGAATTTTAAAAGGGATTATTATAGTTTGGTTAGGCTCAAAACATTTTTTTAAGAGAACTTGGGGGGGGGGGGGTGTTGGGGTCGAAGATCCCCACCAGTTTTTCCATTCCTCAGGTAATTTGGGTGAACTTAGTTTGGTGGAAGGAATGGCCTTCATGGTTTACGTCAAGGTAATAAAAAGCAGCATCTAGGGGGAGGTTTAGATTACATAGGGATGGTTAGGCTCCAATTCTGGGTGCGGGCCACGTCTTTCTTCATAATACGATAGTAGGATTTCATTGATTCTCTGCAGGCGGTGGTGAGGCGAGCAACGCTTGGTGGGAGTTTGTTGATGACGACCGCGTTCCGGTGCTTCCAGATCTCCCAACACAACAGGAGGATGAGAGGGTGCAAATTCTTCTTGACACGTGTGGAGGAGGGGTGGAGTTCCAAAGTTCTGTCACCTTGGTAATGTTGGAAGGGTTCCACCCGATGGTGACCTAGAAAGTATGGACGAAGGGACACTGGGAGAAGATGTGATCCGCCGATTCCTTACTTGCTCTGCCGATGGCACAGGTCGTATCATCAACGATGTGTTTTCGGGCAAGGTTGCTCCTGTTGTTGATCCGGTCTCTCGTGAGCAGCCATCCGAAGAACTTCACGCAAGGAGGGCGAAATGTTTCCAGATGAAGCCGTGTGCAGTGGGATCTCGACCGCCTCTGATGAATGCTTTGTAGGTGGGCCCGGGCAACAGTTTATGGCTGCCATCTTCGAAGAAGCATGATCGGTGGTCTGGGGCCGCTTGGAGGACGACGTCTTGGAGCATGCCGGTTAGGGTGGTGAGCTCCAAAGCTGCTTAAGCGGAGAGCCTGCGTTGGAAGAGCTCCGGATGTCGCGCACCGTGCACGCTGTGGCCGCATAGTGGCTTTAGCCCAACCATCTTTGTATTGAAAAAGGAGTTCGATTCCTGCCGGGATCAAAATTTTGGTACCCACCAGGGAATTGTGTTCCCGAATAAAATCATGTTGCCTCCTTCGCGTGATGCCACAATGGTCAGTACGACGTGCCCGTCGTCTACGGAGCTCTGGGCGGTTCCGTCGATCTCAAGAAGGACGCCATTTTTATAGGCGTGCATAGTGGTGTGCGTGGTGTGCGTGTGGTGTGAGTGTGTGAGTATGTACGCTGAATAAATACTACAGCTGTATCAGTAAGAGGCAGTAAAAAAAAAAAGAAAGCGAGGGCACCTACAGCACAAGCTCATCCACTTATTTTGGGAGGATAGATTTGACCCAGATAATTATAGAATATTCCCCTAAATCCATGACCTCGAATCCACATAACTTGCTACCAAAAACCTAGGAATAGAATAGAGGATCGCCCTACCTCTCTCTCTCTCTATAAAACCAAACCCACATTAAGTTTCCACCATTTTTTCTACAAAATAGCATAAAAATTGAAATTTGCTAATACTATTCATATACTTCCTATAGACCCAAGACTTAGGTAGAATTTGAAATTTGTACCACGGCTGTTAACTTCAAGCGAACATGACCGGTTTGATCCGAGCGAGTTGAAAGTTATTACTTCACTGAGTTGATGGCACAAGCTAGGTTCAAAACTCATAAACCCAAGGTTTTGGTAGAATTCGAATATTGGCATCAGTTTGAAGTATACATGAGGTAAGCGGGTTTATCCTCCATATAAAAGGCATAAACCTGAGTTATTCAGTAGGCTCATGCTGTCCTTTTTGATGGCATGATTATATTGCTCATTGCGAGCCTGCAAACCGAGGGAAAAGGTCATCATTCTGGTTGCAGACCGCCCAGCACGCGCACGGGACAAACGAAAACGCACGAGCCTCAAGCGTGCTGCTTCCCTAGCTAGCTTTACCCACTCGCAGGTGACAGCATTACTCGTAAACAAAAAACAATAGAGCCATATAAGTCAGACGCCCCTAGTTAATTCAAGGAATGAAACATGTTAAAAAAACCATCAATCGATCAAGTCTGCTTTCGAGCAGGTTAAACATACGCGAGTGTCCTCATGCTCATCGAATTTCACTTTCATCAGAGACCATACCATGAGTGGCCCTGCAGACTGCAGTGCTAGCTGTTGGTGCCGGCCATTGCCGTCGGCATCGTCAGATGTTGCCAAGCACTAGTGGCGGTGGCGGGCTCTGCCTCTGCAGGAACGAAAATATTCTGCCACTGTCGGAGCAAATTCCCCGACAGCCATCACCACGGGCTGCACGCCTGCGTGGCTGTCGGCACGGCAGACGGCGCGACGGCGACGACACCCCCTCGCGCCATCAATCGATTGCCTAGCTGAGACCTTTTCGCGCCCGAACACAACTTTGATACAAGCGCAGTAGAAAAGCAGCTATACATAGCTGCTACCTGCCTATAGCGCCACCGCAAAGCAGAGCAGAAGGGAGCTGCCGGCGGAGGCGACGAAACCAAGCGCTAGAAAGGAGAGCGAGCTGAGCTCTGAGCTGAGGTGGGAGTGTCGGATGGCGGAGGGGAAGAAGGCGAGGCCGAGGGAGGAGGAGCTCGTGGAGGCCGCGCTGGCGGCCGCGGCCGCGGCGCTGCTCGTGTCAGGCGTTAAGAGGCTGGTGGCGCCGGCCGTGCCCGTAGCCGTAGGAGCGCCGTGGTGGTGGCCCGCGTCGCTCTCGGTGCCGTCGCCCGCGCTGTTCCTGCTCCTCAACGTCATCATCGCGTCCATCGTCGTGGCGTCCGTGCAGCCGCAGCGCCGGGGAGTGGCAGCGTCGTCGCCGGCATCGTCGTCTGCTGGCGCCGTGGGCGACGAACGGGAGGCGCCGGCGGCGCGGGGAGACGCCGCGAGGAGGGCCAAGAGGAGGAGCAGCAAGAAGAGAACGGCGGCCGAGGCTGCCGTTGCGGGTGGCTGCTGCATGGCGCTGGTCGTCACGACGGACGAGCCGATAGAGACGGCGGCGGCGGTGACGGAGGAGGAGGTGGCGGCTGATGAGGATGCGGCCGGCAACGCGGAGGAGGTGAACAAGCGGGCTGAGGAGTTCATCTCGGCGTTCCGGCACCACCTCAGGGTCGACTCCTCGTCCGGAACCCGGCGAAGTAACGCTAGAACGGCACCATGCTCTTGATACCTGTTGCCAACATATATGTTTTCATTATTATCCCCCGGTTTCAAAGAATTTTAGTTTTGTGTTCCGAGACTTTTTTATTTGAGTTGTAGTTACTTTTAACGTCAGTTTCTCACCTAATTACTGAGTGTCAAGGTGGTAATTACTGAGAGTCAAGGTGGTCCTTTGCCGAACTTTACATAGGAAATCCCGGAGATGCCGGCCCGGAGGGTATGTGAAACTGGACGGAAGCTACCAGACAGCGACCTACTAAAAAACAAATAATGCTAAAGGTACGGAGCCCGGATGAACGCAAACATATGCTTAGAGCAACTCAGTCGGTAAAAATGAATCGCTACACTTATACTTTAGCCAACTTCAAAAATAAAAACTATATAAAAAAATAGAAAACTCTAACGAACTTTCTTATATACAAGCTATATTTACCATGCGAGATTTTAAGAATAGCCAACTTACTATTTTATAAAACAGGATAATATAGTTGTTGGAGTTCACTTTTTCTCTAAAATTCTAAATATTAATGCTCTTATAACAACTCGTGATGTAATATACTACCAATAATTAATTCTATTTTATTTAAGAAGATGTAAGAAACTCGGTTATTCTTTTTTGCAAATGGAGGAAACTCAGTTTTTTTCAGAAATGGAAGAAATCAGTTGGGGGCAACTTAAATATAAGACCCAAAAGGCCCACTACCACCAAAAGAACCCGTCAAAAGAAGAAACAGAACAGCCCAGCCCAGGAAGTGGTCTTCTAGACCCTTCCCGCATCGCCGGCAGTTATAAAACCCGCACGCGCACCCGTCCCATTGCCACGATCGCTTTCGCCTGCGCCATTAGGGTTTCCTCTGAAGCGGTTTTCCCCTTTCGAGAGACACCACCACAGTAGTCCCCATCCGGCGATCGGATCGATGGCGGCGGAAGTGGCTGCGGCGGCGGCGGGGGCCGGGAAGGAGAAGATGCTGACGCTGATCAGCAGCGACCTCGAGAAGTTCGAGGTGGAGGAGTCGGCGGCGAGGGAGTCGCGCACCATCGGGAACATGATCGAGGACAGCTGCGCCGACAACGACATCCCGCTGCCCAACGTCAACTCCAGCATCCTCGCCAAGGTCATCGTCTATTGCAGGAAGCACGCCGCGGCGCGCGCTGGCGGCGCCGAAGGCGGTGACGCCGCGGAGCCAACCGCTGCGACCAACAAGACATCGGAGGATGAGCTCAAGACCTTCGATGCCGAGTTCGTCAAGGTTGACCAGGCCACCCTCTTTGACCTGATTCTGGTGAGGCCATCCCACCTATTCTCTCTCCACCCGATTGTTGTTTGGATCTGCTTGTGCGAAATGTTAAAATTTGCTGCTTCGATCTGCTTGTGCGAATGTTAAATTTTGCTGCTTCGATTTGCTTGTGCGAACTGTTAAAGGCTGCTGCTTGGTTAATTAAGATTAGCTGCCTAAACCCTAAATTCTGTGTTTGTGTTGCTGTTGTTTCCATATAACTGCTAATTTGCTGGGCGTAAACTACTTTTGTGTAATTGGATTTGCTCTATGTAGTAATTGGTTACCATGCTGTTTTATTATCTTACGAATTTGAGTAGGCATTGAATCCCCCACATTTTTGTCAATGCCTCACTATATTTGGAATTGCCTGGTGATGCTTGAGATAGTTTACCCTATGTCTAATGTGTCTGCGATATTTGGAATTCATTTCTTGTAGGACTGGCATAAACTGTGAAAATTGCTTTTCACGAATATGGTAGCAGGAAATGACGATTCATTTGTTATAGGACTGGCATAACTGTGATTATATTGCTTTGGATATTTATTCATTGCTTGAAATCATTGCCTTCTCATGGTTCATCCATGTTGTGAATGATGTGTATATTGGTACTTTTGCCCTGTCATGTATCTTGTTGTTACCTGCAACAACCAAAAGTTACCATGTGCTTGACTATCATACATTAGATCAGGATCTTGGTTTATTTTACGCTTCAATTGTTTGGGATGTAGACTGGGATCAACTTCTCTTAGATTTATGGTCTGCTTTTATCCTATATGTGGAACTTCTATTTGCATCCTATGTTTTGTTAGGATGCCTATGGATTTGAAATTGAAATTGTTCGCTTGGTAATTAGAGTTGTTTGCACCTATCTACTTATGCTTTATGATAAGCTGTAATAGTTGTCTTGTTCATGATTGCAGAATTTTTTGTTTTGCAATCTGGTCTTTTGTAGTGTCTAAGAAATAAATATATTGTAGGATTATACGGTGTGCTGTCATAGATCATCATATATATTCAGTGAACTGTTTCATATCATCTGTTTCATACATCATATCTTTGTGCTGCATTCATGAGATGATCACAAGAATACCTGACATGTGATTGGTCTTCACAGGCTGCAAACTACCTGGACATCAAGGGGCTGCTGGACCTGACCTGCCAGACCGTCGCGGACATGATCAAGGGGAAGACTCCAGAGGAGATTCGCAAGACATTCAACATCAAGAATGACTTCACACCTGAGGAAGAGGAGGAAGTGAGGAGGGAGAACCAGTGGGCCTTTGAATGAGGCTGGAGGCTCTAACAACAGCAATATTGTATGACCAGGCCAGAGAGGAAGTCCTTGTTCAGGATGTGATGAGTTTGGAGCAGCTTCAGCTATAGACTGTCTCGGATTTAACAAATCGCTTAGAAGGTGTATGTAGGTTCGGTTGGTCGTGAGCAGACTATTTTGCTGTTCCAGTATTTTGGTGCATTTGGGCCATTGGATGCTCTTGGTTGCTAAGGCTGGCTGGTTATCAAGCATTATTGCTGTTCTGCATATCTAAATTCGTCTCACTGGTTGCTTTGCATCGTTGGTTTTATATATCAGTTCCGTCTGATGAGTGATATGCTATTGCCTATTGTTTTATTTCAGTTCCATGTGACGTGTTATGTGCTTATGCTGGAATTATGTAGTCGGGTTGCTGCTGGCTTAGAGCCGGAGACCGCAAGGTTGCTGCTGTGCCATGTGGCAGCTAGTTGGTACTGATCGTGTTGCTAAACTGCACGACCTGAAAGAACAATGGTTTCGGTTCTACGTAGATAGGATTAAAAAAAGAAACTCGATACTGATCGCTAAACAGCAAGACCAGAAGAACAGTACCGAGCCCTAAAAGGCTGTGTCAGCACTTTTGAAACTATATATACTCCTTCCCTTATAAATTATAAATTGCTGTGCCACTCAACAGTACTAAGATCCCTCTATTCTACAAATTAGTCTCAACGTTATAAATTATAAAATGCTGCATGCCAGGCACTCACAGTTAGATATATATTGTTTTAACTAATATCTAAAAAAATCAAATTGTCTTATAATTTGGAATGTAATTTTAAATGAAATTAGTTACTAGCTCTAAGCAGCTCATAATATAAATAACCACAAATCCTCACATGATCTGTGTATAAGACTAACTCAATCAAGAGATAACTTCTTTCTTCCATTAAAATATAAAATAACATAGTAAAGCTAGTTCATGAGTTATGAACGGTGGTGCTCTAAACTAATTGCTAAACTGCACATCAAGAGAAACTAAAACACGTTTTGGATAAACATGATCCAACAACAGAAGTCGACAAATATATCTGATATAACTTTTCTGCCTCCGATGACTTAATTCATGAAAACAAGAGTGTACAATTGTTCAGCCAATTTGGAGTACACAATTACAGGTCACTGTTATTGATGAAGCTTCAGCGTCGCAGTACTATATTTATCTCGTCATCGTCTGAGCTGACCGCATCAAGCTCAACTATATTCTCCGTAGGATTGTTCACCTTTCGCCTTTTAACATCCTGTTGTTTCTGCAACCCCTGCTTGAGCAGGGCTTTGGAGCCAGATGATGATAAACTACAAACCAGAAGCTTGCTCATTTTGATGCCGTTGATCATCAAAACATAAGACCATTATAAGCATACCATAGCATACTGTGACTGACCTTTTGTTTAAGCTGACCTTCGATTTCTGTTGGTACCTAGAGCCGTTGGCTGGGGCTTTTGGTTCCATATTTTCCGTATTAGCTGAATGATGTAACCAAGAGTAATAATCAGTTATGCTGTTTTACGAATTTTGTGCTACTTTGTTTAGAATAATGATTATACTTATTAAAGGGGAAAATGGATTACCTGTAACATGGGAAAGAAATCTTATACCCTGAGAGTGGTTCTTATTAGTTACTCTATCTGCATTGCTGCACAACAAAATAAGAGTTTGAACATAACATCAATCATTTCAAACTATTCCCAAGGATACTGCCATACTACATAATTTAATCAGAAGCAGATCTACGTGCAACAAAAATTCTTGTTAGATATTAGGCAAAACATTTCTGGTGCAATTCAATAGATAATAGCACTATATATGACATTAGATAATCTCCAAAAGGTGCAACCACAAAATTGGCTTATATTTATGTTTCCTCTTCAATGACAATTGACAACCTTCATATACCACAAGGGTGAAATGACCACGAACAAATGTTTTTTTAAGAAACACAACGGTAATCATTTTTTGTGGCCATAAACCAACCAGAATCGAGTGAGTATAGACTAGTAAAATGTCGTGCATTATATATGGCATCATAATTTGTACATTCACAATATTGTTCATTCAACATTGAACTTATATTTTTTATCAAAGAGAAAGGGGGGAAGGGTGACCAACTTAACAACCAGTATACTAGCCAAACACATCAATTAAAGATAAAATAGTGCTTTACATACCTTAAAGCCCTCTTTAGCCCATCGATTGACATTACTTTCACTGGTTGGAATGAATTTCTTGGACTGTGCCGTTCTGAGGAAGGATTGACCATGTAAATCCCTTCAGATCGAAGTTTGGAAGCAAATTTGAAATTTCTGAAAAGAGTCATGGGGAAAAATCATTTGTATATAATCAAGAATGGCATGGCACAAGAAGATACTTGTAACAATTATATCAATCAACCAACAAAAGAACATAAGGAGTGGGATCATTAAGGAAAGTCCTAGCCTACTCCTTTTAAGGTTTTACTTACCCACCCTTAAGCTCTACTCTGCCAGTAGTGTACTTTTGTGATGTTTTCTGCGTAAAGGTAAGAAACATGATGAAATCATGTATCATGCATATCCATCTCTTAATACAAGTTGCTGAAAGCATGATTAAATAATGTAGCATGCATGTTCATCTCTTAATACAAGTTGATGAATGTTGATGGTTATATCCTTACCGACGAATGAAATTTGCAGTATGATCCTTTACTCCTGAAAAGAGAGAAAGAGAACTCAGTCACAGAACAGCTTTCTAATAAATTCTTATGATTGAGACATGATACACAGGAGATGCTTTAGGCATTCTAAAACAGCAAAGACATGGATGGATAGACCCCATCTAGCTGAGGTACAAGTCTGGCAGCAGGAAGGCAAGCACAGTCACATAAAAAAAAAAGTGCTGCATTAGCACATTACACTTTGTGCTGATATCTGTGATGTGGTAATCACTGATCACAAAATCTTCTCATCACTTCCATGTACATTGTTGTCCCGAAATTTATCTATGTTACTGAATTGATGATAATGAGGTTACTACTGATTACTGAAATATCAAGATTTATCTATCTATGTTACTGAATTGATGATAATGAAGTTACTACTGATTACTGAAATATCAAGACATTCTCACAGGGTCGAGGTACATACTTATTTATACCCATGGTGCACGCCACCCCATCTTTCCTCTTGCCTTTGCAGAGGCCAAAGTCTGCTGCAACCCCCATCTTCAACATCTGCCCCACTGAAGCAACACTCAGAGAGAACCCTTTGCCCTGCACAACAGCATCACCAACACGCACTCAAATCAGCAACGGAGTCACTGAGCACAAATCACCCAAGCGATTAAGAAAATCAAAATGGCAGCCGAGAAGTACCCCATTGTCCATCCGAACATTGCCATTGAACACAGCGAACACTGAACCCACAGAAGCACCGGAGTAGTGGACGTGCGCGTCCCCAAACAGGAAGAGAGACACGTCGGTCTCGTCCAGAGCGCCCATCTTCCAGATGCTGTAGTTGCTCCCCTTCGCACTCACCCGCGGCACGCCCTTGTCCAGCACCACGCCAGCGGTTGCCCAACAGCCGGAGAACCTGTCGCCCCCCACAGAGTTCCTGCACGCGGAACAGAAAAGGGAAGGAAAAAAAATCCCCACGACGAATCGGTGAGCAAAAACCATGAATGACCCAGCAGCAGCGGGGTGAACTGGAAAAAAAAAAAGATCCTCACTTTAGCGCGGTGATGCGCACAAATCGGATGTCGGCGAAGCGGTTGCTAATCTCAAGGGGCGAGAGCGTGAGGTGCTTGATGCGGAGGCCGGAGTACTTGTCGACGAGGGTTTCGGTGGCCTTGGGCCGCTTGGGGCGATTGGCAAGCGGGGACGTGGCCTCGGGGGCCGCCGCGTCGAGGTAATCCTTGACGGCGTCGCGGAAAACGGACATGTCGGTGCCGCCGGGGCGCGCCGCCCTCGGTGGTGTATAGGCGCCGCCGTCGCACGCGGGGCCATCGGCGGCGCGGGGGGAACCGGGAGGGGTCTCCGGGACGGCCTCGCCCAGTGAGAGCAGGAGGTCCAGGTCGTCGGCGGCGCTCGCCATGGTTGGGGGTGAGGTGTGTGGGGACAACGAGGCGCTGAGTAATCAGGAATCTGGTGTGCGAGGTGGGGGAGAGATGTAGGAGGGGAGGAGGATGCGAGGGAAACGGGAATTTTTTTTTAATATGCATCTGTATTTCAGATAAGAAAAACATACATCATAGAATACAAATACAGATACATACGATGGATATACGGTGACACCTGTCCCAACCAAACTTCACGAAGGTACATAGGGAAGGGGAAGAGTGAGGAATTTTGGAGGGAGAGGGGATTTCACAGGCAGACATTTCGGCATCGTTTGGATCGGCCACGTAGGATACGGAGAGCGGGAATGTGAAATAAAAAGAAGACGGAATGCTAATCCAAGAAGACGGAATGCTAAACCCTTATACGAAAGGGGAAGGGAAATGGAGATCTAATTTTTCCGCTAATTTTGTTTGTTATCCCATCGGCAGAGGTAATTTATGACTGGGATGGCAGATTGGAATAGCAAAAAAAAAAATTAAGCGCTGCATGGGGTGAAAATATATGTGCCTTTGTTCAGCCATGGAATGCAGTTTTTCTTATTACTCAAAAAAAAGCAGTTTTTCTTTCACAGCGAAATAGAATCAGCCAGTTTATAAGCCGTAGAATCCATGATGTAAATCACATATTAGTTGTAAACATGCAAATTATTGCAAGAATCATACTTCAGTCATTTATAAATTTTTTAAAACTTGATACATCTATAATACATTCATATATGTACTCATGTATTGAGATGCAAAATTAATAAAAATAAAATTTTAGATGTATGCGATGCTACAGCACAAAAAAAAATTATGGTGAAAAAAGAGTTCTAAAGTTGCTCAGTTTTATGTGGTTGCATGATAAAATAATTATCAAGGCATAGAAAAATAGTAGTCGAGTATCCTGTTTTCAGGATCATTGTTGGAGATGTTCTAAATATACAAAATGTTAGAGCATCTTCAGAAGTATCCTATTTTCTCTTCCCATAAGCATGTAGTTTTATAATTCCTAAAGTATTGGGAGGAAAAAGAAGGCCATCTCCAAGAGCTTCCAACAATTCACTCTTGTAAAATATAGAAAATAATTTTGCATCATGAATCCTACACTATTTATAAACTACCGTGATTACTTTTATGTATTCTTTATCTCATAAATTTGCATTGGTGCTCGAAAGAGCAATGAGCGCGAGAAAGGCTACGGGCATTTTTACGCAAGATGCTTGCCTGTTTTGCCAATTGCCAAATATGGGGAAAGAAGAGATACATGAATGAGGAAGAGATACGAGGTACTCTTGGAGATGAGTTTTTCTCTTTTTTCCCAAAAAAACATGAATGAGGAAGAGATACGAGGTACTCTTGGAGATGCTCTTACTTCATTTGAGCAGTGAACATGAAGCATACAGTATGATCTTGCTATGTCCGAGTACATAAAATACGGATGTATTTTAAAAAGGTTATGTTTGGGCATTATGAAAGGTGTACTTTCAGGTTGCTTAGGCTATGATAAAAAGGCACGCTATTGAACAAATATCAAAATGGAGTAAACATATCTAGCTAGTAGCTGGAAGATTGAATGTGTGATAGAAGACTTTGTGCTAGGAAACACAAAGATTGTTTTTTTTTTATATTGTTGCTGTAGAACGCAGGCAGTCAGTCACTCGATCATGCATATAAAGACGTTATGCATAGCTTACCCCTGTATATCTTGACATTGGTGAGGCCATCATAGCCTATAGGACCACGTTGTCGACAGGCAATGTCATCCAACCCTTATGGACAAGCTACGCTTCAAGATTATTTCAAAAAAAAAAAAACTACGCTACAAGTAACCTAACCAGCTGAATGTAACTTAGTTCACAATTCAAAATTATTTAGCCATTGAAATAAGAGAATGTTTCCAACAGGCACAGATAGTATGATACAAATAAAATGTCTCCATTCATTGTCCTATGCATTGACCAATAATAAGTTGCTAGTCTCTCTACATAACGAACAAATGACAACATGCACAATATTTGCAATATCAAAGCTGTTTGATTACACTCATTTGTAATATCTCAATTAGGGTATTATTTTACTCGTCTCTCATTTTTTTTATACTCATATATTGCAGGAAGCAATCAGTAAGTCCAACTCCAATCTCCAACAGTCTTTTGGTCAGAAGTTAAGAATGCTCTAAGATCTATACTACCAATCATGATTATTCAACATCTATATATATTGTGATGGTTACATGAAACAACACGACACAGAAGGAAAGAGGGAGAAACACAGGGTCTGATCAGTAATTCAGCATCTACCCTTCACTCATTTCATGTTAGTTCCCGATCAAGCATGTTCCAATCACATTTCAATTGCCAATGGGTCATAAGCATGAGGTGGCAAACCGAAGGGGTGAACAAACAAACAAGCTGAAACGTCAATTAGCATCATCCATCTTGTTATTCTCAAGCACCCTTCTTGCCCCCTCTGCATCTCACCTGCACCCCCAGTGTGCCAGTTGTTGATTGGCAGTTGATGTCCGCACCGTACACTGTGTGATCCACCGGCAGCATGCAGGATGGCTTGCCGAGGCATTCCTGTCCATTCCATTCCACATGTTAGTATCAATCAAGAGGCTAAAATGTGATTTGTGACTGTGAATGTGAAATAGTAGTTCAACAAACACGCATCATCGTGAAGAAGCGTGTACCTTCTCAACGATTTGCTTTGCATTGGGAGTGTGGCAAGTGCCTACAGTGAAGTTGCCGCACATGCCATCCGGGTTGCCGAAGCTGGCAAAGACGACTTCCTGAATTATCTTCCCAGGGGGGCACATCAAGGTGCCGCGCATGCTGTGATCCTCTGCAATGACCTTGATTTTGTCCCCATCCGTGTCCCACGTCTTTATCTGTCCCGGGTTGTGCTCCGAGATCAGCAGGCATATGTCATCTCTCGTCACGGTCTGCACGAGGATGCCATCCGGCTTGCCCATCTCCTCCTCGAAGACAACCAAGAGGTTGTCCTTGGATTTCAAGAAAGGACGCGGAATATGGTATCTGAAAGAACAGTGGGAGAGGGAAATCAAATGACTTCTTGTTGCAAAGATTGTAGGCCAAGAACAGTGTACCTGCCTCAATAAGGTTAACTCTATAGACTTACACTGCTTGAGAAGGAGTTCCAGCAAGAGTTCGGAATGAGACCCAGTATCTGCCCACGCCTTCACCATTCACAAAAATCATTCCCTTGTTCATTGAGCTCATGTCAAGTACAATGGGATCATCTCCATCTGGCTCATCAAAGTATCTCTAGCATGGCAGTGTACATAGTGACACCAAGGGCCAGGTTGCAACCAAAATTGAAATAGACGTTTGATGTTCCCAAAATCTATAGTGCTCCTATTTGTGGTTCAACTTACCTTATACCAAGTGGCTGCCCGGCCATTCTCAGCTGGTTTCCACTTAACTTTGCCCACACCTTTTTCTGAGTAGATCTCCTTGTCCTCACCATCCAGTGCAGCCTATTTGAAACGAAGTATAGAGGCGATCAGGTCCCACATGATGACATTCAAGCTTCCAGGGAAATAAGTTTTTTTTTTTTTTTGGAAAGTTAAAGACAATAGCCTTACCTTATGGCCCCAGCCATTGACTTGTAAATCCAACGTACCAGTGTTGAGACCTTGGATTAGGCACTCCTGAATGCCGCCCTTTACTTCAGCAAGTTCACCACCACTGTCCTGCAGAAGATAGTAAAACATGCAAATTTAGAGCTAATAGACAGGATAATTGCATTAACTGAGCGCATGGGCCACCCTTCTATTTATGATATAAACTACATATATCTGCCTTTCAAAAAAATAAATTTTCTGTATCTTGCATCAATACAACCATATTTTTTCACCTGGCTATCGACTAGGACAGTATAGTTAGTCATCTTACGTTCCAAACACATTCCACAGTTCCGACAAATTTTTACCTTCATTCCCATAGTTGACGACAGCAATACGACATGGTTCACACCTACTTTCAGATCAACGGGTTTTTCAAACATGAAACCCTTCACCTGCTTGTTTCCGCGCGCAGTTCCTACATAGAGGGATTTTGATTTGTCAATAGTTTTACTTGCATTCTTGCAACAAGAGTGTCTTTGGAGGAAGAAAATTGTTACAGAGTCGGTCCAAGTTACCTACGAAAGCATCATTGGCAAATCCAGTCATTGAGTGTGCACTACTTTTGACCTGAAGCACAGGCCGGATGTCACCTCTAAAGGGCAAATCGTCCGCCTCCAAGCGAAAACTGAAGATGGTAACAAATAAAAAAATATAGTCAAGTGAATTTTCTGAACAAGAAAGAATAAAGAATCACATTGAGCAGAAACTGTAAGGTGTGAGAGACAAGAGTGCTACCTTGTGGTGTACCATAAGTAGTCACTAGCGTCCTTGGTCTGGTTATATTGCTCCAGGGGTTCCTTTGTCCTGACCTTAGTATCTTTATACTTCGGGATCGTTTCTGAGAACATCTCCCACTGGTTATTCTTGCCTGTTACCTCTGAGGTATGGTATGACCTTTCACTGTGTTGTACAAACACCTGCCATAACAAACAAAATACAAATTAGGGCCCAATGCCTATGTTCCTAATTCAGTTGTGGTATAAGTGCAAACAAACATACTCTCTTGGTATTGTAAACCACGTTCTTGCACCCTGCAAGAATGGACACAGAACGACTAGGAATATAGTGTTTCTCCCCTCGGAAGATCACTGTTCCATCTTCCCCTGTGTTATTGTTGGAAAGGAAAGAGAGGCATAGGTTTTCTTCAGGCAACTCAAAGATTTGTGCCTGCAATATAGAAAATTAATCACAACACCAAAGAAGAGATTTCTTTCAAAAGAAAAGCAACACCAAAGAAGATTGATTTGTAGGTCGGAGAACACTGTCAAATAATAATATAAGTTTCCAGGAACCAAAATGATTGAAGAAGTTGTTCCCAACCTCATACCCATGACCCAATATCTCTGACGAATGCTTCCCCGTGAGGAATGCTTTCTGATATGACCTTATTACATTGTGCAAGTCCCTGAGATGCCCAAATTTGGGCTCCTTGTACATACCTATGAAAATTCACGGACTACATTAGGTTCTCCTTATGTCAAGAGGAGCATACATGACAAAGATTAAGAAAAAAAATACAGAAATATAATGGTCAACTGAGGTGATCTGACCATATTCATCCAAGGGAGCCTCATCATAGTATCCAGTGAGCACATAGGAAGCGCTAGTCCTTCCAAAATTTGTTCCTCCGTGATACTGTTGACCAGTTAAAGTGAAATTCCATAAATCTCCACATTTCCCCTTTAAATGTTTATTAACATATTCATTGCAGGAACAAAATGTAAATCCATACCATGTAGTAGTTAACCATTGACCCACCCTTTGCAAAAAATCGTAGCACAGCATATGCAATGTCCTCAGCTGAACGCATAGCTAACTGATCGCCATATGCTCTGAATCTGTGTATGCCCAGGAAAATTATACGAAGAGATTAATCCTTTGTGTATGTACCTTCTGTGTTTGCAGGGAATGAGCTCCAAATGTTTACGGATGGAGAATTGCCTTTTGATATAAGAACTGTTTGGCATAGCGGTGGTACTTTAAAAGCAATTATTAGATCCTAATTTTGAATGCAGGTTTTAGTTAAGAGCACCTTTTATGGATATTAAGAAAATCAATATACTAGAATTAGTAAATATTTCCCAAACTATATTCTACAGCGCAGTGGACCCTTAGAGGTTTAGGTTTAGTTGGTGCGCACTGATGAGATGTACGCTTTACTATTCAAATAAATATTGCTTTATTGTGTTTATGGGTCCATCTGCTAACTGATGAGATGTATGCTTTACTATTCAATTCTTATCTTTTTATATTCTAAAATATACAGGTATGAACATGTTCGCTCATTCAGCTAGGGGGTAGAACCTCTGATTCAGACATAAACTACAAATTTCATTTCTTAAAGGGAATAAGGAGAATGGCTCAAGATTAAGATGCTGCAAGAATCGATATATGCATGGATGCAAGTGGGCACCCAATTGTGTTTTCTAGGTCAGCTAGTCCCCCTAAATTAACTATGTGGCGAGACATTTATTTCACTTTATAAAAGTTATGGGTCTAAGCAGTCTTTTGTAAACTGTATAGCTTTCTTTTCTTGTATGTGTGTTTGTAAGTGTTCTCACCCCTTTTCTTCTTAATGCAAAGAATTGCAGATCTCCTGAGTTTTGGGTCTACCCAATGGCCCAAAAACAAGTGCAACTTGCATCCCTAAATGCAAGGTAACCAACCACACATATGAATGTGCAACATGGTTCTTGGAATGGCCATAGTTCATTAGAGTATTAGATTTTCTTTCTATAAACAGCGCTAGATATTTCATCTCACTCAATTCTCCCTATTGTGTACCTTCCATAAGTAGTAATGTCGGCTCATAATATTGGCTCCTGCCATTGCGTTCAAAAAGTAATGTTGGCTCATACTATTTGTGTAATTGGTGAAAAAGACGAATGTTGAGTGTGAATTACTTGAACTTACTGTTGAGTCCAATTCTCAGTCCAAAGCATAGGCTTATTTTTGTCATGCAGTGTCCATGTGTCTCCACAATGCCTTCCATTGCAAGTAGGGATCTAGTGAGAGCGAGAAATTAATTAAAAGATTGAGCTGAAGTAACTAGACCCTTAAAATAAAAAGTAGACAGACACTTCTAAGAGATTAGACGTCGTTCCTGTTTTGAATAGTATTTTGTTACTATTTTGAAGATAGAATTGCAATAAAAGAACTTGTGAACCATTAAAAATTTATACAGATATTCACCACTGATCAGAAAGTTACCACTTCACCAGGAGCTGAAGACTGCTTGCACATTATCCATGGAACTCCTGATTGTGTGCTGAGGGCCATTTGAGCTGCCCATTCGAGGTACTTGTCACCATCTATTTGATGATCCTTTTTTATGTTCCCATACTCATTCTCGATCTGATGTATTTGTCCAAAGGGAAAATCACAGTGTATAATGTAAATATGGTGCCAATAAACAGGATTTGACAAATAACGTGAGTAAATTGGGAAATGAACGACCTGTGTTAGAATGACGGGCCCTCCTTGATTTGCAAATAACTCTGCATCCTTCAACTTCTGCACTATGAATCTCACCCATTTCTCCATTTCTTTCTGCATGAGAAGTCCAAATGCCATTAGTCCAGAACTCTACATGCATATCCTTGTTACAACCATGGATAGGGAATTCCTTGATTACCTTGAATGGTTCATTGTTTGCCCGGAATATTATGTGCTCGATCTCTCTAAGCCAGTAAGGCAGACCACTGGGAGAAAGTAGAGCAAATGGCATAGAAGTAGCACAAAACAGTCAGATCGACATGATCATATACTAGACAGAAGAGTGGTACTTAGTTGGACGCACTGACCCATGGTTCCATTCTGCCTGGATGAAGGGCCCGATGCGCACAATTGCATACATGCCACGCTCCTGGACCATCTTGAGGAACTTGACCAAGTCGAGCCTGCCCTCAAAATTGTACTGCAAGGCGTGCAATAGATGAGCTACATGTACATCTATTTGCCAGTATAATATAATATACAGCCGAAGAAAGATTTAGGACGTCTTGCTCCTTAATTTTGCTGTGGTTGGTTACCACACGCATCCATCTGAATATAATGTCCTTTACCTTGCCAGGCTCAGGCTCGTGTGCATTCCAGAATGTGTACGTTTCGATCGTGTTGAGGCCGCCCTCCTTGGCCCGGTCGAGCAGCTTCGGCCACACCTGCATTACCACAGCACATTTCCAGGATCAAACCAACCAGCCGACCGGCAGCAGGACGCCGCGACTGCATTTCGTTCGGTTCATCGGCTGGGGAGTCGCGCGCGTAGGAGTACCTCAGACGGGCTCCTGGGGTAGTGGATGGCGCCGGAGAAGAAGAGGTCCCGCTTGCCGTCGATCAGGAGGGAGCGCGCGTCGTAGCTGACGACGCTGCCCTTCTTCGTGAGGGTCCACTCCGCCGCCGCCCATCCCGGGAGGAGGAGGAGGAGCGCGAGCGCGGCGGCGGCCACCAGCACGGCCGCGGCCCGGACGGTCATGTGAGCCGGAATTGCAGGAACGACAGGGGAGGGGGTGACGGGGGGGTGAAGAAGGGCAGGCAGGAGAGGGGACGCGACGCTAGCGAGGGGTCGGGGGAGGAGGTCACCGCTTTGAAGGGGACGGGCTCGCGGAGCGTTGCGGTGGAGCGGACGCCCGGAAATGGAGGAGCTGCGAGTGGAGGTGGACGGCCGCGGGGCGCTGCTTGGTCGGACATCGCGGCAAAAGCTTGCGAGCGGACGACCGGCGAGCGGGGTGGGAGACGGTGTTCGTGCGCTGGTTTCGCGCAGCGGTCGGGCCGTCGGGCGTTGTGTCTGGAGTCTACTCTGGACCGCCATGGGCCATGGCCAACTTGGGCTTTATACATAGCAAAGCTCGGCCTTTGTAACACCTGATCTTATGCTCACAAAAAAAAAAAAACTGATCTTAAGAACAGCCTCAACAAATCCTAACACTCAGGTAGGGGAACGTATACTATGCAAACCAGCCTCCTGTATAAACTATAGAAACTCTAATCTAGACCACCGAAATCTAATCCGATGGCTAGAGGTGGAGGGGTTTAAGTGCTAAAATAACCCACCTTTAGAAATAAAATGAGTGGAGGGGTTTAAGTGCTAAAATAACCAACCCACCTCTAGCCAACGGATTAGATTTCGGTGGTCCTGATTAGAATTTTCATAGTTTACACAGGAGGCTGGTTTGTATAGCATACGTTCCCCTCAGGTAGACCTGGCTTTTGCTCGAGTTACAGCACTCTCTCGAAACCTCTCGCATCGCTACAGCATAGAGAGGGGAAAAAGGGAGCGACTCCGCGTTTGTGCTCTTCCGCCGGTGAGAACGCGGATCCCCTCCGCCTCCGATGGCCCCAGGGCCTTCGGATGTGTTGGGGACCCGTGCTTCTTGGCCTGCTGTTGTAGATTAGATAGGTTTAGGTGTGTTGGCGGCGTTCGTTTGGTTGAGGCGGCGGCGTTGCTATTAAATAAAATACTCCTGGCTTTCTTCCACCTCGTCGTCGCTAGCTCTGGTGGCGGCGGTAAGCTTGGAGGGTGGAGTTTGGTCCAATCTGGAGACCTAGTTGGAGCTTCAGATCTTCCTGCTTTGTGCTACCTCACCGGATCTTCTGGGATTCTGGTGAGTGCTCCAGTACCCGTTGGGTTTTCCTGTCCATCCCTAGTCTTCACCGGCGATCTGGTGGAGTTTCTTGGGATGTTGCTTTACCAGCTTGAGAGATCGGGTTGGTGTTTAGATCCCACCTACTCTGGTGGTTTGCATCTCTTTCTGGGTGTCCTCTATACCGGCATGCTCGAGTTGATGCTGTTCATGGCGGCGTCAGACCCCTTCTACACCAGCGAAGAGATGGTCATTGGCCATCTTGCTAGGCCTGTTCGTTCAACGACTACACAACATGTTGGTTTCCCTGATGTGCTACGCTTGGTGCCATTACAAAACTTTGAAGCTGCTTCGTCGGGAAGGTGGCCGGCTTCTAGGCATCTCCTCCGGCCGCCGCCGGCGAGAACAACTGGGAGTTCCTTACAAGGACGTGTTTGTAATATTCTTTTGTTTCAAGGATGTCATTGTAAGTTGTACGATGTAAACTATCAGAAATCTATGTGAAATATAACCCGGTTTCTCAAAAAAAAATAGACCTGGCTTTTTATTCTAAAAAAAAGTAGACCTGGCTTTTTTTGTAACAACAGCAGACATGACTTTATACATAGCAAAGCTCATCGTTGTGTAGACGAGTTATCGGACAGTCATTCCTCATTTGAAAGACATTCTCATAACACTAAAACTCAATTCTTCTTGCTTAGCCAAATCCTATAATTATCGGTCGGTTTGTCGAACCTTGTCAGATAATCCAATTAATTCATCGTCTCAAGTCTGGGAGGGCTAAAAACATGTCCAAATTACCAGAGGTTAGTCCTCAATAATCGAATAATCCACGAATCTGACCATTTAGAATTTGAGGGGTGGCCTGAATTCTTTGCAACGTTCTATAACCCTGACCCTAACAATCTGAGGTCACTTAATAGATGGAACGATAACTCCTGCATGTGTTGTGTATTATATGATATTATATTCTATACTCATACTCAACATACTCTTCAAAATGGAGTGTAGTGTTAGACCACACACGAGGGGAGGAGAAATGAGATTGGAATGGGCGTAGAAAGGAAGAAAATAATAATTGATCAAATGCTCCACATGTATATCATGGCATTGACCTTTTTTTTTAGAAATATCATTGCATTGACCTTGAAAATTGTGCTCATGCTCATCTATTATCTGTCTGTTACATCTCTGTATTTTATTATTTACGAAACTGTTTTTTCTTTCTTAATTTCAATGCCACGTAACTATTTTTCTTAGTTGTTACTCTGAGTAATGATCATAGACCATCCTAATTTCTAGGTTAGAATCCTTATTAGACAGAAAAACGTTCGGAATGAAGATCTCAATGTTGACCGGCTCCACTTCCAGTCACACAAAGCCGCCGGTTTTTTTTTTTTTTTTTGGGAACAAGAACCACACAAAGCCGCCGTTGGTAAGCCGGCGGCACCTTCGCCAACCCTCCCGCCACGTCTGACTCACCTTCCCCTGTGGCGGCACCATCCCCACTCACCAACCGTAGCACCATCCCAGCCGTCCATTCATAACTCCAACCGCCCAGATCGATCCGTCTCACTCATCAACGTGCTTCTCGCCCACCTACCGCGCCACACCCGCCTCAAATCTCCGGCTCCGAAACAACCACCGATTACACCACCACATTGCCGTCACCGTCACCGCTGCCGCCGCCGCCGCCGCCGCCGCTTCCCCAGCTATCTCATGGCGGCCTCCGCGTCCTCCCTACTTGCAGCCGCCGCATCCTCATCCTGCGCTGCCGTCTCTCCCCGGCTCCCTCGTGGAGCTCCGGCCGCCGCCTCCGTCCCCTCGCCGTCGCGTCACTCCTGCTATTCCCAGCTCCGCGCTTCCCCTGCGAGGCGCCATCGGAGCCGCCTCGTAGCCAGCGCCGCTCCCACGATGCAGCCTCCGGCGGAGTCCAGGGTCTCCACGGTAGTCGATGTCGACCTCGGCGACCGCAGCTATCCGATCTACATCGGCGCTGGCCTCCTCGACGAGCCGGACCTGCTGCAGAGGTAGTCAAATTATACATTTTTTTTTTCCTCTCGACTGCTAGGCTGGAGTGGTCAGTACGTGATCCTTGTTTCTGTTTGCGCAGGCATGTTCATGGTAAGAGGGTTCTGGTGGTGACCAACACGACCGTCGCGCCAATTTACCTGGAGAAGGTGACATGGGCACTCACCCACAACAACCCGAATGTGTCAGTGGAGAGCGTGATCCTGCCCGACGGTGAAAAGTACAAAGATATGGTGAGCTCGCTTGTGTTTTACCAGCGTTCTGTGTGAATGCGTTTGTTTTTTCAGTTCATTCTGATTTAGCTGACTGCCTGACTTGGCTGTGATCGGCAGGACACGCTGATGAAGGTGTTTGACAAGGCAGTCGAGTCCCGGTTTGACCGCCGGTGCACATTTGTAGCACTGGGTGGTGGCGTCATTGGGGACATGTGTGGGTTTGCAGCTGCTGCATTCCTCCGGGGCGTCAATTTCATACAGATACCGACCACTCTGATGGCCCAGGTCATAAGCTTGTTTTATGGTTCCCTAAAGTTGGGTTACATATAGGTTTGATTCTGATGTTGCTTGTATGACTGCTTTAGGTGGACTCATCTGTTGGTGGGAAAACCGGGATTAACCACCCACTAGGGAAGAACTTGATTGGGGCATTCTACCAGCCACAATGTGTTCTAATTGACACGGATACACTGAACACATTGCCGGACAGGGAGCTAGCTTCAGGCATTGCCGAGGTAGTAAAGTATGGGCTCATAAGGGATGCACCATTCTTTGAGTGGCAAGAGAAGAACATGTCGAAATTGTTAGCAAGGTATTTAACTCGTTCTGTGTCTGTGTGCATTAATGCTATCGTATTTTTATTCAACGAGTTGTAGACACTAGGCAGCAGTTTAGGACTGTATTAGACGTGGTTCTTGTGGACACTGGTCCGAGAGTGCAAGGAATGTATAGTCACCTCAACATCCGATTTTCTGTTCTACCTAATCCTGTTTCTTTGTAATTCAATAAATTGTTGTCACTTCCCACTTTCAAACATTTAGAGGAATAGCCATTTCTTTGTATTTATATTTCCTGAAATGGCAAATTTGGGAGTGGTATGACCAAATGAAAGAACATGGTTATCCGAATTTTGTGTTCCCCAACTTCTGAATAGGCGTTGGGGGAAAAGTCAATTTTGTTATTGTAGCTCAATAAACTTTCAGTTTTTACTTTGCCCATTCTACGTAGATTGATCTTGTTCTCTGTTACTCCTAGTAGCCGCGAAATATGTTTAGCGAACTGCAATTAGGGAGAAATTTTAGCGAACTGCTGAACTTTCTTTTGTTAAGAAAATGCATAATAGTTTTCTGTCATAAATTGGATGCAGTAATTCATTTTCATCTTGCTGTTAACGTTGAGCTTGAAATGTATATCTGTAGAGAACCAAATGCTTTGGCCTATGCTATCAAGAGATCATGTGAAAACAAAGCTGAAGTGGTTGCACAAGATGAGAAGGAAAGTGGTCTACGAGCAACACTAAACCTGGGTCACACATTTGGCCATGTATGTGTTATCATGTTTGGATTTTTATGTGTGATTAATTTTTACTGATATTGATAAGTTTTGGGTGCAACAACCTCAAACACCATTGTCACATCAGAATTTTAGCAACCTTATGTTATTGTAATTCACCAACTGTATACTGATCCTCACAGTTATTTGTCAGGCAATCGAGACTGGGCTTGGATATGGAGCATGGCTCCATGGGGAGGCTGTCGCAGCTGGAACAGTGAGTCACTTGAAAATTATTATAGAGTCTCTTAGTATTCTGTAGTGTTTTCTTTTTCTTATCTTTTGCTTATGTTATCTGGGTGGAACTACCCTTAGGTTATGGCAGCTGATATGTCTTACCGCCTCGGGTGGATAGATGAGTCCCTAAAAAATCGTGTGGTTGACATCCTAAAGCAAGCCAAGCTTCCCATTGCACCTCCAGAGGCCATGACCGTGGAGAAGTTTAAAAACATCATGGCTGTAAGTTCCTTGATATTGTCAGCAGCATTTTACTTAGCACCTAGCCAGGTTTTTTTGCAATTGCACAAAGTGCCGTGTTCTTGCAGGACTTGCAAATTGTTCATTTGTGCTTCCGTTGCACTATTGTAGCGCACTTAGAATATCTCAGGTTTGCATCATTTTTTCTATAAAAAAACACTCTTAATGGATTCATGTATGACACATCAGGTTGACAAGAAGGTAGCTGATGGTCTGTTAAGACTCATCCTTCTAAAAGGACCACTAGGGTGCTGTGTCTTTACAGGGGATTATGACCGGAAAGCACTCGATGAAACCCTTCATGCATTCTGCGACAACTGATCCTTCTGTTTTGGACTTCACTTCTGTATGATAGTACTAGGCTATGTATCAATCACAGAAAAGATTGGGATGTACATTAGCTTCATTGTCTCATTGTCTCATTGGTATATTTTTTGTCAGAAATAATTGTATAATTGTTTATGTGTTGGTTTGAGTTTGTAGAGAACCATGGCTAATCAACTGTGATTAGCTGTTCTCTCGTAATAAAGAAGCTTCACTGCATTCCTTTCTGTAGATTCTGTTACTGTCAAGTGACAATACTCTCGTAGCGGTTTATTAAACCTGTTTTTTTTTTTTGTGCCAGTCAAATTATTACTACATCCCTTCTAAATTATAATACTTCACTTGGGCTTTGTCCTTAGTCAGATCTCTCTTGCTTTGACCAAATTTAACCAAAATATATTAGCATTTAACCAGCGTTTACGGCTCAGTGATTGTCCAAGTTCATCATCATGTCCATCCCGGACTAAAATGGTATTACATAGCAGCTCAAAACGACACCCTTCAAGCTTACATCTTATTCGACCTACCAGAAACTCTCTGGCTCATGACTACAGGTAACCCACCGGTCACCAGCTTCAGATCATTGCGGCATCCAGCTCTTTCCACCATGGCATCTCTTCTGCCTTCGGGTGCCTCGTATTCTTGTCATTAGTTGCTGTAGCTGAGATTTCCACCCTTCCATCCATCTTCAGCTCCCGCAGCTTGAATTCAGGGTCCCAAAAGGAAGCCAAAAGACTTGCAGCCTTCTTGAGTTTGGAAATACATTCTTCCATGGTACTTCTAATCCACCCCCAATCCACATATAGAGGGCGAAAAACTAGTTAATTTTCCATCTCAAATCTCAACAGGAGTGCAAATACACAAGTCTGAGATGAAAAATGAAATCAAGCGTCGAGACATCTCAATATCTCATACTGGAATGCTTGGTTCATAGTACAATACATTGGAACACAATCGATTATTGAAATACAACTTGGGGACAACATCAGCTTGCTTCATTATAATCAGGGCATGTTAAAACTACCCATGAACGAAGCTGGCCTCGCTATTGCGTGCGCCAGGAGTACGAGTAAAAGAGAACGGGACAGTCACACAGATCACATCTTTTGTTGCCGTCGCCGCCGCAGCGTCGTCAGGGCTAAAGCCTGAGGATCCGTCGAAGCTCGTCGGTGGCGCCGACATCCACGCCGCTGCCGGCGCCGGCCACCACTTCCACGGCGCAGGCCGTGGGCGCCTTCGTCGTCCTCGCCGCCGTGACTGTGAGCAACAGGGACGTAGGCATCGGCACGCTGCTCGGCGGCGGGGACACGGAGTACAGCGAGTCCGCCGTCTCCGTCCACTCCTCCTCCAGTCCAGTCGCCGGTGCCACCCTCTTCTTGGACGGTTCAGCGACGGCGATTGGCGCCGAAGGCCCCAGGCGCTGCGCCGTCGTAGCGGCGTGGCTTCTTGTTGGCACGAGGAGCCGGCCGGCTCACTGGCTGGGAGTACTGCGGTGGCAGTGGTAGGAGCCCAGGCTGGGGTGGCGCCGGCGGTCGTGGGAACGACGGCGCGTTCGTAGCGTGGCGGCCTGTGCAGCTGTTGGAGCTGTAGTACGGCTTGCAGGCCATGGAGATAAAGATCAAGGATGTGAAAGCACTACGGAGTCAGAGATCTAAACGGTGTTTTTGTTCCGTGCGACGTGGGTGAGCTGATCTGAGCTATTGCACAGATAGATCAACAGAGTTTCGGAACAGATCGAAGCTGCAGAACTAGTAGCCAAGGTAGAAGCAAACGTAGAAAACTCTCCAGCGAGCAAAAACAAGTGGAGATGTATCGAAGCAAAAAAGGTCGACGATCTTAATCAAATAAAAGATCAAGATGATAGTAGCTTACTATGTATATGCTACAACCTAAAGGGAAAAGTCAGTTGAAGTAAAAGATGACGAGAGGAATGGTACTACAGTATGGATGAATGCAGTGAGACGTTGGGTTAGTTTCATGTCTTCCCCTGATCTGGGCTGTGCCGCCCGGGACCCCAGCCATTATATGGCAGCAGGCCGGGGGGCCGGTGGCCGGTACCACCACCCCAACGGATAGTAGGCGTGCGTACGTAGAAGTACGTTTACGTGCCGTGCTCGCGGCTTCCGGCCTCTTTCCTCGGCTGACGGAAACGACTTTTTTTTTTCTCGGCACGGCGCATATGGGAGGTGAGGTCGCGTGCACGGTGCCGACAGGGTATTGCGGCGTGTCAGACCAGAGGCGTGGGCGGCGGCCGGCCGATCTGCGAGGCCCGTCGGATGGCCGCGGGCGTCGGGATGGCAGCTGCGCCGGTCGGCACGTGGAAAGAAACCCCCACCCAATCTGCCTTGGCTGTGCGGTTTGCGGTGAACGGGCGGGCGACGCCGCTAGAGGCAATGCCTCGCCGGATCGCCACGTTTTTTCACGCCTCGGTGCGTGTTTGGTGTGGCCGTGTGGTTAGAATTTCACAAGCCTTCGAGAAAAAGGGACATCTAAATGTACAGCGAAGACTAGGTCTAAAACAAATATAAACATCATACTTCCTGATGTCTCAATTTAGAAAAGGATAAAGTTTACTTTACAACCTTCAACTATCATAAAAGTCTGATCACAAAAGTCTAATTTTTAACTTTTAACTTTAAAATCGGATAACATTGGCCTTCGAACTCTTAAAAAATTTCACTTCAGGACCCTGGGCTGTTTTGCCGGCGGTTTCGTATGGTACCGTAGCAGTGCTGACGTCAGCGATGGTTTTTAATTTACGAAATTAATATTTTTTTATTCGAAACTCCAAATATAACAAATAATATATCAATTTTGATCGTCTTGACGAGCTCTTTGCAATGGTGTACTTCATTTTATTATTTGAGATAATTTTATTTCTTAAAATTTTAAATATTTCTACAAAATAAGTGAGAATAACAAACCTCTTAGAATTTGTTAGATAAATAATATTTTTGTTATTATGTAACATGGAATGTTATCTTTTTAGGTTCATTTGGCTATAGAATATATAAGTTTGACCATTTTTGAAATGCAATAATTCAAAACTTGTTTTATAGCAATATTTAATTTTGTTAAGTAAAATTTTATTTTGTAGCAATAATTCATTTGACCATAGAATATATATTCTATGGCCAAATGAACCTAAAAAGATAACATTTTATGTTACATAATAACAAAAATATTATTTATCTAACAAATTTCATATAGAAATATTTAATTTTTTATAAAATAAAATTATCTCAAATAATAAAACGGAGTACACCATTGCAAAGAGCTCGTCGAGACGATCAAAATTGATATATTATTTGTTATATTTGGAGCTCCGAATAAAAAAGATATCAATTTCGCAAATTAAAAAATAGTGCTGATGTCATCGCTGACGTCAGCACTGCTACAGTGCCATGCGAAACTGCCATCAAAACTGTCCAGGGTCCTAAAGTAAACTTTTTTAAAAGTTCGAGGGCCAATGTTATCCGGTTTTGAAGTTGAAGGTTGAAAATTAGACTTTTGCGATAGTTGAAGGTCCTAAAGTAAACTTTACCCTTTAGAAAACGTTTAGATTTTTTTTTGCAAAACAACGTTTAGATTTTTTATGTCAAATTTGACCACTCGTATAATTAAAAATTGTGCAAAATATTACTCCTTCTATTCTAAATTGTAAGTCATTTTAAGAATCTTGAAGAGACAAAACATCTCAAGTTTGACCAAAGTTATAGAGAAAAATACAAAAAAAACTTATAACATCAAATAGATATACTATTGTGGCAGAACCTCCTAAATCATATTGCCCACATGCCTGATTATTGTCTAAACAGACTCTAAATAACCATGAATATGTTCCATAAGACTTAAAGGTCTGTCGGGTAAATCTCGAATCATCCACGATTCTCCGAGCAGGATCAATCATTACAAAGAGACATTGCAGTATTATAACAGTTTTATACAAATAAGATATGTCGGAGTAAAATAGCGGAAGGATTACAATAACATAAATTTATAAACCATTTAGTTCAAAACTTACAAACCATAAGTTTGATTATTACAAACCATAGTAGTAGTGGAGTAGCGATAGATAACTTTATTACAATACCAGGCGATAAGCTCTGCCCAAGAGCCAAATATCCTACTCGTCGTCACTTTCCGCAGCGACTGTCATGCAGCAGAATGCGAAGCACTCCTGCCCATGAAACTCACCTGCAACAAGGGTTCAACAAACCCTGAGTACAAAAGTACTCAACAAGACTGACCCGACGAAAAAGAGGGGTGAAGACTCAGAAATGCAGGCTAGAGGGACAAGGTAAGGCTTGCAAAAGATAAGAATTTTTACAGAAAAGCTCGACAGAAAGTAAAGTTGTCTTGCTCTAGAACAAGATTACCAACCAACTTCATTCTTAAACCTTAAGTATTATTCAAGTTGTTACTACGATGATGAACAGCGATCGAGTCTTCTTCTCCGAGAAGTAACGACGATTCAAATCCATTTTCATACCCAGCTGGGACCTAGATCTCGATATGCATGAGGCTCCAACAAAATACATACCAGACCACAGATATACCGGGATAACAACCGCAGCCATATATCACCATATGATACACGTGAGCACTCAGACCCAGTGTACCGATATACATGGAAACTTAAAACCCACGGTATACCACACTATGACATATGTGGGGACTCTGTCCCCACTATATATTACTCCATGACATACCTGGGCTCCAACCCTTAGTATGTCACTTCATGCACGTGGATTTCTAGTTCTCGATATCATCAGATCACCATCGACACGGGACCTAGGGCATCAACAGACGAAAACACTACAGAGGGACTCCATTTCCAATGCAAATTACCCGTCCGGACTTGATTTATTAACTATTATCATGATTCCGACAAGAAAAGCCATCCTCATCTTTTTCATTCTTTTTTTCAAAAACCTACTAATTAAGCAGGGCTAAGCATTACTACGTATTTTTCAATTAACAGGTAACAAGGAATATAGAAGTAAGACAGGTAATGCAGTTGGTGGGTTATCACTCAACTCCTATTACTTAATGCAACATAACATAACTAAAGCGATAGAACTTTTATAAAATAAGGGTAGGGTTTGAAATGCATCCGGGGCTTGCCTTGGTATTCGGGGTAGAGGGTTTTGAACCCTGGATCGACTCCCAACTCCTGAGGCTGCTCTTCCTTGGGATCTGGGGCGACAACGTTAAATTCTCCGTTAACGGAAACTATACGATAAAATAAAGGCATAAAAATTAAAATTATCTAATTAAGCTTAAAATTTTATTTTGAAAAGCTCTTGTCCTAATTAGATGGCAAAACAATTTTTATAAATAAAAGACAACTATTTTATTTATTAAAAATCATTAAAGGTGCATTTTGCAATTAAAAGAGCTAATTTTAACTTATGCAAAAGGTACTCAATTTTGGTATTTCATATTTTTTCTAGGTAGAGGACATCATAAAGAATATACATAAAAATTTTTAGAATTTTTAGAGCTATACATGAATTATTATGAATTTCTAAATAAAATAGCATTTAAATGATTTTCTGGAAATAAATAAAGAAAAATGAAAATTCCTCCCCGAGTTGACCACGCCGGCGGCAAACTTTGACCGGCCGGTGATCGTCGGCGGCGAGGTCTTGGAGCGCGGTAAGGGCACCAACGTGACCTACTCAACCTCGCGAACACGATGGGGTGGTAATGCGGTGGCAGTCCCGGCGGCATGCTCGGCGGCGGCGACGGCGGACATGGCGGCGCGGCTGACTGCAGAGCGGTGGCTGTGGTGCATTAAAGAAGAAAAGGAGGGTGCTATAAGCAACTGTGGCTCACCGTGGGACTGATGCGCTAACTGGTGAGGTCGATGGTGGACTGGAGCGAGGTCGACTGTGTACGGCGGCGGCAACGACGAGCTCTGGCGGCGGCAAGACTCGATTTCGGCGTCTCCTGGGCATCATGAAGCCAACCAACGATCGCATGAGCACTAGGACATCAAGGCAAGCGTGACGGGGTAGAATATGAAGGAAAATGACCAGCAATTACGACGGTCGAGCTCACGGCGGCTCGGACGGCCGGACCCGAGGAAGACAACGGCGCGCGGGCAGCTCGGGCGGGGAGAGCGAGCACGAGCTAGCTCAATCGAAGCGCAAGGACATTGCGGAGCTTCTGGCAAGACGAAGTAGACAGAGGTGGATCGGCGGTGGTGAATTTTGGGCGGCGGAGTGGGGTCGTCGGCGGTGGCGGCAGGAGAGGAAAGAAGGGAAACGGCGATGGCCGACCTTCATTTATAGTGCAGGGGCGAGGAATGGACGGCCGACACGCAGGCGGCGATCCTTTGAGCGGGAGGTGCGAGCTGGCAGCCGCGGCAAGCCGGTATGGCGAGGGAGGCCACGGCGACGCCGACGACAGTGAGGGAGGAAGATGAAGATGACGTCACCATCTACTGTAGCTGCTGAGGTCATTTTGGAAATTTACAAATTACTCCCAAAAATATATAAGGACTTGAAAATCTTCAAAAATAGAATTTGCATAACTTTTCAAGAGCTACACTTTTCTTTTAACTGGCATTTTCAAATTCTACATAGTTTTTGAAATATGAATTCAAATTCAAAAAGGGAATAAAAACCTAGAAACAAATATTTAAAATTACTTTTGATTTTTCAATAAAACTTGAAAATCTCCAAAACTATGAAATGCTCAAATTTTCAAACCAAACATTTTTAATATACAAAGTTTTCTAAGATAATGCACAATTTTTAAATTATGGTTTTAAAATCAAAAGGGGACAATTACTAAAAAACTATATTTTCAAATTCATTTAAAATTCTTTTTAGAAACTTGAAAAAATTTGAATACCAACTTTGTAGATATTGCCAAGATCTACAAACTATATTTTTAGAGTATCTTCAAATTCTATATAGATTTTTAATTATACAAAAGGGGATAAAACAAGCTTTTAAAATAAAGGGTTTTTCAAACCAAATTCAGACTCGATTTGATTTCTAATTTAATTGGTTGGTTATTAATGATCACAAACATCATCCAAGGATATTTTTAGGTCAATTACCCAATGACACCCTTGGTTTACCAAGTTGACTTTTAAAAATTATTTTTATAGCTTTCTAATTTGAATTTAAATTTGAATTTCAAGACTCAGGAATAAGCTTTGAAATTCAAATTCAACCTCAATATGGAAATCATTTTTAAGGGTTGAACTTAGATTTATACACTATGCTTGATACTAGTGCAAACACAGTATACACCTCAAGTACATAGAATATAAACTAAATATTTTAGATTACATTCAAAAGTAGGGTTTTATTATTTCATGTGACAAAACATCCCAGAAACACAGTCAACCTATGAAATGTAAACTTATTTTAGTTGATGCATATCAAGGTTGACTTAAATATGAATGCTTTGCAATGCGTATGATGACATAGCGTGTTTTAGTTAATATAACACCAGAGGTGTTACAACTATGAAAATATAATTAATGAAGAATCTAATGATACTTTGTTGATATCCTAAATGTTACTATCTTATCATATAAATTTGGCCAAACTTAAGATGCTTTGACTTTCCAAGATTTTTAGAATGACTTATAATGTAAGACGGAGGGAGTATTTTTTCTTTGGTTGCCGTGACTTGGTTTATTAATAAAGTTTCCTCAAAAATAATTTATATTTAACTATATTTGGATAAATTTTTTAAATAAGATAAGTGATCAAACTTAGGATGAAAAAAGTCAAATATCTTATAATTTACGATGAATAAAGTACATTTTAGAACTGACGAAAAATAACTTATAAGCAAGCACACGCGTGACCTCGTATCTCGGTTGGACTGTTTTGCGGTTGTCACTCGTTAGATACTTCTTCTTTCCATCATACCTATAGAACGGTTTCTATAAATAAAAAGAAAACAAATCAAACGATCATGAAAATTGAGGGTGAGAAGAGCTTTCTTTGAGAAAATATAGGATTCTTGGGCTTGAAAATACTATTTTTTCCATATATTGTAATTTCCTAGCACACTTGCTCAGGTGAAATTCAAAGTTCCTTGGCAAGGTAGTGCTCAAAAATAGTTTTTAAACATAAAATCAGATTAGATTTAAAGAGTTCAAAACAAGTCCGACAATTTTCAAAGATCATAGCATACTTTGCAGGTTTTGATGATAAAGGATGAAGCTCTAGGTCACCTAAAACATAGTCATGAAGATGAGCTTGCCATTGTATTTCTTGGACATGATCTTGGGTGAAAACAATTGAACTGGCTGCATTCGAACTCATGTTTGACCATAAAAATGTACTCAAACTTTGAGGTTTTCGCTCTTTTATTATTCTCCTATGTGCCTATGTATAAGGTACAATTACGGTGTTGGCATTAGATTTGCTGTTAAGCAAAAACTGGGGGAAAATTTTTGGAGAACGTAGTTTGCCAATATGTCAAAGCCAACCTCACTTTCATAGTTAGTTTAGTAGTCTAAGTGATGATTTATGTTTTCTTATTCAAAATCTGAGACTTTATTTGTAACCTTCTCTGACCAAAATTTCTACCAAACGTTGTTCCCCCTATGAAGTAAATAACTTCTCCATCATTAAAACTGAAATTTTAAACTTGGTTTGAACAATTTTAAGTAGAATTTTAATCAAAACTAAAAACACTATGATGCAGCTAGGTAGAAGCCATGGGTCACACTTGATTTTTAGCAATATCTACTCGAAATATCTCAAAATTTTGAGATCTTTAGGTTCTTTGTTTTGGATCGATCAAAATTACGAGTTTAACTGGAAACATAAATGTGAAGTTTCATGAAGAAATCTAATTCCGAAATTATACATATTCTAGGCAAAATAGGCTCTCTGATTTCTAGTATCTACATAAATAAAAAACTATAAATTTCCAATGGTCTTTGGTTTCTTCATTTTGGACTGACAAGGTATAAAGTATCTAGAGTGATTGACGTCAAAGGTGGTGTGACTTCACCTCCACGTCGTCGGGCTACAAGGAAAATTTTCTTGACGATGCAAGCGTGTGCAATGAACCATACGTTCATACCAATGCACATGTGGCGCGGTCGTAGTGATGAGTCGTGCCAACTCGTTTGATGGACTAAAATGGGTAGTTCTAAAAATTTAGTTTGAGACGTGTTATTATTATTAAAATAGTGTTTTTTTGGCTGAAATAAAAGTAAATTCCTTGCTAACCTTTGTGTTTCGATAGATACTTAGGCTAATTTTTAGGTGGCTAATTAGTCATGTTGCTTATTTTTCATCTTTGGCATGAGGTCGGAGCTCTGCCCTAAGTCACTGCCGCCCTAAGCCGCCGCCACTGCCGTTTCTCCCGCAGTCCATCATTGCTGGTCCCCCTTTCTTCTCCTCCAACATCAGGGATCCATTGTTTTAATAGGTTCTTTCTATTAGATCGAGTCTTTAGAGTTAATGTTTCGTCATACCAAATGTTTGGGTAATGATGATTTATCTTCTTCTTCTCCTCTCCGGTGACGGTGAAGAAGAAGATTGGAATCGTCTTCTCAATGACGGCTCCATTGAAGATGAGGATGACAACTTCGGTGTCTTTTTCATTGTCATGACGACATGTGAGACTTTTATTTTCGGACGACAACATCAAGGCAGAGATGATGTCGTCACTATGGAATAATTTTCTCCGGTCTCTTCTTCGTTTGTTGTGGCTAGATCTGGCCACAATAAAGAACTAGGTAGAACAATTTTCAGATCAATCTTCCTTATTCTTAGGTGGCAAAAAAAAGAAGGAAGCCACCAGAAAGAAGAAGAAGATCCTCGATTCCGCCTACCTGAATATTGGTCGTCGTTCGTTGGACATCTGTTCTCAGGCCGTCTTTCGTTGTCGAATATTTGCCCGTATAACTATCCATATTGCAAAGCAACTAATAGGTTAGATCTTGACTTGTGATTTTCACGGCGTTGATATTTGTCATTCTTCTTTTGTCGAAAAAAATTGCTAATTAGTTCCTCATTGAACAAGGCCTTATCCTGAACTTCCATCTGATGTCATTTTCCAAGACTCGCCCCAACCCTTGCCGACACTGGACGAATGGCACGAACGTTAACGTACCCTCTGCATGATTGACTTCGTCCGGAAAACCACATGATGACTTTTCTAATCTCGCCCACGACAATCCACGTTGTCCCTGTCCCTGCCTCTCGAGGCGAGTGGCCAACTGGCCATGCGTTGTCAGCGTGCTGTGTGTAGGCCAGTGAGTAACGCCTTGATTTTGACTGGCAGATATGAATGATGGATGCGTTACGCGTGGCTGTTTTAGCCCTGGCTATGCAACTGCAAATCAGCAAATGCAAGCACAGCAACGGTCCAAGGGAACGGGAAATCACACCACGGGTACCCTGGCCCGCACGTCAGCGTCACGAACCACAGCATGAACTTGACCACGGGCAAGCGGAGAAGAATCAGAGGAGATCCACGTCCACGCGCTGCGCTAGTTTAGTGGCCTTAATTATATACTAGTAGACCGGCGCGCCCTCGCGCCCCGGCGGAGAAGCTGCTGGTTTGACAGTGTATCAGCAAGGATAAATGAGCTGGATAGTATTCGCTAATCTGGGATAGCGTAGCAGGAAATAGTTCACAGACAATGGTTAGTTTTGAGCACGTGTGATTTTTTTTACAACAAATCAGTGGTAGAAGCCGGTTTGGTTACCTTATTCCCGTTTGTGTCGCCTGCATCTATCTCTGTTGTCCGGCGTGCGTTCACGCGCCAGTGGGGAGGTCCATTAGAGGTTGACCAGAGTTCTCGCAAACGTCGGTGGACATAACAAAATATTTTGAAGACCCAAAAACATGCATATTATATTTTATATCATAGATTTATGTTACTGCCAAATTGTACAACAATAAATAAAGAAAAAGGCAAGATGAAAAACATAAGGACAAAATTCATCAGATGTTCAGACTTCAGATATCTTCTTCATTCTTCCTATACTATCGTCCATCTCGTTGATTACTGTCAGATTTGGGTAGTTGTGATGTGTAGAAGAGAGGTAATAGCATCAGAGGTAAATGTCATACATAGAAAGCAAGGCAATTGCATCTGAAATGGTTAAACAAATTGCCGGTTATTAGTAAGAAATCTAGAACAATAGTGAGATAGCCCTATTTACATGTGTACTCTTATCAATCTCAATAAATAGAAATGCTTTTTAAACCAGCATAGTTATATAAGAAAGGGATAAAAGAAGTATCTTATCAGCATTCACCTTTCAGTTTTCAAACAGGAAAAATTTGTTATAACATTCTATGCATTCAGAATTCTAGGACAGCACAAATTTGTTACAGAAGCTGTGAGGTGCATAGATAATATTTGCCCAGCTACAACTGCTGGTAGTACCTATTCTGAAACACGTAGAAACCAAATTAAGCAGCCTGGCAATTAGTGGTTCTCAATACGTTTCGGAACAGTACACAAGACTTCGGACTAAAAACTCCTAAATTCACCACAAAAAATAAAATCTGTCACATGTAGGAAAATTAGATAAGGACATTGTGTAGGTAACCATTTCTGGGAAGGGATCATAGTTGCTCAAATTAGAAGAGTGTTGCTTTGGTAATGATGTATATGTCAAATTCACTATTCGAGAAGCACAATAGTATGCAGGTTTGCAACCGAGAGGTTGTTGAAAATTCATCAGAAACAGGCAGTTTAATTTGTAAGTTACTAAGAAAACCCAAATCAGGCAACAAAACTGGTACCTTTCATTCTTGGACCCTATTTCTAATAATATTACATCACCAGCAATGAGAGGCAAGACAAAGGAGTAGGCAGTTGGCTTTTATCACCTGGAAGGTAGCTGGCGAAAAGTTCATCAGCTATTCAGATATCAATTCCAAACCTGATGTCCATCAGCATCGTCTCTGTCAGTGTCATAATGGTACTTAAAAAGTGGCAGGAAACCTTTATGGTGCTTTGAATTTAGACCCAGTGAAGTACCAAACAACATAAAAATCAGAAGAGAAACTATATCAATTTTCAGTTTCAGATTGCAAGGGTAGATAAAACAGAAAAATATAAATTATCCTTTTTCCAAGACTCGAGTTCATTGCAATTCT
>CM041630.1:52274495-52292168 GCA_023333625.1 Bothriochloa decipiens | reverse complement strand
TTAGTTTAGGACCCTGTCCTGTTTTTTTATAAGTGCAGTGCAGGTCTCAGCAGATGGGTTTATGGGTACACCAAAAACATTTTGCCTTGTTAAACAAAGAAGCATAGGGTGCCAAGACGAGTAGAGCTGGTGAGATCAGTCTCTGCTTTCTCTTTAAACAAAAAGTACATGAATGACGACCCGTGTACAACTACTACTCGGTTTTAGTGTTAGTGTATATCAGAAATCATTTTCATGTCGACATAGTAGCAGTGCCCGAGGATAAAAACTACTACCTGCTGATCTGACCAAACTGCACTGAACCCAGGCGTGTAATTCTCATGTTTACCTCCTGTGCTGTGTTTCACGGGGTGCGTTGGGGGTGGAGGGCCTGGCAGATCGGCATCAGCGACAGGAAAAGGGTGATGAACCTAATCCATCCATCCATCGCCGTAACCAGAATCAGGAACAGGTTTGCGTCAGTGGCGGTGGCGGTGCGGTTAGTTAGCTGTTAAACCCACACAGCGTGGTGGTGGTGGTGGAGAGAGCAGGGAGGTAGGCATCCATCGGCCGGCCGGCACCCCCATCCGTCCATGTCCATCCATCGGCGCCCACGCACACGGTTGGCGCGCGCGGCCGTCGCTTACCTCACTTTACACCTACCTGCCGCCGGAGGTTCCGTTCCACGGATGGCCTTGTTGTGCTTTGCTTTGTGAATGAATGAATGAATGAAACTGGTAGTAAACCAGTGGCAGGCAGCAGTGATGAGATCATGACCCCTGGGCTGGGGGAGAGCGGAGGCCTACCGCTACCGGCCGGCGGCCTAACCTTTTTGCCACCAACTCAGCCTGGCTTGGCTTGGCCTCCCTCTAGAAGACCTGACCTCCCGGGATCCAGTCAAGTGCCTATAAAATCCAGCCGCGCCTCACCTTCACCCACCTTGGGGCTCGCACCTCGCAGCAGCCAGCAACAACCAACCTCCACTGCCGCCCGCAACCCACTCGAGAGGCGTGGGCAAGAAAGCGGCGGCGGCGGCAAAAGGATCAGGAAAGCGGCAAGAATCGGTGGTTAGGTGCCCGTACCACCACCTCCATCATGGGGAGGTCGCCGTGCTGCGAGAAGGCGCACACGAACAAGGGCGCGTGGACCAAGGAGGAGGACGACCGCCTCGTGGCGTACATCAAGGCGCACGGCGAGGGGTGCTGGCGCTCGCTGCCCAAGGCCGCCGGCCTGCTGCGCTGCGGCAAGAGCTGCCGCCTCCGGTGGATCAACTACCTCCGGCCCGACCTGAAGCGCGGCAACTTCACGGAGGAGGAGGACGAGCTCATCATCAAGCTCCACAGCCTCCTTGGCAACAAGTGAGTCCGACGCCTCATACCTCGCCGGCGTCACCGGCATCAACATTTACACCATCCATTTCATTTCGTTTCCTAAACTTTCTGTGTCTGCTCTGTTGGGTACGTACAGATGGTCCCTGATCGCCGGAAGGCTGCCGGGCAGGACCGACAACGAGATCAAGAACTACTGGAACACGCACATCCGGAGGAAGCTGCTGAGCAGGGGGATCGACCCGGTGACCCACCGCCCCATCAACGAGCACGCGTCGTCCAACATAACCATATCGTTCGAGGCGGCCGCCCGTGACCGTGAGGAGACCAAGGCCGCCGTCTTCCGGCTGGAGGAGCATCACAACAAGGCGGCGGCGATCGGGCGCGATCATCAGAATCAGAACCACCCCGCCGGAGAGTGGGGCCAGGGGAAGCC
This sequence comes from Bothriochloa decipiens, assembly GCA_023333625.1. Lineage (NCBI taxonomy): Eukaryota > Viridiplantae > Streptophyta > Magnoliopsida > Poales > Poaceae > Bothriochloa > Bothriochloa decipiens. The sequence goes on along the minus strand of CM041630.1, from coordinate 52,290,425 downwards.
GCTCAAGTGCCCCGACCTGAACCTGGACCTCTGCATCAGCCCGCCGGCACCGTGCCAGGAGGAGAAGGCCGCCATGGTGGTGATGAAGCCCGTGAAGCGGGAGGCCGGGCTGTGCTTCAGCTGCAGCCTGGGCCTCCCCAAGAGCGCCGACTGCAAGTGCAGCAACTTCCTCGGGCTCAGGACCGCCATGCTCGACTTCAGAAGCCTCGAGATGAAATGAGCGCTTCTCTGTTCTCTGTGTAACCTACCTCTCCTTCTTGGTTTTTTTTAGATGATGATGAAAATACGTAGTAGTGAGTGAGTGAAAGAGAGATAAGAAAAAAAAAAAAGTGAAGATTTGTGCCCTGGGTCTTCCCTGCTGCTCTCTCTTGTTGCTCCATTTTGTCCCCTCTCTCTTTCACCAGCTGATCATGGGCAATAATACTTGCTGCTTACAGTACTAGCTAGGTCTCTGAAGATTGACAATAATCCCGTCCCGTTTGCAGTAGGCTAGGTTCAGGTTCAGTGCCTGGCGTGGCCGTGTGGTCTCAGGAACAAACGCTGGACCATGTGCTCAAGCCTGAGGCCTAAGCCAGATCTTACGTTTACCAAACCACTACTACACCGGCATGTGACCATCGTCGCCTAACCGTGCAGTCCCGATAAAGCGCCTCGTGAGTTAGACCACGCTTTTTTCCCAATCTGACCTGCCTTTTTTTCCCTTTCTTTTTACACACACCACGCACACAGCACGAAAGGATAGGTCGTCATAGGTGTACATCCTCTTTCTACCGGTATGCACCACTGTGGCACTGTCGTAGTAGCAGCATACACGGTTCGATCCGAGTCGCCGTCGTAGAGAAAAAGGCGGCCGGCCGGCCGGCGACGCCAGCTTCGTCTTTCCGTGCCGCTGCTGCTTATCCTCAGCGATAAAAAAGGCGCTTACATACATACCACTGCTGGTAATGGAGGAGTAGTAACCAAGCGTAGAAGGCAGGCAGGTTGTGTGATGAGGTCATGTAAAGGCACGACCGCTGTTTGTTTATCAGTTTATGGCGCTTGTTAGGTAAGAGGAGCTAATATATGTCGCGCCACGCGCCTTTCCGGAGCCCGTCCGCCGTCGCGTCCCCCGGCGACGCGATGGGGGCGGGGGCGCCCGGGGTGGTGGTGGGGGCTGTTGCCCTGCGGAAAAGGCAGCGGGTTTTGGATGGATCCCGCGCGACGCAACTTGCTCGTGCCGTGCGCGCGGCTGTGTGCCCTCGGCTCGGCGTCATGAATTGATGCCATCGGCGGCGGACCGCGGACGGACGTTGGCAGCGGTGCCTCCGTTGGGTTGGTTGGTTGTGGGCAACGATCGAGCCGGCGGCCATGGACCGTGTGTTCGATCTGCTGTTTCGTCATTCTCGCGCGAGATTGCGGCGGTGTGGGCGTGGTTGCTTCTGCCCGGTGGTTCCACGGTGCGGCCGTGCGGGTGTAGCGTCGTCCGTGACTCGAGTATACTAGTTTCCAAAAACACACCACTCGTACACAGAACTTGCAGCCAACCATGCATGGAAAACTTTGGCCGTCGCTGCCGGTGGCGGCGGCGGCCACAAATCCTGACAAAACAAGGTACGGCTGATATTGAAAAAAAAAAAGAGTAGTGCTCGTTTAACTACTGGCCTGCTAGGATCTAATCTCATGTACTCTGTTAACGTACGATTGGATTGCTACAGAGAAAGAAGGGCCACGCATATGCTGAGGCCAATGCTTGCTAAAAAGATCATTATCGCTTCGTTTCGATCAAGCATCACGGTTCGGAAGCGTGTAACAAGGTCAAAACCCTGACCTATGACGACCCCCGTACATGGCCGACGGCTAAAAATTTCTCTTTTTCCTCGAGGGTTCGCCATTGTAAAAAATATAGTGTCACTATTCTGTTTAGTTACCGCGAAGTTTAGCTTACTAGTAGCTCCCAACCACACACTTCTGTGTACTGTAAAGCGACACTTTTCTTTGTCATGTTCTGAGTGCGAGTTTCTTCCACTCGATCGCGCGCACGTCACGGCTAGCCCAAACTGTTGATGATAAACAAAAATATCGAGCTAACAGTGCCTTGGTAAAAAAAAATATGGGGTTTTTTTTTTATTATTACATCTCCCCCCTGTCTTATCTTTCGTCGCTAGCATCTAATCGCTATCACTTTCCACCGAAAGCAAACCGCCAAATGCCTGCCCAACATAGCATCGCGCTAGGTTTTATACGGTTAATGTGGCCGCGGTGGTCATGTTCGTTCTCTTGCGGCTGCTGCTACCTGCCAAGCAAGATCGATTAATAAACAGAATAAATAATCTTACTGTCTGATAACATTCAGATTGTTTATTTCATAAAGAAAAAGCATTCAGATTGTTTCTTTCTTTGTTTGTTTCTTCTTTTTCTTTTTGCAAATCGATCACTCAAAGATGCAACAAACAGGGAAATCTTACTGAGAAAACCTGAAACAATACAGTAGTACTTTCATGCATGCAAGTGCCAACGCTGTCAGTGGTCAGAACGACACGCTTTGACACAGGCAGGATGGGCAGCATCAGCTGCAGTTGGCACACGGCCGGGCCGGCCACGCACAGGTAGAGCGAGCACATCATGGTGGTCATGGCGCTGTGGACCGCAGGACGGACGTGGGCGATCCGCATCGATCGACCCGACCGGGTTGAATGCACGGGCGTGAGCGTGATAGCACGGAGCAATAGCAATGGCGGCAGGGGTAGGTGGCCAATCCCCATTTATTAACTGCCGACATGGATGCATCCTCCTGGCTAGCTAAGCTAGCTAGCTAGAGCCTAGACGGGCAGGGCGGCATGATCCGCCAGTTTACTACTGCTGCTAATCAGTCGATTATCCTGATCGAGAGCTGTTAGGCTGGGGACAGTCTTTATGAGGTTAGATTAGTCTAGTTCCGCACTAAACAATGACTTGTGCCGGGGCCCGCCCCTTAGGAAGTTAGCAGGGTTGACATATAGAATGGAGAATGGACCAATTCGGCAGCTCCCACCGTCATTGACTTGATGGGTTTCCTATATGCTATAACAGTAAACTGTGCATGAAACTCTTGTTTTGGGGGAAAAAAAAAAGTTGAACTCTAAAAGTTCTTAGGACAAATTTCTTTAGGCGCTCCCAATAGTGCAAATTCAGCTAGCTCATAACAACGTATCTCAACATTCATCTCGCTCAACATTCTAGTTTCTAGGTGGAAGAGAGAAGAGACTATCTCTTATCTCAACATTTATCTCGCTCAAAAAACGAGGTGTTTGTGGGCCTAAGAGAGGAATGAGAGAAGATGTAGAGTAAAATATTATTTGTATGTGAGATTCACGTGATGAAGTGGCAAATAATGACATATGGATCGTGTAAACTAGTAGCTGACTCAACTATTGAAACACTGTTACAAACAGGTTTTGAAGAAAGCTAACTTGGTAAGTTTACATACTATTTGTCATGTTCTGAGTGCGAGTACGGTACAATTAGGTGTCACCGCTCTAAATAGTGACTTTCTAGCATTCCTTGTTGTCAGTTGTCACAGCCTTACAAGTACCGTACCTACCATCAACAAGGTGCGAGATAGAATACTTCAAGACATGGGTTCAGATATCCTTAACCCCAGTCTCCCTTTTTCTCGTGCTAGCTAGGCGTTAAGGAGCCAGCCCCCACGCGTTCTCTGCCCATAGACGCAAACAGCTGGTCATTTGTTTGATCGAGGACATGTCATTGCTGTTCCTGAGAATACTAATAATTAAATTAAACACCATGAGTAATACATGTTGACGTGCACTAGTACAAATTTCGTGTGTTCTTTTCAGGTGCACTACAATTCAAAGTTCTTTGTAAAGTATATACATAAGAGAAAAACGATTTCAGAAGGCATTGACTGTCATGCCGCCCACCCCCGCCCCGCCCCAAATTGAAGGAAGTATTTTTCTTGATTCATTCACACAGTTGGTGTTTATTGGACTCAAGGCTCCTCCAATCCAATAATAATGCCATTGATCCTTCGATAAGATATGTATATCATTCTCCAAGGTAGCACAATACTACAATAATGGTGAATCTCATAGTACTAAGCAGATCCAAATCAATCAGACACTCTAGTATTCTTATACCCCCGGCTACTATACATACGTACGACGTACATTTAAAAATAACATTGTTTTCATAACGGGAGAAAATTAAACATAATATAGTGTTCATCAGTCCATCCCCAACAAAAGCTATTGGAGGTGAGTAGGGAGTACAAGGCATCACATGTAGAAAAATACATACATAAATACAAGTGACAAGTCATTTTCTGGTGGCTACCTACCAATACGTCACCCCAAGTCGTCAATTTTGGGCAAGTTTCTCGGTAGGTTGTCTGCGGATCAAAGCAACCCGCACCCATGCTGCCTTGCCTTGCATTGCGCTCTTTTCAATTCCCATCTCCTGGCTACTTCTTTGTAGTATCTTTTTCCATCAGTGTGTACACGCAGCTATAAAATACGCGTCATGGTATCTACGGTAGTTGATCAGTATGGATTAACTATTAAATGGAGAGAAAGATATAAAGATACGTATATGCATAGCCGTCAGAATCGCTGTCATGACATAACGGTGAAGCAATAATCAATAGACAGTCTTGGTATCTGCCTTCGTGTCAAGTACTTGCTCATATATCATGCTGTTAGTAGGCGATAAACAAATGGATCAACATGCGTGACCGATGACCACTGAATACTGATTCGAAGGCTTTCACATCATCACTCCGTATTTTTCCTATATAAATATATAACGTCCCTGTGATACACAGTGTGCGACGCGTGCGTGCGTGCTTGCATTGTGTTTTGGTAGTTGCAGAAAATTGAATGGGAGCAAATAATTCTGCGGCCGACCTGACCTAGCTGTGAGCAAGTGTGTCCATCGATGGTGACACGTGCCGGGCCTCCTAGCTAGCTCGATCGATCGATCGATCGACAGAATCCTTTTGGTAGGTGCCAAACAGAGCTCGCTCTCCCAACTGTTGGAGTACCGTGCCACTGGGTTTTATTGCCGTGCTTGGTATTGGGTGTTTGTTGTGTGTGGCCGTTGTTGGATCGGAGTTATTCCTCTCCTCCTGTCGTGTCTTTGCTCACAACAACCTCTGGTGTTAGTTGTACTTGTACTATGCATGATCGATGATCTATTTGTTTGTTCAAATAAATGTTCATCCGCACCAGTTTTATGACTGTTTTTTTATCGTCAATAATTAGCCAACTGATGACGGATAATACAACCCCGCGAGCCAGCATATATATGTATGTATATCTTGTTTATTTATGCTGATGATGTGAACAACTAGCCAACTGATGGCCGGATTCCAACCCATGAGACAACCCGTGCATCTCCTCTCGATCTGTGCATGGTAGAAAAAAAAAAGTGTGTGTAGAAGAACAATATATAAGCTAAGCAGAAATAATATGAGATGTTCGTTGTGATGGTGCACCAACCAACCACAAGATTAAGATGAAGTGACGAGACAAGTGTGGTGTTAAGTTGTTGCATTTAAAATGCGCAGGGTGGGAACCGTCCAATGGGGAAACGGATAGGGAGGTCTAATCCGATGGGGGGCCAGGTCATCTGCCATCATGCCGCTGTTGGAGAGGGACATTCTCACTGCTCTTTTTCTCACAGGGCAGCACTGTTCCTGTCAGTGAGCTACGAGATCGAGCGTGACAGTGTGTGTGAAGGAGAAACCTGGATGCATGAGACTTGAACGAGGCTGTTTGGTTTGCTTGCCAATCATTCGTAGTACGGCCTTGTTTAGTTAGGCCTTATTTAGATGCACTCTAAAAGTAAAATTTTTTTTATTCTCTTTGTCGTATTAATATTTAGTCATTTGTATGGAGCATTAAATATAGATAAAAAAATAACTAATTATATGGTTTAGTTGTAAATCACGAGACGAATCTTTTAAACCTAGTTAGTCCATGATTGAATAATATTTATCAAATATAAATGAAAGTACTATAGTTAAAAAAATTCTAACTTTCTAACATCTAAACAATGCCTTACATCCAAAGTTTTAATTTTTTTACTCTCTTTTCATCAAATTAATTTAGAGACACATGTATGAAGCAGCAAATATAGATAAAAAATAAACTAATTACACAGTTGATTCTAAATCACAAGACGAATCTTTTAAGCCTAGTTAGTCTATGATTAGATAGTATTTATCAAATAAACAAAAATATTACAGGAGTTCAAATTCTAATATTTTAAATTCTAACATGTAACTAAACATGGCTACGTATCCATCCGGGATGATCTTTCGACCTTTCGGGTGGATCCGAGGACAAAACGGGCCTAGAATGCTCTGCTCCTTGAAACTTGGGCTCCAGTAATAAAATCTTGGGTCTTTTACGTAAATATCATTAAAAAAAATTTGTAATCTCGTCTAAGCCATCCAAAAATTCAATTTATAATCTGTGTCTAACTTCTGAACTTTCTTTTCTCTTGAGCCACTCCGTTCACTTCTCTACATAAGGGCAGTCAAACTGCATGGAAAAAAGTCCTAGATGTCCCTAAGTCAGTGACAGCCAGGTCCCACCATCTCCTTCTTTCTCTGTCAATGACGAGAGGACCCCACGCGTCAGGCCGGTCATCCCCAACCTCCTGCCGTCCCTCTCCTCCATCTTCCTCAATGTCCATCGGCCAACTCATCCACCCCGGCCTCGCCTCGCTCCTCGAGCTCCGCCTCCGCTCCCTCCTCGCCTCTGCTGACCCCATGCCGCTCCCTTCTCGACACCGCCGCAGCAGGAGCCGGGGCCCAACAACCCGCCCACTCCTCGCCCTGCTGACCGCGTGCTGCTCCCTCCTCGCCGCCGCAGCAGTAGTAGCAGGAGCTCAACAACCCGTCGGCGCCGTCGGCGCAGTCGCCGAAGGCCCCGATGCGTCCGCCATGGATGCGCGCGTGGAAGACCTCCGCCCTGCGCCGCCGTGAGTGCGAGCCGCAGGATAGTTCCGGCGTCTGCGCTGGGAGCCCCGTCGGGCCGCCGCGGGCTCGCCGCCGGTCGTGCTGGTGGTGCTGCTGCGCCCGTGTCCCGGCCTCGGACGCGCAGGCGACGGCGAGCTCGGCCCCGCCACCGCGGACGCGCGCGGGCGAGCCCTGCCCGGCCGCCGCGGACACGCCGGCGCAGGGGAGCTCCTCCCTGCCGCCGCGGACGCCGTGGACACGTGAGCGGGAGAGCTCCGCCCTGCCCTGCTCAGTTGCGCGGTGGGGTAGCACGCCGCCGCGCCCCAGACGCGCCTGGCCGCTAGGGCCGCCTGCTCGAAGCCGCGGGCGCTGAGGACGGCGGAGGCGGAGCGCGCACGCACGGAGCCGCCTACCCGAAGCCGGGGCTAGCACGCACGGGGGCGGTGCTGGAGGGGGACGGCGGCTCCGACCTTCCCCGCGCCCGCAACGGCGTGGCCCCGCCTCTTCCCCACCTGCGGGCATCCCGTCGCGCCCGCCGGGGCCTCGCGGGGGACGGCGGGACGGGCGGGCGTGGCCTTGCCGGGGGTTCGCGACCTCGCCGGGGGCTCAGCCATGGTGAAGGCGCGGCCATGGCCTGGGACGGCCTCGCGCGGGCCGCCGGGGTGCAAGTTGCTCGCGTGGTGTCGGACGTGAGGGAAGGACGAAGAAGGTGACCTGACTGCTGGGCCCCACACGGTGGGGACTTGGGCAGCTTCGACAGGGCATTTAGCACTTTTTAAACTATCCGGGCCCAAACGGGGAACGAAGACGGAATAGCATGGAAGAGAAAAAATTTCCGGAACCTTTTAAACTATCCGGACCCAAACGGCGAAAAATGAACGGAATGTAGACGGAATGGCATGGAAGAGAAAAAAATTTAGAAGTTGGACATAGGTGACAGATTGAACTTTTCAATGGTTTGAAATAGAGATTATAAACTTTCCACTGATCTAAAAGACCCAAGAATCTTTCGCGCACATCACACGTTCACACCGAATCTAGGGTGCTATGAGCAGCAGTTGTAACATCATATCACCTCTGGATGAGATTATTCAGGGTGAAGTAGCGGAGATATTTTGAGATATACTGTATACTGTACGTAGTACAGTAATACTCCGTAGAAAAAATGTACTCCGTAGACTGCCAACAACAACAGAGGTCCAAGAACAGCGTGACAAGAAGTGACTCGAGAGAAAACCGATGGACCAGCTCGCCGTGGTTAAATTATCCACGCCTCAGATCAACCAGAGCGGCAAAGCCGATCTCGACTGCCAACCACGACTCCAAAGAGCCAGCAAAGTTTCCGGTACAGATCTACATCACGACTGCTAGTACGTACAATACATCGATGTTCAGTGGTCTCTGCATTGCAGGAAGGAAAAGGAGCATAGCAAGAAGAAGTGACGCCGGGTGGCGGGCCAGGGCGTGCACCCGCGGCGGGCTCAGCGAAATATCTACCCGGTTCGTACGTGCTCGGCAAAAAGTATCTGCAGACGGTGCCACTTGGCAAGGAAAAAGTTCGTGGTGCGGCAGCGACGTGTGCTCGGCACCGGCTCGTGGCTTGCTCGCTTGGCAAAAGTTCGAGTGTGCCACTCACAAATATCTTGCGCACGGCAACTCACATACATCGGTGTCCAGTAGCAGTAAAGCGCAGTACTACCAGCAATCCACTGATCCACCACGAGCATCCCCTTGGACGTGCGTACGTGCGCTGCGCACAATCACCCCGCACGTACGTCGGCGGCGCTGGTAAATAGTCGTCTCCGTGCCAATGCCAGCCCTGTCGCTCTTATCCCTTGCTACATTGGAATGGATCGGAACGGCCGGGGCCGCCGGAAAACGACCCCTCCGTCGTGCGGTCGCCGGCCGGAACCGAGCGAGCTTATCTGCTGACCGCTGTGCCGCTCGATCTCCCTCTCGTTGTGGCCTCGTCAGTCGTCACGCGACCCGACCACCGTAAAGGCGCCGGTGGTCGCTGTTATATCCGGCCAGCCCCCGTGTGTTTCCACCCTCCCCTAGTAGGAGTTCTCTGTCCGCGGGGCAAATGATGCGCGCGACCGACTGCGGCAGCGGCTCGACAGCAGCGACCGCCCGGCTGGGAGGGGGAATCTTGACGAAACCCGCGCGATATTTGCCCCCCGCTGCCTGCCTGCTGCGCACGTAACCTGATGTTATGGCTCATGGAAAGCTCTCGTCATCCTTCGTTTTCCATCCTAATTTTCTCGATCACCTTATCGATCGAGTAGTAAGTAGTACTACTAGCACATGTATCCTCTAGCTACGGGCTGCTTCACCGATCGATTGACAGAAGCTTCGAGCTTTCGACAACTACTCGTGACAATGATCCAGGAGATCGAGACGCGAGCTTAGTAGGTTTCATATTATCTCTGCTGACTTTCACCGCTGCACCGAGTTCGCGCATGTCGTCGATCTGTATGTAGCTCAAGGTCAGGTCAGAAGAGCTACCTACAAGTTGAGTGAGCTAGGAAGAGCATGGTCGTCGCATGGATGGCCATGGCCTTTCGATCGCTGGGCTGGCAAGTGCGACCACCCATATCACATCGCTGTCCTCTCCAGGTAGGCGATGGCGAGGCGCCATTGGCGGAGGCCCTAGATTGGTACTTGGTACCGCCCGGCCGCAGCTTTCCCTTTCTGTCCTTGTCGTGTTTCCCGAGGCGGCGGGCCCCGCGTGACATGGAGCGCGGCGGTGGTTGGCACGGCTCCGTTGGGTTACCCATGCGGGCGGGGCCCCAGCCAGCGTGGGGCCGGGCCCTCCGCTCACCGAACCGAAGGCCCCATCGGCCGCTCCTCGTCGTCCTCGTCCTCGCCCTCGCTCTTATCCGAAACCATGAGCTTCTGGCTTTTCCTGATTTGGCATAGCTGTCACTCGCCTCCCTGCTAATCGGCACGGATTAACATTAACCTGAACAAAGCGATTATTATATTACTGTATGCTAACAACGTGTCGGTTACCGAGAAAAGGGGTAACCTAAACCTTCCTTGTTTTCGGTTGAACCCCGAATTTCCCCTCAGAATAATCTCGCGAGGCCCACCGGCAAATACACACTGGGCCGGCCCACAACAGAGTACCTAGCTTCTGCCGCAACCCTCGACAAATCACTGACGTCGCCGGCCGATGATCACTTGAGGGGGACCCCGTGTCAAGTGTCGAGGCCCCGGCCGGACGGACGCCTCGATACGACAAGGGTCGAGCCCCCCTCGATCCACCAACTTCAGGTGCGTTCGATAGCGCATTTAATACAAAACTACCTAACCTCGTCAAATCGTATGGCTATAGTGTCCGCACAGTGGTCCGTACAACGGTCGAATCCCGCTTTACTGCCCATACTGAGAACGTGCATCGGTCTGCACGGCACTATTACGCCGTACTCAGCGCTGTTAGGCAGCTCGAGGCCCCCCTCGACGCACTACGCGATAAACAACCGACATCGGATTCCCTAAATTCGATCTTATCCGCTCAACCACTACGCTCGAGGCCACCCCTCGACTGGGCCTCGAGTACGCATCGACGCCCTCCGGTCAACCTACATCGACTCCAAAAGCTGCGCCAACAACTCCCGACGCGACCCCAACAGGAACTCGCACGTCCTCTACAGGGGATCGCGTCTTTCGCCGGTCAGCAACCACGTCTCCGAAGGACGCCTGTCAACTCCGAGCCACGCTGCTACAGAACAAGCCATGCTCAGCGCACGTCTCTACAGAGGCCTCGAGTTGACCACCACGACCCGCGACGTCACCACCACGTCATCGAACCAGGACATTTGTACCCCTGTGCCTCCCCTTGGCCTATAAAAGGGGACGCCAGGAGACCCAATAGGGGGAGAAGAGAACCGACTGCAGACAACGATCCCACGAACAACCGAACACACGCCTAGGCAGACTCCTAGACTCCGAATAACTCTTTCGCTCTGTACTCGATCCCCCCTCGAATTCTCTCTTTCGCTTGTATTCGCCCCTGTACAAGCACTTAGGTGCAAGATAATACAAATCTTCTCCTCCCGCTGGACGTAAGGCCTTCTTTGTCCGAACCAGGATAAATCGCTGTGTTCTTCTTGCATCACCATCCGAACGGATTACACATACATACGATTACTCGTTGGCTTAGGACGTCCCCGGGCTCCTAACGCCGACACAGCGAAAGCCTTTTGGCGCATATTCGATCGCATGAGAAGAAAAAAATATATATAATGGGGCACACCTCCTTCCCCACTGCGCGCTTCAGTATGATCCATCCACAGTCCTGCCTTCCTGGTCAACTCTAGTTGGTTGGGGCTCCAACGTGTGGAGACCTGAGACTAACGAGTGGTCTCTTTTCAGACTGCGTTATCCGCTAATTGGCCAGGCTAAGAATGTTGTCCGTGTGATGTCAAGGTGGCTGCCAAAAGGTGCGTCCCAAGGTATCCAATCGGTGCTGGGATCTGCTCATGGGTTTCTAGAAAAGTGGCAGCAGGGTTAAATCGTGCATGGTGAGTAGGTGGTCATTGCGCAAGAGGAGAGGAGCCGGTGCCGGTCATGTCGATATGATAGTGCAGGCCCGAGTGCCAAGCAGATAGCTACGTCCCAACCTCGCCAACAGGCAGGCTATGTTCCTCCGTCCTGCACATGTGCTGATCGAGTCCCTAACAACCTATAAAGGTTCCATAATGGGGGCTTTTATAGAACGCAGGGAGGTGTTTATGAAGAAACAGGGTTTTCTTTTTTGATACGCAGAAGAAACAGTTCAGTTCCTGTCCATGCAGAATTGCAGAGAGATCAGGACTTCAGGAGATATTCAGAGGTTCCAAACAGGCGTGTAACAATCTGTTATTTTCCTGTTCAATCTAATCAGGAGTCAACCCCCCTACTCATGTGTACTAGTATATATATTCCCTTAAAACCCGTCTAGACATTATCACTGAGACGCATTAACAAAATTTACCATGGTTCTTCATCACAGAAGTGAATCAGGAATTCAAAACATGCATCTCCAGGATATTCAGTCTCTTCCATTTCAAAAAAAGGATACCAGTGTATCTGCTGATTCAGGTATCTCATCTGACGTACGACCTGTTGCTCTTCGAAACAAATAACAAAAGCCCCAGATCCCTGCCAGTTTCGTGTTAAAAAAAAAAAACGACTCACACATCGAAGAGTTTCAGGTCTTCATCCAATCATCGTGGACTGGATAATGAGCCCACGGAAAACGAAGCGTATAAATATGTGTGCAGCAGTACATGGCTGACGCTCTGCTAGTGTTTGTGTGCACGCCTGGTGTACATAACATGCGATCGAGCGCATACCTTCACATCATGCCGTTTTCTTTGTCAGAAGTAGTTAGCCGCTCATGTATTTGGGCACGTCAGGTGAGTGTTATCCATCTTTGAAAACACAGCACGGGCACGGTTTGGCAGCCGATGATTGCCCTGAGCCCCTGACGCCTGGGCTGACCTGACGTGCTAATTATAGGTAAACAAAACAGAGTCCACTGCCTGACGGAACCCAGCAGCTCAGTTCGTTTTGTTGCTTCCAGGCACCGAAAGGGAAAGGATGTGAAATGTTCTTCTTTTTTCTGTTTCTAGAATCCACAGTGATGTAAACTTGAAGAATACTGCAAATTTGTTCTTTTGTTACGGTTTCTTAATCAACAATGATGTACGTAATCTGGAGAATAAGGTACTCTGCCGTGCAGCGGAGCAAAGTCGCCAGTGATTTCTCTGCATGACTGCATCAGGTTTCTGCTCGTGCTGTATGAGAGAAGCAAGAGACTACAACTCGCAGCTAGTTGATTGACTCTTGAGGGCAGAGGTAGAAAGCAGCAGCATTATCGCCCGAAATGAAAATACTGGGAGGCAGCGTGACATTACCGTGAAAGCACCATCGTTATCATCTGAGATTATCATCAACCGAAATGACACCCACAGAACGACTAGAGAAACCAGGAGTCATCCTGTTTAGATATATAGTGCCAGATGCGTAAGACTCTGCCAGATAAAACCGCCTCCAAGTGATATATAAGTGCCAGATGCGCAAGAATCAGCCAGATAAGACCAGCTCCAAGTGATACCGTGGAATAACAGCACCGCTAAAAAAGCGCAAGACGCAAAAACTAAGACCACCCTATTCTTTCAACCTCAACAAATTAAATGAACATTCTTGGGCCGCAGAACATAGAATCCCACAGCTCACAGGCCCAGAGAAGCCATGAGTACAAGGAATCATCAGGTAAAATACGTTTGCAAGTGTTACTGTCCAGATGACACAGTAGACAAAATCGAAAACTTCCAAAGAAGGCATGTAGAAGAGCACATTGTTACATCATTTGAACCACACGCAACATAGTTTCACCTAACGAACTAGCATCCTTCTAAAACAGTTAAGATGGTGCTATGGAATATAAATACGAGGCACACAAAGTGTTGAAGGAAGCATAAGACAGGAATTAGGAGTCCTTCGGGGCACCCTTCTTTGCAGCCTCGGCTGCAGCCTTCTCTGCCTCAATCTCGGCAACATATTCATCAATCTCAGCCTCCTCGAGTTCCCGCAGACCATCCTTCTTTGTCATCACTGCAACCTCGATGTTCTTCCCACCACTTTCAACAACCTAACAGGATTGCCATTCTGTCAATATCACGGAACTAAAGAAACAAGTGGCAGCATAATGACGACAAGAGAAATATTAACAAATTTTGAAGAAAAATCAACAAGCTCCCTTGAGAGGGGTTCCTCACTGCAAAGGAATACTTATTCAAAAAATTGACGCAGAAAGTACATACCATCCTGTTAAAGAGTAGGGATTTAAAAATGTTCTAATCATTAAATCAGTCATCGTGAACTAACGTAATTTCTTGGCCTGGTGGAGACACAGTTCAACCCACAACTTCATATGCATAAGAGCACTGCACTTGAGTATGATATCAAGCTTCATCTGTACAAGCTGAGGAAGCACAGCAATGCTCCCCTGTCATAGCACACTGAAAACATTTTTAAACCCACCTATTGACATCCTTCTGGAGATTTCACCCTACCATCTTGAATGGTGTAAATTTATAAATCATAGTTTGGTATTTTGAATAGGTCCTGAATGGGTCTTCATTTACCATGCAGGTAGTGAACCAATTTAGTAACAATCCATCCTTTGCCAATAAGGTGAATTTCCTAACTTTTTCAATAAAATCTAGAATGGTGTAGTCCTAATTAAGTTTAATTTTAACTGTCAAAAGACTGAATTAGATTGAGAAAAATCTTTCATAAGAGAGGGAGCTGAATTTGCTTATAGAGGCAAGATAGATATCAGGGGGGAGCTGAATTGCTCCTAGGGGCCACCAGGTAGATATCAGGAAGAGGCTAAAATCACCTTAGTACACACCCAGTGCTAATTATAATAACTGAACATCATGCTATCTAATTTGCAAATGATGGTGAGTAGGACAAACACAAGCTGACACAGAGGAAATCCATAACTCTGTTGCCGTAAACATTTATCAAACATCTTGGACAGATATAAAATATCCTATGCACATCAGCAAAGATGAAAAATCTGGTGCAACATTATTCAGTTCTTCCATGTTTTTACCTAGTTTTTAGAAGGAGGTACTAATGGATATGATTCCAGTTTTGCGTTAAGTTCGCCTTTTTGTACGATTCAATGAAATCATAATCTGCAGGACAGACTACATTTTTTTTTAAAAAAAGGAAACCTGGCATTACTAAGGCTAATATCTTATTGGTCATGTAAAAAATACCAAGCAAAGTCATGCCTAGAATGACAAATCCAGGAAATACCTCAAGCAACTCGTGGTCAATAAACAACTTAAGTCAGAAATATATTTATAGTTTGATAAATTATTGCTCCAAGAGCTTGCTATGATTGACAGCACCAAACATAATTAAAGTGGAAATTACATGGCCTTATAGGCAGTAAACAAAGATGGATGTCCAGATTATAGCTTCCATGAAAACTTGTTTGGTTTACTCTAGGCTAGGCAGAGAAGTTGGTTATCCCTGATCATCAGATTATAGCCGCCATGAAAACTTGTTTGGTTTACTCTAGACTTAGGCAGAAAAGTAACACATTTGGTTATCCCTGATCATGCTAATCGTGCTCTACAACTGTGATATTGTGTTCCTTAAACAGAAAGATTAGAAACATCAGCAGAGCATAGACATCATTAGGTGCATAGCCTATTGAGTAAATTGCAGGAAACTCAAAACTGAATTTAGTTATGATATACCTCTAGCAGTGCACGGATGGCAAGCTTGATGGTCTCCTTGCCGGAGGTCTCCTTGTAGTTCTTCTCCAGGAATTCACGCATCGAGTTGGAGTTCCTTCCCGTGGCGTTGGCCTTCCAAGCAGAGAAGGTACCGGATGGATCGGTCTGGTACAGCGCTGGCTTGTCGGTGTAGGGGTCGAAGCCGACGATGAGGGTGGAGAGGCCGAAGGGGCGGACTCCACCGCTCTGTGTATACTTCTGCTGCAGCCCAGCGATGTAGCGGGTGACGTACTCGACGGTGACGGGGTCCTCGACGGTGAGCCGGTGGCTCTGGCACTCGACCCGCGCACGGTTGATGAGCACGCGCGCGTCCGCCTTGAGCCCCGCGCACGCCAGCGCGATGTGGGTGTCCAGGCTCGCGATCTTGCGCACGGACCTGGTGGGGAGAACAGAAATTGGGGTCAGAGATGCTAGTTTGAGGCCGGGATCGCGAGATCTGGTGGGAGGAAGGAAGGGAGGGAGGGTTTGGTACCTGGAGTCCTGGAGCTTGGGGGTGGACTTCTTCTCGACGCCGAGGACGACGGTGTCCGTGCCGCGGACGCCGACGGCGGCGTTCCCCTTGCGGACGGCCTCGAGGGCGTACTCGACCTGGAAGAGGTGGCCGTCGGGGGAGAAGACGGTGATCGCGCGGTCATAGCGGGCCATCGTGCTGGCGTCGCCGGCGTTAGGGTTTGGGCTGGC
>CM041630.1:52258307-52274395 GCA_023333625.1 Bothriochloa decipiens | reverse complement strand
CAATGCCAACGCTCTTCCGATCTGCTGCGACATTGGCGTGGATTGCTGTGGCTTGGGGGCGGGGGCGGGGTGGTGGGGGGGTGGTGCGCGCGCGGGGGCGTGGGGGGTGGTGTGGGGTGTGGCGCAGTCTGTTTCTACTTGGGCTTGGTGTTTCTTTCATGTTTGCCAGGCCGCCCGCGAGTGTCAGGCTCAGGCCCACATGCGGCCCATGCGGCCAGTAACGTGGACAGGATTAACGGCGATGCGAAAACAGAACTGAATCGATGACCGAAGCAGCGCCCAGCGCGGTTCGACTTCGAGAGGAGTCTTCGCCCGGCTGTGCCCTACGCCGTCGGTCATGCGACGCCCAGACGCCACTGGGCACTGCCGACGCCAATAGGCAATACCGATCAGAATTGTTCAGGCTTCACCCTACGCCCACGCCCGACGCCCTACGCCAATACGGATCAGAATTGTCCACCCGTCCTCTGGTTTGGTTCAGGATCAGGCTTCAGGTGAGATTTGTGTTCTTTGGCTTTTTTGAAAATTCATTTGTACTTCAATTGATAATTGCTTAGCGCTATATTAACTATAGAATAATATAAGGTGGAGGATTTTTCCTAACGTCATAGTCGATCTAGATTGATCTTTTGTTTAGTACTTTTAAAACTTTTATATTGTATTTAGTGGATATATTATCAAATTAATCCATGAATTTAAGCCTTATTGCGTTACTTTGTACGTATATACTGATTTACATTGTCAATTTTACAATTATTATCAAATTGGTAAAATGGATTTACCGAATTATATGGATTTTTTTACAGGCATACCCTGACCTAAAATCTTAGATTCGCCATCCGCGCCCACCCCGCCGCTCACCCCGCGCCATAAGCCACCTCACACCACAGAGCCGCAGGTCACCACGGCGCGAGGGCGTACCCAGGCCAGGAGCAGCAGCAACTCGAAGGCGCCGCCAAGGTCCCTGGGGAGGCCAACGGCAGCCCAGAGCACGCTCAGTTGTTACCCAGCCGTGGCACAGGCACCGGAGACGAGAGGAATGAGGTCCCCCGCCGGGGCCGCGCCAAATAGCCGAGGACGGGGATGAGGGCGAGCTCCCCCCCCCCCCCGCGCCACGCGGAAGCCGAAGCCGCCGGGACCGTGCCGAAGCGTTGGAGCTGCGCCAGGAGACCCTACCGCTCCCAGAGCGTCGGAGAAGCGGAGCCAGGCGCCGGCAGCTTTACCCAACAGGGGAGCCACCACGTAGGCCACCGAAACCACTGCCGAAGACCCGGGCGCCGTCGGCGCGCGCCGGTGATGTGGGTCCCATCGCCCGCCGCCAGTCGACAAACGCTGCCCGCCGCCACCAGATCCGGGGCGGGGCTTGCCGGATCCGGCCCCATGGCCCCCGGATCTGACGTCCCAGCCCGCCGCCGGCCAGCCAGACGCCATGGAAGAGGGAGGTCGAGGTAGGAGGCGGGGCAGAGGCGAGAGGAGCGGTCCGAGGTCGGGCCTTCAAGATGGGCGAAGGGTGCGAGTCCTTCACAGATAGATGCAAATTAAAGGTGCAAGGGGGGAAGCAGCCGCTCGTATTCCTCATGACCTAGAGCCGCCGCTGCCCAACAGCCGCCGACGGTCTCTCTCGTTCTCCACCATTGTTCCCCCTCCCTTCTCCGCATCACGTCGGGGGCTGAAGGAGTGGGGATCCATTGTTTTTAATAAGTTTTCTCTATTAGATCATGTTTTCGGGTTAGTGTTTCTTCATGCCAAATTGTTTGATAATGGTGGTTTATCTTCTCCTTCTCCTCTCCGGTGACGGTGAAGGGGAAGGTTAGAATCGTCTTGTCCATGACGGCTCCGTTAAAAATGAGGGCTACAACTTCAACGTTAACATCTTCATCGACATGATGGTATGAAGACTTTTATTTTTAGACGGCGGCATCAAGGCAAAGATGATGTCGTCGCCATAGAATAATTTTTTCCGGTCTCTTCTCTGTTTTGCTGTGGTTAGATCTGGACATAATGAAGGACTAGGAGAACAATTTTTAGATCAGTCTTCCTCAATCTTCGGTGGCAGAAAGAAGAAAAAGAAGACACCAGAAAGAAGAAGAAGATCCTCAATTCCGCCTACATGAATGTTGGCCGTCGTTCGTTGGGAATCTGTTCTCGTGTCGTATTTCGTTGTCGAGTGTTTGCCTGTGCGGTCATCTATGCTGCAAAGGATCTAACAGGTTAGGTCTTGAGTTATGCTTTCCACAGTGTCGTAGGTACTTTATTGTAACTCGGAGTGCTTGTAATATCTTAATTTACCTACCTATCATATAATATAATTCTTCTTCATCGAAAAAATTACTCTTCCCTTCTTGCTGTGAAAAACTCGCACCCCAACCCTAATTAAGTTATTATTTTCCTAGTATTTTTTATTTGGATCCGATCAAATCTAAGTGTGTATATGTATACTAGTAATCATGCATGTGCGGCACGCACGTGGCCTACATTGAAAGTTTTGAAAAACAATAATATGCATTAAACATATAATACATAACAAGAAGATAGAGATTAAAACGTATATTTGCTTCAGGAGTTGACCGCTTACGCTTATTTCATATAATGGATGGATGACAAAAATTATGGTAGAAATAAACTATGCATTTACATCAAGAGGTTGTTGCTAAGCACGGACACCATATTTATATTCATATCAAAATCTCCACAACTAAAAGGATAACTTTCTTTCACAAGAACTATCATTTACCTTATGGTACTATTTAAAATTTGAAATGATTGAATTATTATACAAGGCCTATGTAGCAACCTACATAACGCATTGGATCATGAGTAGGCTAAGGAATTTTGTGAAATATTCGTATGTTCCACCATAATAGTGGTTTTGCAACATTGCTTGCTCTCCCCTTGCCACATGCACCAGCTCCAAGATTAGTAACCCCATGAGCCCTCAAAAAGAAGATTAGTAACCCCATTAATTAGAACAATCCATATGAGCCAGCATAGGTGAATCCGCATCTTGAATATGTTGCCATAGGACTGAATGATCTTGTGCCATTGTCTTGGCCGTAAAGTTGTACTCAGGAGATACATGTAAGCGAGTGAACATTTAGTAATGTTGAAATAATTATCGAAGGAGCAAACATTTTCCTTATACAGTTGAGGTCAATATCCACTGTCTATATTGAAGACAAAAATCAACACCGAAATGTATCCGAACACCTTAGCACCATTGGTGAGAGGAACACTACATCAGGCGGCCGATTTGCCAAGTGCCTATTGCATTCGGCAAAGAAGGTTTTGCATTCGGCAAAGTCTTCGCCGAGTGCTGCACTCGGCGAAGAGGTCTCGTCAAATCTCCCGTCGGCAAAGACCTCTTTGTCGAGTGTCGAGACTCGGGCGTTCGGCAAAGGCTTTGCCGAGTGTCGTAGTGGCACTCGGCAAAGTATGTTCGCCGTCAGGCTCAAGCGCCGTTAACGGCGGACTTTGCCTGAGTGTTGCGCTCGGCAAAGAAAATTGATTTTTTTTTAAAAAAATTCTTTGCCGGGTTACCTGGGCGTAGCCTTCTGTTAGTCATGTCTGATTTCTAGCTACCCCCAGCTGCCCATAGCTCTCTAAATCTTGCATCTGCCATATTTTCCACCATCTTGTCATCAGAAAAAGAATTATTGAGACAGAGTCTTTATATGTTCTCTACAAAATTTTGCAAACTTAAACACGTATCTAAACCTTGAAAGAGAACAGGTTGTTTAGCTTATTTTTTCTGCATCACCTTCTCTAGCTACAGGGGGAGTAGTATGCAATCCCTTAATTGCGAATAAGTAAACAAACACAAATAGAAAGTAACTCTTTACCCTTATCTGTACTCATACATAAATGTCCAAATCTCACCTATCAGATATCTGTCCATTTTTCACCATATTGGTTCGATATCTGCCCATTTTTCACCATATTGTGTGGACTTGGCTCTCTTCATCAACTTTCATATCTCGTACTGCCAGTAGGCCAGGTTTTGAAGTTACGATTGGCATCTAGATAACATCAGAGGGTACTTTATATTTAGTATTTATCTCAACATGTTCAATGGAACAAAAGCATGTATCTCCATATTGGTGAGGTGATCATATCTAATATTTCTGTTATGCCTTGCTCAATCTATAAATCAAAAGGTATACTGCTGGATATTTTTTGAAGCCTCCGACTAAACAAAATGAAATTAATTGTTAGCTGACAACTTACACTTTTCGAGCTTGCATTTGCAGGATATATAACGTCAGGGAGCTTGGGCTTCTCCTTCATAAGCAACCCGGCAACAACAACATCAAGCAATGCAAACCCAAAGGCAAATGCACATATAGGCAGATACTACCATAGAATTCCCTCAGGCTTGTCTGGCTTTCATATGTTGACAGTAAACTATCTCCATGAGCAAAAACCTGTGAAAACAAAATACAAAGATTTTAATGCCTGAAACCTAGGACTCCTGCAAAGATTTTAATGCCTGAAACCTAGCTAGGAGTCCTGCAAAGAGAAACAATACGAGACTGCTCATCAGTTTGTATAGCAACTTATCTGAAGTCACCATGTTAACAAACCCCGACAAAAGAAAGCAGCCATATATCTTGGTAAAAAGGATAGCAGTACAGAAAAAAAAAAAGGCATCACACAACACATCTTATTAAAATTCCCAAAATGTGGGTCATGCAATGCATCAATCATCATATTTCCTTGGATGAAGGCCACCTACTCCATGTATATCAAAATTCAAGACGATGAACCCGGCCTCATCCATGCATATATATTAGGCAAGTGCAGGTCACAACGAGCATCTACTTGGATTGTATCTTTTCTGGTTGTTCCTGATCTAGCTTATTCCACGTCGCTAGCTATAAACCTTAGACAACAATAACATTGATGCAATGAGATTTCAAGGACCATGACTTGAACGGGCGGGCAAAATTACGTGAGAGAGAGAGAATCATTCAGCCAGCAATTAGCGGCTGACTGCACGGAGCATGCAGTACAACCAGATGGATTATTTGCCCGGACAATGAGTCCTAGAATTAACAAAAAATGGATTGGCCTAGTAGGATTATTGTCCTCACGCATAAGCACTATGTCAATCTCGACGACGCCAGATCGATTGGGCCAACCATATAGAGGTCGAGCTTGATAGGGGTAACCATGCATGATGTTACGTAGGAGTACTTACCTACACAGAGGGAGTCAGGCGACACAATCCAATCCATATGATGCCGGTGTGGAGGAAGATGGAAGGCCGGCCGAGAGCAGTTGACAACGTCCGTAGCTGCCCTAATCAGGCCTGTTGGCGGCGCGACACACGAGGGAAAAAGGAAAAGACGCGAGGGGGAGATATATTAGACGGAAGCATGCATCCGTGATCGAGGATGGATGCCTGCGTGATCGATCGGGAGTGCGTGCGGGTATAGATTTTTCTCGGTGGAAAAAGCAACGCCGGTGATGAAATTTGTACGGAAGGAACGTTAGAAACCTTAGGTTTTGTAAGATGTGGCCCACTTGTTTAGAGGTAACGGTGTTTATTACCATTAGGTCAAGATCTCCCACCACATCCAAGGGTTAGAATATATGGTGGGTAGCAATTTTCACGTAACAAGTATTTTTTAATTTCTTCGCTCTTTTATAGTATAGATATAGATAGATATAGATATAGATATATTATGCCTATATTTTTTTACCAGGTATATATACATTGTACCTGCCATATTGGGTCAGCGCCCCCTAATTGATTATCGACATATTTTAGGTCTTGGACGACGCACGCACGCCGTCGTCGCCAGCGGCGGTGGTCTCGTCGGAGAGAACGGCCGGTTAGGCGAACGCGATCTCAGATAATCGGCGTCGAGGAGATCAAGAGATGACGGGGTGCCTGTGGCCGTGCGCGGGAGCGGTGGTGGCTAGGGATGGGGCCGGTCACCGGAAGGCCGGGCTATTCCGCTCGAAGCCCATTGTTGAAATATAATCTGAATTCTATAACGTGAGTCTTGTGGGGACTTATAAAAGAAAGGAGGGTCTTTCTCCTAGTGAGCCAGCAAAGTATAAAGTGAGGTTGATTGCTAAAGGCTATAGTCAGATTCTAGGTATTGATTATAATGATGTCTTTTTCTTAGTTGTTAAGCATAGTTCTATTAGCATTTCGCTTAGTATTGTTTCCATGCATGATTATGAACTTGAGCAACTTGATGTTAAAACTGTATTCTTACATGGGGAGTTAGAAGACATTTATATGAACCAACCTGAAGGTTTTGTTATTTCTAGAAAAGAAAACCTTGTGTGTAGACTAAAGAAGTCTCTTTATGGTTTGAAGCAATCTCCTAGGTAATGGTATAAGAGGTTTGATTCATTTATGCATCTCATAGCTTTAAGCGGTCTGATTGTGATAGCTGTATTTATTTGAAGATTGTTAATGGCTCAGCTATTTATTTGCTTCTTTACGTTGATGATATATTGATTGCTGCTAAAGATAAATCAGAAATAGCTAAATTGAAGGCACAATTGAGTAAAAAATTTGAGATGAAGGACTTGTGTGCAGCTAAGAAAATTCTTGGTATGAAAATTACTAGAGATAGAAAATCTGGTAAATTATACCTCAGTCAGCGAGGTTATATTGAAAAGGTTCTTCGTTGTTTCAACATGTATAATGCAAAACCAGTGAGTACTCCATTAGCTGCATATTTTAGATTATCATCAGATTTATGTTCAGAGTCAGATAGTGATATTGAGTACATGTCTAGAGTTCCATATTCCAGTGCAATTGGTTCTCTTATGTATGCCATGGTTTGTTCTCGTCCTGATTTATCTCACTCATTGAGTGTTGTCAGTAGATTCATGGCTAATCCTGGAAAGGAGCATTGGAGGGCTGTTCAATAGATTTTCAGATATTTGCGAGGTACTTCTAATGCCTGTTTGCAATTTGGGAAATTTAGAGATGGACTTGTTGGTTATGTTGATTCTGATTTTGCTGGTGATTTGGATAAGAGGAGGTCTCTCACGGGTTATGTTTCACCATTGGTGGTTGTGCTGTTAGTTGAAAAACATGTTTGCAGTCCATTGTTGCTCTGTCTACTACAGAAGCTGAATATATGACTATTTCTTAAGCTTGTAAAGAAGATATTTGATTGAGAGGTTTATACTCTGAACTTTGTGGGGTTACTTCTTACACTACTATTCATTGTGATAGCCAGAGTGCTATTTGTCTGACCAAGGATCAGATGTTGCATGAAAGGATCAAGTATATTGATGTGAGGTATCACTTCATTCGAGGTGTTATTGCTGCAGGTGATGTTAAAGTGTGCAAGATAAGTATTCATGATAATCCTGCTGATATATTGACAAAGCCTGTTCCTGAAGCTAAATTTGGGCTATGCTCAAGCTTAGTTGGTATTACAAATTAAGTCCTAGTGACTTTTGGCGCCGATGATTATTTATTATT
The DNA here is from genome assembly GCA_023333625.1 of Bothriochloa decipiens. Classification (NCBI taxonomy): domain Eukaryota; kingdom Viridiplantae; phylum Streptophyta; class Magnoliopsida; order Poales; family Poaceae; genus Bothriochloa; species Bothriochloa decipiens. The sequence continues at coordinate 52,266,939 of CM041630.1, read as the reverse complement.
GAAGTGAGTTGATTGATGATACTTCATTTGCTATAAGATTGAATTCGCCTCAAGGTAGAGTTTGTTGAAATATGATCCGAATTCTATAACGTGAGTCTTGTGGGGACGCCTGAAAGGCCCACGATTCGGTCATGTTTATTAGTGGATTTATTTCCGTATTTGACTGCAGTTAGTCCGTCCTATAAATACATCTTATAAGCCGTACGGAAAGAGCTGACGACTCATTGTATTCCCTGCGTTCTATAAACTCTCTCCATATAGCGAAGATCGTCGGTTGACATCCGTGATTTTTTCCCACAAGGATTTTTTATGTAAAAATCTGTATCTCATGTTCAATCTTAATTTACATTATTTGCTAACACCCATGACCCCTGCAGAGGTGGTGCAGCACGTCAGGGACCTGGTCACCTACGTCCTCGACAACAAGGACAGCTGCTGCGGCGGCAAACGTGACGCCAAGCTTGAGCACAGGGTATGTAACACGCTTCTGAAAATCCCTGCTGATTGCATGCTTATATCGATCACGTGTACATACACATATACACTTTGTTATTTAATTTTCTGTGTCACTGCATTGGAGCAGTTCCATTCGTGCAATTATATTTCAGGGGATCTTCCGGTGCAATTATTCCTTTTTTTTTCAGCACAAGACGAATATTCCCCATGGTTGCTTTGGCTTTTACTATAGAACTAGCAACCTGAATATTTTACTCTTCTTAAGAATCAATAGATGGTAAAATCCTTTTTTGTCGTTAAAAACTGTAAATATATATGTTTGATCATACCACATATATACTTAAAAAAATGTGATCAAAGGACACTATACATCAAGTAGCATATATAACTTAATATATAAAGAACCAATGCAAATTGTCTATGCTGTATACTAGATATTTATCGTTATGCAAAATAAGAACTTGGTTTGTTGAGGATGATTGTAATTGCTTGTCGAGGATGATTGTTGGGGGTTCAACCTTTACACATTGGAGTGACTAGGAACTTTTGCTCTTGGTTTGTATCTTGTTAGTTCATCAAATTTTTTAGGTAGCAATTAAATGCACGTGATTGACTTGCAGATGGTAGAACTAAGCAAAGGTATCAAGGAAATGAAAGGCATTCTCTATGGTAATGGCGAAGAAGATCCTTGTGAAGAAGCTTCCAAGCAATTGACTAAGGAGTTTTTCAAGAAGAACACTGACACCTTCCGTCAACTAATTTTTTGCCTTCCAAACATGGACTTGGAAGTATGTCAATATCTATACATTTTGAAAAAAAACTAACACCACTTCTAATTAACATACTTTTAATTTTTCCTTAGACGCAAAAGGATGTTACTCAAGTGATTGCAAATTTGCAAAGGCAAAAGGTTGATTCAAGATTGGTTGCCTCTGAATACTTGGAAGCTAACTTGGATCTTTTGGATATTTTGGTGGGTAAGTATCTAGTCATCATCTCTATGGCCTTAAGTTATTTTTATTGTGCACATATATAGATGGCCTTAGTTAAGTTATTTTAATGTGCATATGCACGTATGGTATACAAATGTAGTATTCAAACCATAATAAATATAGTCTTCTAATATCGAATGGGTTATCGTTTCTATTATTCATTTAGAGACTATCTGAAAATTGTTTGAATTGTGTGATTTTGTGAGTAGTATCATTTTTGAAATAACATGATACAAGTTCCACCAACTTGAAGGTACGAAAACTTGGACATTGCAATACATTATAGTACTCTATTGAGAGACTGCATACGCCACCAAGTTGCTTCAAGGTTTGTGCAACCATCTTTGCCGTCTACTATATATGTGATACGTCAAAATCATATGCTAAATCTTTTGTTAGTTTAATCAGTGATTGTTTGTAGGTACATATTGGAATCTTCACACTTCAGGACTTTCTTTGATCATATACAGTTTCCAGACTTCAATATACAATCAGATGTCTTTAAAACCTTTAAGGTGAGCACATGCATGCCTTTAGAACTAAAAGAAAACATTGTCGGATTACATTATACTTTGCCCTAGCTCAACTGGTAATTGTTAAGATAAGTATATCCCTATAGACAAGTTTATTTTTGTTAAATTTGCTTTGATGGGTGATAGTTTTTGTTCTTTAATTTATTTATAACAGGAACTCATGACAAGGCATAAATCAACTGCTGCTGAGTTCTTTTCCAAGAATTATGACTGGGTAGGTGAAAAACAAATACTTGTGGTTTTATATTTATTTCCATAACACATAATATAACATAAGAAACGGTGTATAACAATGTGAGACTTGCAGGTCACAATAATGATCGATATGTATACTTTAACTTCATTTGCAGCACAAATTATTGTAATCTCTCTAACTGTAGTAAGCTATATGTATCAGTTCTTTGCGGAATTCAACTCGAAACTGATATTATCTGCTTCCAACTACTTCATCCGAAGGCAAGCCGTTCAAGTACGTTCCTTTCCCTTCTCATTGTTTAACATTAATAATATCTATTTACTTTGGAGTTTGCTTGCCATCACATACATTCAATCACCAACTCATAAATTCACGAATGACATTAGATCTTATCCCATTTGTCACATATGCAAATGGTATTCCTCTCAGCTCTTGAGAGACATTCTTTTGGAAAGATCAAACAGTGCAGTGATGATGCGCTATGTTAGTTTGAAAGAGCACCTTATGATTCATATGAACCTTCTAAGGGTAAGATTTTTCCCCCTGCATTTTTAACTGAACTGACCAACCACAATCACGCTCAGCCGCCATAGCATTATTAGTACTTCAATTTTGTGTGCCTGGTCGAATGCGCTCTCCTGGTTCCGAATTTAGACTTTTGAATCACATATATTCGCACGCCTATCTTATTTGCTTGTTATGTTTCACGTTGCCAGGATGAAAGCATGGCTATTCAAGTAGAGGCTTTCCATATCTTCAAGGTACGTCAGTCAAAGTCCCCTGCCTACGTACTGCTGCTGCAAACTTTTATTGTTTTGAAATGATAAAGAGAAAATGCCGTCTGCCTATGAAATGTGCAGCTGTTCGTTGCTAACAAGGAGCAGCCAGCTGAGATCACCAGCATACTGTGCGCCAACAGAAGCAAGCTCCTGAGGTTCTTGAAAGACTTCACCACCGTGGAGAAAGGTAAATTGCTAAATTTGCCGTCGCGGACGGTGATTTCTCCGCATGCATCCAGTTAACCAAAATTCTATATGTTCCAAGACCAACTTCGATTCACTTGTTGAATGCAGACGATAAGAAGTTCGAGGCCGATAAAGCTACGGTCATCTCGGAGATCCTCGCGCTGGTTGGCGCTGAAAAGTAAGCGTCTCGACATGCAAGTGCAGTAGGAGGTAGCTAGTGTCTGTCTCCGTGTGTTTGTGTTTCATTTACATAATCGAATGTGAAGCGTGAAGGTGATGAAGCCTGTGCCGGCTCATTGGTTTCTTCAATTTGGGCCGCCGCGGCGCCGCGCCACAAGTGAGCGCGCAGCGTGCTGCACTGCTGACAGGTTGTTTTGCCTTTTACCAGTCGAGTAGCCTTGTACCATGTACTACTAATTGTGTCGTGCTGACAGTTGTTGCCTTTTTGTTTGTTTTTTGAGTGGATGGATATTCTCATGTCGTGTGTGTGGACTGGTGTGATAGCTGGACAAGGCACGGCTGGACCCGGCGGCATGGTCGCTATAGCCCGGTAGCCTGTTATCCGTCGCCCTTACTGCGGCTGTGTGCTGCTGGCCTGCTCTGAAACTGCAGCCACGGCCAGCCCACCAGACAACTGGTATACCAACGTGGTATACAAATATCGCACCCTTGGATTTCCTTTCTGCTCTGAAAAAGTGCAGTGCCAAGAACTCACCTATCCGAGCAAACCTTTAACCAACGAACCAATGCGTGAAATTGTCAAGAAAAACCCCAACGAACCGGTGAAGTGCTCGTTGTTTCCCGTGCAGGCGTAACAAATCGTCGTCCATGACAAAGAAAACAATCGATCGAGCATAAGTTTTTTTGAAGAAAACAACCGAGGATATGCATATCCATGGAGTCTGGAGCAAATACAAATAGTGATTTTGTTCTAGATTACGGCTTAGGCGCAGCGACGAATGGGAATGCACATGTTACACCAGCATAGTATTGGTGCAGGACTCCATTACTGCTCACACTCGGCACAAAGACATGAAGCAGGCGACACTACAAGGCTAGGCGGAGAAGAAGCCGTCGGCGGCGACCAGGGCGAGCTCGGTCTTGGGCTCCAGCAGGTGCGCCGCAACGCTGACCCTCACCCCGGACGCGACGGCGGAGGCGGATTCCACCCACGAGCTCCACATCTTGGCCACGGCCCCGAAGTTCCTCTCGCCGCCGCTACCGCCGTCCCCGTCGGAGCCGGCTCCAGAGGCGCCTCGCTTCACCTTCTTCTCGAACTGCTCCGTCAGCAGCAACGCGATGTCCACCACCCTCTCTCTCTAGTCTCTTGCTGACAACGATCTCACTCGCTTGGAAACACTCTGCTCTTGTTTGCCCTGCTCTGGTCTCTTTGGATGATCGATGCTGTTTGTGGACTCACTGTGATGATCGATGAGTGGGGCCGGGCTGGTATATATCGTCCCGCGTGGCCGCGGCCGTGGCCGGTCGGTGGCGGACGACTGGGTCTGCTCGAGCTCCGTCGTTCCGGATAAGCATCACTTTTTCAATTCTGCTGCCGCGTCGACGGTTTGTGCAGCGATCTGATGGGTCGTCGCTGGTTTCGTTTCTTGGCTTGATGGCAGACCCTGTCTCTTTCTAGGGTCTCCAAATTTAATCCCACTGGCCGGTGCCGCGGCGGCGACGTGCCGTGGGGCGCCGCACTGCCGCGGCGAGTTGCACGTTCTTGTAGCAGCACGTCGTGTCTGTGTCTGTCTCAATAAACATCATGTAAGCTACGAGCTCACTCGATCTTCGCGGGATGAGCACAGTACCTCATAATCTCTTCTCCGGAGCACCGTACAATCTTCTTTGCATGCTTTGATAGAGTCTCTTGCCATCAAGCCGTCTAGGAGGTGGTAACCTCTAAAAATAACAAGCTCACCGGCTTGCATCACGAACACCTAGTGCCACTCGATGTAATCTCTTAATGTAACAAACTAGAATCACTCACGAACTCAATCGGATGAACACTATCAAGCACATATGAGTTAGATGGCTCCCAAGCACTCTCCAAGGTGGACACCAAGTCTCCAAGGTGCTAAGCAATGAGCCATGGCCGGCCACCACCTCTATTTGTAACCCTAAGGACTAAACTAGCCGTTACCCCTTCACTGTGTAGAAATTACATGCTTAGGACGCTGACATTAGTGTCAGTAGGTCACCTTAGGACGCGTCCGACACGTGCAGTCCACTCGCTCAGGAAACTAGCCGTTGGAGCTTTGGACGCTTGGACTCAGCTTCCGACGCTGTCGTCTGGACGCACAAAAACGCTCCGGATGCAGCCTAGAGGCTCTATTTTCACACCCCACCTCCGGACGCCCAAATTTGTAAGCTTTGGACGCGTCCAACGCTCTCCGGACACGTCAGAAGGTCACCTTCGGACGCGAGGCTCAACATCTGACGCTCTCCAGGGCAGTAGATCACCTCTCACTAAAATGGGCATAACTCTTAGCTCTAAACACCGTTTTCGATGTTCTTAAACTCGTTGAAAAGCTTACTCAGAGGGATACACAACCATATGGCCACTTGATCCAAAACACAATAGATCAAAGCAATATTCCACTCCAAGAGCCATCCTAGTGTACGAAGAACACCGAAACATCTCCAACTCCTTCTCCTTTGTAAATGTATCAACACCACCAAGTGTACATCACCATGTGCATGTGTGTTAGCATTTTCACAATCATTTTTCAAAGGATTTTCTCTTATTCTTACCACGCCACTCGATCCTAGCATGTCGCAATGATGGATCGTTCAAGTGACATTAGATGACCGATATGTAAACAAGTTTGTCCCTCTTGATAGTACGATTATTAATCCTAAACCCGGTCATCAACATCTCTACACACTTCATGACCAGTGAAATTAAATGTCCTAGGTTATACCTTTGCCTTGTGCATTTCTATTTCTACCGTCTTCCTCCAATGTGCCAATACAACACATGCACTGACATGATCACCAAATGATATGATCTACTTCATATCATCACATGACCTTCTTGGTCCATCAATCTTGACCTCACGTACTCTTCACCGTTGAGTCAGTCCATCGGCGCTAAGTCTTGCTCAAGCTTCACCATCTCAGAGTCCATCGCTTCAAAGTCTTGACTTGCCCTTCACACATCCAACCGGTCCATCAAGCCAAGCCTCATCTTGATCTTCATCATTTCGGTCACACGACTCCATGTCATGTATCATATGCAATGAGTTCCTTCATCATCATATGTCAATGGACTAATCTTCTATGTATTCTCACATCACATTAGTCCACCTAAAGTTTGTCACTCAATTACCAAAACCACATAGGGACCTTTCAGATACCCTAGGATACTCCTGTGTGAAAGCTACAACGGTCTCCATGCGCTTGTGGATTTATCCATTTGCATTAACAAATCCCAACAGTTTCATCGTGTCAAAAAAAGAATAGACAAAAAGTTGGAGGGAACAGACAACACAGAAGATTGAGTCAGTTTCATGGACCAACGCAGTCGATTGAGCCAGTTTCATGTGTGTAACACCACCGGTGTTATGTTAATTAAAACATGCCATGTCATCATATGCACTGCAAAGCATTCATGTTTAAGTCAACCTTAATGTGCATTAACTAAAACAAGTTTACATTTCATAGGTTGACTGTGTTTCTGGAATGTTTTGTCACATGAAATAATAAAACCCTATTTTTGAATGTCATCGCAAATACTTGGGTTATATTCTATGTACTTGAGGTGTAAACCGTGTTTACACTAGTGTCAAGCATAGTGTATAAACCTAAGTTCAACCCTTAAAAATTTGTTTCCATATTTGAAGTTGAATTTGGATTTCAAAGCTTATTCCCAAGTCTTGCAATTCAAATTGGAAAGCTATAAAAAGGTTTTTCAAAAGTCAATTTGGTCAACCAAGGGTGTCATTGGGTCAATGACCTAAAAATATCCTTGGATGATGTTTGTGATCACTAATGACCAACCAATTAAGTTAGAAACCAAATCGAGTTTGAATTCTATTTCAAAAACCCTTTATTCTAAAACTTAGTTTTACCCCCTTTTCTGTGATTCAAAATATATAAAGAATTTGGAAATACTCTAAAAAGATAGTTTGTAGATCTTGACAAGAGCTACAAAGTTGGTATATAAAGTTTTTTAAGTTTCTAAAAGAAATTTAAAATGAATTTGAAAATACAGTTTTCCAACATTTATCCCCTTTTAATTTTAAAACCATAATTCAAAAATTATGCATAATTTTGGAAAACTTTGTATGTAAAAAAGGTTTGGTTTGGAAATTTAAACATTTCATAGTTTTGAAGATTTTTAAGTTTATCTGAAAAATCAAAAGTAATTTCAAATGTTTGTTTCTAGGGTTTTATCCCCTTTTTGAATTTGAATTCACATTTCAAAATCTGGACAGAATTTGAGGATGCTAGTTAAAGAAAAAGTGTAGCTATTAAAAAGTTATGCAAATGATATTTTTGGATATTTTTAGGTTCTTATATAAATTTTGGAGTAATTTATATTTTTAAATGAATGGTAATTCTGTAATTATCTCGAAAGTACCGAAACCTATCGTCGGCCGCCATCGCCGGCTTCTCAACCCGCACCGCCGTCCACCGTCGCACCTGCTCGGTCGCCAGCGCGCTCCTGAACACCCGAAACTTCTCCTTCATCGTGTCGCCCGTCCATACATCGACTTCGCCCTATAAATAGCTCAGCCGTGGCCGACTTCATCTCCTTCTTCTCCCCGCCGCCGTCGCCGATGACCTCGCTCCGCTGCTCGATTTCGCCATCGATGATTCATCACTGTCCAATTTCTCTTGCCAATAGCTTCGCCACATCCTCACGGTCAATTTGAGCTAGATCGTGCTTGCTCTCCTCTTCCAAGCTGCCCGCGCGCTGTCGTCTTCTCCACGGCCGGTCGTCGAGTCGCCGCAGGCTTTTTCGCCATCGACCGCCGCACAGGGTGAAAATATATTATCCTTAACCCCGCTATCGTATTCTCCATGCTATCCTGCTCCTGATGCGCTTCTTGGCCGGCTGGATGGTGCCCAGGAACTCCGGTGACGCCGTCCTTGCCATCGGAGCGCCGCCGCCATCACCGCCGCCGTCCTCAACTCGACCCAGCCGCTCCGAGCCTTCATCAACGTACGCATCAGCACCGTGGTGAGCTCCTGCAGCTGTCGGTGCTATCAATTTTATCATTCCCGTATCATAGCCGCCGGCCACCGTAGCTCGCCGCCGGCGCAGTGTTGCCAGCGCCGCCGCGCGCGTAGCCGTCGTGGCTGGAGTTCCAGTTTAGCCTCATTTTGTTGCAAAACAAGTTCGCCTGAGTGTGCTGCGTGTGTCCGTGTGGTCATTGTCACCAAAAACAGCTCCGGTGAGCTCCGCCGCCACGCCCGAGCTCCGCCGCGCCGCCATTGAAACATCCTCAATTTTCCACGAAGGGAAAATACACAGAATGGCGG
>CM041630.1:52226685-52253307 GCA_023333625.1 Bothriochloa decipiens | reverse complement strand
CGCCACACTGGCGGAATCATCAGAGTAGCAGCAGCCTCTGGAACAGCTGCAAAAGGCGGAAGTACAATAAAATCTCCAAAAAGAAGCCTGAGCGTAGGAACGAGACGTCTACTCCTCCTCATCGTCATAGTCGTAGTCGGGCTCACCTGCCAAATAATTTTCAGTACGGTTTGTACTGGCCACATCTCCCACCCTATGCTTTGCTTTTGCTATGTAGTATTTGGTGGGATGCAAGGATGTAATCAAATCGACCTATTATGTGGCTGTAGTTTCCTATGCAAACAGTGGCCAATATTATATAATATAATTCATCAAATTTTAATCCATCTCATCCACACATCCAAACCCATTCCATCACCATCACACACATCTCACCCTCTCGCACTCAGTCGACAGGTCCAACTCCCTCTCGGAGCCTGTCTCAGCGGCTCACAGCCGGAAGGGTAACACCAGGGGGAGAAATAGAAGGACTCCTCTCACTACTCCCGAGAAGCGTGGGTCTTAGGAAAGAGCCATACCAGTGGCCCACGGACTATATATAGATTCATAAACTCTGCAGAGCGTGTACTCCCGTAACCACAAGATCACTATCATCGGCGGTGCCCCGCCTAAGCTGATTCCGGCTGCTTTCTAACCGGTGCGATGCCACCCTACCACTCAGTACTGGGACATCCCGGATAGGTACCACCGGCACACTGAGACTGTGAGACATAGTTCCGGGCCCCCGTGGTCACTATGCTGTCTAAGGAGGGTGTGGGTCTCCACGCCCGTACCTCCCGACACTTTCTGCTAACAACCTAGTAGTAGTGGCACCGTCCTAGTTAGTCAGACATTCGTCTCCCGCCCATTCAAGAGCGAGTGGTGAGCACGTAAGTCCCAAGGTTCCGGTCCTCAAGAGATATCAGGTCCTAGGGGGGGATCAGACAGGATTATCTTCTCTTTTGGACTACAACAGTCCGTGCTACAACAGCACCTCCTTCTCGGGGCTTCGCTCCACGAAGGTTCTCACCCCCGGGATCTCCTTATGCATCACAATGTGCCCGCCACAAGCACCTCACACGGGAATGCCCAGAACACATTCCCCGGCAAGACTCGCCCACATGGCTCGTCGTAGAATCCTGTCCGATCGACTCAACCCTCACCACACACCCAAGACGCACGCAGCACTCTCCCCAAGTAAAGTGGCACCACGTGCCTTAACCATATGACCATACTCTCCACCACGCATCATTATCACACAGATATAAGCGTAGTAGAAGTAAAGCATCATAGATAAAATAAGCAAGCGTCTAGCCTATCAGCAGGTGTGCAGGAGTAAGGTTGCGACAAGGTAAAGGCTCATCAGGCAGTTCTACCATGCAACCTATCATCAGGTGATATTCATAATTAAAGCACTAGCAACTAGATATTATGTCATGCGTAATAGGATCTACGAGGTTGGGTGGGGTGTGGCACCTGTGAAGTCGTCACCGAGCTCCTCCTCGTACTCGTAGTCGTCCTCCTCAAGCTGATCCTCCTCTGAAACGAGACATAATAGCCGCGTTAGCGGCTCCTATAGAGTCAACACAAAGAAGCAATAAAATTCAATAACTCCAAATGCACTCATACATAAGCCTATGACGTAGAGCTTATTTTTATGAAAATTTGGACACTTGGTTCATATTTTTCGGAGTTCGTATGAAGAAGTTATGAATTTCTGAAGTTTATTCTATTTTCGGAAAAAGAAAAAGGGCAGATTAACCTGGTGCTGACACGTGGCAGCTCCTGATTGGGCCACGTGGCGTGCAGGAACAGTGCAGCTGAGGATGTGCTGACGTCATGCTGACATCAGCACTGACGGGACCAATCAGCGGCTGACAGGTGGGGTCCACTGTCTGGTCACTGACAGGCGGGGCCAGGTCAACGGTCAACGTTGACAGGTCTCGTCTGGGCCTCGAAAGGACAGGGCTGGATCTGGTTCGAGTTAGGTCGGCCACTGTACACTCGAGGTGGGGCGGTCCGGGCGACCCCTTGAGAACGGAGTTTCGCTCGGGCGAACGGACTGGCCTCGAGAACGAAGCCTCGCCCGGCGAACGGGCATGCCCTCGAAGACGGACTTGTTCGCACGAAAGGGGCAGCCCTCGAGAACTGTGCGCCCCTCGAGACTTGACCATCTGGCCTCGAGCCGGGACCTCGACTCGGGGCAGGACCTCGATTAGGGCCAGGACCTCGACTCCGTCGGTCGGACCCTCGACTCGTCGTGTGAACCCTCGACTCCGTCGGGCGGACCCTCGACTCGTCGGGCGGACCCTCGACGGATGTCGGGCGGACCCTCGACTCGTCGGTCGGACCCTCGACTCGTCGGTCGGACCCTCGACCTCGTTGGGCGGACCCTCGACCTCATCGGGCGGACCCTCGACGAATGTCGGAGCATTAGCTGAGCTACGTGGCTGGTCGGCTAGGTGCTCTAACTCGGGGAAATCGACCCTCAGGCCGGTGGCAGTCAGCGAGGCGCGGCGGCGGCGAGGCTAAATCTACCGGCGAAACCGGGCGTTGGTCTCCATCTTCCTTCTTGCCCTTCGATGGGAGAAGCTGGGATCTCCATGAGCTAGCTACCGGGGCTAGTCGAGGCACGGCGGGGCGTGCGCGGCTCGGCGGCCACGGCGGACGCTCCGGCGGCCAGAGTCCGGGGAGGCCAGAGCTGCAAAAGTGCGTGGCTCCAACTGTGGCCCGTGCCGGCTCCTAGAGGTTGCCAAAAACGTGCTCTAGACTACGGCGAAGCTATCGGTCGCGGTAAGGAAAGAAACAGGGGTAAGGGGTGCGAGAACATCGACGATGTACTGGTGGTGGCCATGGCCGAGCAGGACGAGGGCGGGGATGCTTACTCGCGCAGCGACGGTCGAGGCAGGTGACGCAGGCTTGGTGGCGACTCGGTGCAGGGGAGCGAAGCCGGGGCGTCGAGGCGGTTATGCGGCGCTCCCAGGTCCTCCTCAGCGCGCGGACGGCGGCAGCAGCAGCAGCACTCTAGCTCCGCCTCCTTCCTGCTCCTCCCTCCTTCTCTCTCTCTCGACCGATCTGGCGGCGGGTCTCCACAAAGACGGCGGGGCGATGGGGAAACCCTAGAGGCCAGGGTGCTCCTCTTTAAATAGGCACGGCGGACGGCCATGGACGGCGGAGGCAGAAGATGCCCATCGGGCGGCTGTGCGCGGCCACGATTAGGGTTAGGGTTCGGTGAAGCGCGGCGCAAGCAGACGGTTAGATGGACGGCGCGGAACGCGGCCGTACTCGGGCGGACGGCGGAGGCGCGCGGTGCACAAAAATGGTGCGTCGGACGCGACGCGCGGTCGACAGAAGTGGTAAAAGGAAGGAGCTGACAGCTCGGTCCCACGCGCCAGCGGGACGGGGCGGCGAGCGGCGGAGACAGGCCCATGTTGGGCCGTCCTGGTTAACTGGGCCGCGGCAGCGCGCGAGCGAGCGCGCGCGCGAGCGGGCGTCGGGGCGCGGCAGCGCGTCGAGCGCGACTGGGCCGACTCTCGAGGCAGGCCGGTCGGGCGAGCGCGCGAGCGAGCGGGCAGGCGGCAGCGCAGCAGGCCGAGCTGGGCCTCGAGCTCGGGCAGGCGGTCGAGCTGGGCCTCGAGCTCGCAGCAGGCCGGCGGTCGAGCGCGCGGACGAGCTGGCCAGCGCGAGGGGGGGGGGTTCGGTAGCAGGCATATATGTATACATACATATAAAAGGTTATTCGATTTTTATTAACATCACATAAAATCGAATAAGAGGCGAATCAAACTCTGGTTATTTAAATGCAATGCTCGGGCTATCGTCAGGTGCTATTTGTGCAACTAGGTTTCCTACATGACATCCACCATACACTGGTAAACTTTAGAAAAATTTTTGAAAGCCCGTATTTTTAGAGACCGGATTTCTAGGGTTGTTACAGCCATGGCCGCCGGCGTGGGTGCCGCCGCCGCTCCGCCTCGCCGTTAGCTACCCTGATCGACTCCCCGTGCCAAGCTGAGCCCAATGGTTCAAGTTCGGTCACCGGAGACCTCGCTGACGGCGAGTAATCGCCGGTCAACTGTTGGCGGACCGTCGGTCAGCGCGGGAGTACTGTGCCGATTTTCTTTTTCTATTTTCAGAAAATGATTTAAATGCTATTTTCTTTGAAAAATCATAGTAATTCATATATAGCTCCAAAAATTCTGAAAATTTTTGTGAATGTTATTTATGATGTCATCTACATAGAAAAAATATGAAATGCCAAAATTCAGTACTTTTTACAGATATTAAAATTAGCCCTTTTAATTGAAAAATGAACCTTCAATAATTTTTAATAAATAAAATAAATGGCTTTTAATTCTGAAATTTGTTTTTCCATCTAATTAGGCTAAGATGTTTCTAAAATAAAATTTTGGGCTTAATTTGATAACTTTAATTTTTTGCCTTTATTTAATGCCTTTAAATAATTAATTAACCCCTTTAGTTAAAGTTAATCATTATAGGATTTATTTGACTTTGGGATTGATTGATGACCTTGGGTTATTAACCCTAATGACCTTTGGCACTTTAATTAATTATTTGCGCTTACCTTAATCATGTCATTAGGGCTTAATCCACGTTATTTCATGTGTTTAATTAATTTCTTAAATGGCGTAGTTAACCCTAATGAGCTTAATAAGCGAAGTTTTGTTGGCTTGCAACTTTATCGTGAAGAAAAGTTGTATTTAAGTCCTTAATCTGATCATGCATCTATCGAGCATCATGTTTACTATTCCATCATGTTAAAGCATATCAGTTATCAGATAGTTTCCGTTAACGGAGAGTTAACGTTGTCACACCAGATCCCAAGGACGAGCAGATTTAGGAATCAGGAGTTGATCCAGAGTTCGAGACCGTCTACCTCGAATACCAAGGTAAGCCCCGGATGCATTCAAACCCTATTCTATTTATAAAAGTTTTATCGCTTCAGCTATGATATGTTGCATTAAGTAATAGGAGTTGAGTGAAAACCCACCAATTACATTACCTGTCTTATTTACCTATTCCTTATTACCTGCTTTGGAAGATAAGTAGCAACGCTTAGCCCTGCTTAATTAGTTAAATGTTCAAAGGTAAAAGAATGAAAAAGATGAGTTTGGTTTTCTTGTTGGAATCTTGAAAATAGTTAATAAATCGAGTCCGGACGGCTAACTTGCACTGGAAATGGAGTCCCTCTGTAGTGTTTTCGTCTGTTGATGCCCTAGGTCCCGTCCGTTGGTGAACTGGTGATATCAAGAATTTAGAAATCCACATGCATGAAGTGGTATTCGGTGGGTCAAAGGTCCCATGCTTATCATGGAGTGACATATAGTGGGCCAGAGTCCCCACATATGTCATAGTGTGTTATACTGTGGGTTTAAGTTCCCATGTATTTCGGTACACGGGGCCGAAGCGCTCAGGTGTATCATGTGGTGATATATGGCTACGGTTGTTATCCCAGTATATCGGTTCATCTGGGGTGCATCGGAGTTAAAGTCTCCGGTATCCCAGTGACCAAAGTCCCAGCTGGGTATGAAAATGGATTTGAATCGCCGTTGCTTCTCGGAGAAGAAGACTCGATCGGTGTTCATCATCGTAGTAACAACTCAGACAATGATTAAGGTTTAATAATAAAGTTGGTTGGTAATTGGAGCTAGATCCAAGCAAACTTTTCTTTCTGTTAAGCTTTTTCGCAAAATTTCCTATATCTTACAAGCCTTACCTTGTCCCTCTAGCCTGCATTTCTTGAGTCTCCACCCCTCTTTTTCGTCGGGTCAGTCTTGTTGAGTACTTTTGTACTCAGGGTTTATTGAACCCTTGTTGCAGGTGAGCATCATGGGCAGGAATGCTTCGCATCCTTCTGCATGACAGTCATCGAGGAAAGTGACGACGAGTAAGATGTTTAGCTCTTGGGCAGAGCTTATTGTTTGGTTTTCTAATGAAGTTATCTACTGCTACTCCACTACTATTATGGTTTGTACAATTTAAACTTATGGGTGTAAATATTTGAAACTCAAAGGTTTGTAAACTTAAGTTGTTGTAAGTCTTCCGCTATTTTACTCCGATGTATATTATTTATATCAAACTGTTGTAATACTGCAATGTCTCTTTATAACGATTGATCCTGCTCGGAGAATTGTGGATGATTCGGGATTTACCCGACAGACTTTTTAAGTCGTATGGAACACAGCATGGTTATTTGGAGTCTGTTTAGACAATAATCATGCGTGTGGGCCATATGATTTAGGAGGTTCTGCCACAATGTGCCTCTCTCCCTAACTGACCTACCTAGTGTGCGCGGAGAAGCCCTGGGAGAATTGCGCGCTTTGCCGGTGACGAGCACCCACGACCTGCTGAGAATTTTGTGGGAAGACCAGCGACCACAGCTGGACTATGCCAAGCTGCCAAAGTTCCTCGTCGTCGTGCCCTTTGTCGACAACGAGCACCCACCGCATAGTTTATTTTGTCACATAGTTTATTTTTGCTTTTTAGAAAGTGTTAGTAAACACTAGTCACATATTTTTAAAATCCAAGATTTGACTTAGTCAAACTTGCTCAAACTTGTTGAAATGAGACACTAAATTACCTCAAATGAAACACTAAATGGCCTCAAATGTAAAACTTTTGAATACCATGTTTGTATAACTCATCAAGATCTACATTTGATACATAGTTCATTTCTATATTTGAGAAAGTGTTAGTAAACACTAGTTATATTTTTAAAAATCCATGATTTGACTTGGTCAAACTTGGTCAAATGAGGCACTAAATGGCCTCAAATAAAAAACTTTTAAATACCATATTTGTAGAACTCATCTAGATCTATATTTGATACATATGTCATTTTTTAATTTGAGAAAATGTTAGTAAACACTAGTCATAAAATCTTGAATCTCATAGAGACTTTATGAAACTATATGTGAGACTTGTGGATTTGGAACTACACTTTGTGAATGCTTTGTCAAATGCAAAAAAAGTCCTATGTATCGAATGTAGATCTTGATGAGTGGACCAATCTGGTATTCATGAATTTTCGATTTGAGACCATCTAGGGTTCCTAAAAACTAGATTTGAGCCGTAAAAATTTCAAAATTTAAAATTTTAACCATCCAAACTTTGTCAAATACAAAGTTGACCATAATACCCTATGTAGACCTCAAATGAACAAAGTATGAGTACCATGATTGTATAACTCATCAAGGTCTGTATTTGATACATAAGTCATTTTTGCATTTGGAAAAGTATTAGTAAACACTAGTCATATTTTTAAAAATTCAAGATTTGACTTGGTCAAACCTGGTCAAATGAGGCACTAAATGAACTCAAATAAAAAACTTTTGAATACCATGTTTGTAGAACTCAACAAGATCTACATTGATACATTGGCCATTTTTGCATTTGAGAAAGTGTTAGTAAACACAAGTCATAAAATCTTGAATCTCACATAGACTTTATGAAACTATATGTGAGACTTGTGGATTTAGAACTACACTTTATGAACGCTTTGTCAAATGCAAAAAAGTCCTATGTATCAGATGTAGATCTTGATGAGTGGACAAATCTTGGTATTCATGACTTTTCGAGTTGAGACGATCTAGGGCTTTAAAAACTGTAGTCTAATTATCATTTTTTAAAATTCAAGGTTTGACTTGGTCAAACTTAGTCAATTCAGCCACTAAATGACCTCAAATGTAAAATTTTGAATACATTGGATTTAGAACTAGCCAGTATATACATTTGTTACATAGCTAATTTTTCCATTTGACATCTATGTTTAAATCCAATTCAAATTCATTCAAATATTCTATAACTTAATTTCTAGAAAATAAAAAAATAAAAAATAACACTGTTCATAAGAGGCCGAGGGCAGACCATTTGGCCCGTTCGCGAAAACGGCCCACGACTGCGCACGCGGCACTCGGCGGCCCACGGCAGCCGTTGATCATTGTTACCCTAGATCGAACGGCTCCGAGTTGATTTCGGGGCATCAAAACCCTAACACGCAGAAGCCAGGCGCCTAGGGTTTCCATTTCTCACTTCTCTGTAACACTCTGGTGTTAAGCAGGCATCATCTTGCACTTTAGGAACATAACCATCTCATTTGCATAGTCATTTATTGTACATGAAATGATAATTTGAAATATGTGCTTACCTTGATTTGAACTAGAGCTATGTGATAGGTTGCTTATTTGAGGTTGAGTGTTAAATGAAGTTTGTAGAGAAAATTATTTGAAGCAAAACTTATTTTGGGGTCATTTTATGAAAAGGCTTGGAAGTGGGTCAAAAATGTCAAAAATAGTTTGTAAAAATGATTTTCTTTTAATTTTAAATCCCTATTTTTGAAATTCAAATTCTAGGCAGAATTAGGTTTTGATGTTTAAAAGTGAAATGTTCTACTCATCAAAAGGAACATTTCATCTTTTATGAGTTTTTCGAAATTCGAATTATTTTGGAAAATATGGGGTTCATCAAGTCTGCACGAATCTTGGCGCAGTGGGACCCACCGAACAGTCTCTTCTTCCTCCTCTCTTCTTCTTCCTCGCGACGCTGTCCGCGCCGACGCCGGCCACGTGGCGTCCGTACGTCGGGCCGCTGCCGCTGTCCGCTGTCTCGCCCCCGCACCCGAGCGCCGCACACCGATCCCGCGCGCCGCGCTCGCCTGGCCCCACAGCTCGCCCACGCGCCCTCGCTCTGCCCGCATGAGCGCCACGCGCTCGACGAGCTCCGACGCCGCACTTCCTCGGTCCGAGCCCGAGCGGCCATTTCGAGCCGCCCCGACCGCGTCAGTCTCTCCCTCCTTCTCTTCTCCGCCACCAGACGCACTCTTGCCCCTCCTCTTCCACCAGAGCCCGAGCAAGTGGACGTCGAACCGCCATTGCCGCCGCCGAGAGCTTGCACCGCCACCGCAGCCCGTAGCCTGAATACTTTTTGCCCTAAACTCGCCAATCGCTCCGCCGTGGTGCGAGGCACACCGTGCGCACCCTCCCCGCCTCGATAACCCCAGGGAGAGGTCGAATCGACCATCTTCCCCTTCGCCGGTCATGGCCGCCCGACCGCCGCGCGGTCCGTCGTGGCCAGCAACCTCTCCCTCCCTTCTTTATCTTGCGCATCGTGTTCGTCTGCTCGAGTAGGTTCGATTGGTGTAGTTCATGAGGCCGATTAGGGTTCGAGCCCGGCGAATTTGGCCATCCGCCGTCGCGGATTCGCGCCGCCGCTCGCCGGCGTACCTTGCCGTCGTTGCTCCGGCCGTCCATTCATCACTTTGTCTAGTCCATCTAAACCGTCTTGGTCTGCTAGCGCTGGTAGACTAGTCCGTTTGCCCCGCCGTGGCCCGAGATGGCCGGCGCATCGCCAACCCTCGCCGCCGTCCGCCGCCGTGCGTCGCCGCCGGTCGAGACCGCGATATTTTCTTGCATTTTGTACACCGTTGAGTCCGCGCTGATGAGTTGAGTCGATTGAGTACCCTAGTGTCACCGGAGACCTCGCCGCCGGCGAGATCCCGTCGGCCGGCGACCGGTGTTTCGCGACGTTTCGCTGACGTGTGGGACCCACGGTGATGTCAGCATGACATCAGCACTGGCGTCAGCACAGGTTCGGTCTGAGTACACAGAGTCGGGTGTCCGTAGCAAAGTTCAGTCGCTGGGTACATGCCGGGTATGCGTAGCTTTTTCAGTTTGGTTAAAATTCGAAAATGGATTTTTCCAGATTTCTGTTAAATCTTTGAAAATTCATAACTTGCTCATTTTTCATCCAAATGAGTTGGTTCAACTTGCAGTATTTTTCTTATGAGATGATCTATGCATGAAAAATATGAAATATGGAATTTGTGATACTTTTCTGTATAGCTTTATTTATCTCTATTAATTATTTTTATCTTAGAAAATGCATAAGTAATTCCCTGTTGCTCAGAAAAATGTGAGACCAAGTTTGTTAGTCTTCTTATGTCATGCTCTATCTATGAAAAATATTTTGAGGCTATGTCATGTGGAAAGTTTGATCTGTCTAGTTATGGTGCCTATTTCCATGTGATGATAAATAATTCATAATAAATAATATATAAGGAATTTATACATGAAACTTTTTGGAGGGTGTTTTTATGTCAATCTAGAGCTAATGATGTTCTAAGATCTGTTATTTGACATACTTTTATGTACAAAGTATTTTAGGCCCATTAAATTGTGCTGCCTTGTCATTTTTGTGTAGGATAAAGTACTTACTATTTTGACTTGAAATTTTTATGGTAGTCTTTATTTGGTATGATTAAGCTTTTGTAATTTTTGTAGAATTTTCTAAATAGTCTAAAGTTATGTTGTAGTTATACCCTGATTTCTTTTAATTATAAATAATGCTTTAGAGTTATCATTTCATGTGTGTAAAAATGTTTTTTATGCTATTTGTAACATGTGTGGTCTGCTATTGGTTGTGGTTCAGTAGAGTGTAGTGTGCGAAACAATGGTTGTTTATAATTTCCTATAGTGTGCGAGTAAATTGTAATGCGAGGCTTGTTTGGAAAATTATCGGTAGAAGAGAATGCAGATGACATGTGCTTATCTCATATGTTTCGAAAATCATATCATTCATCTTAGCTGAGCATTCATTCACCATCAGCATGAGCATTGTATTTCTATATATATATATACATGGTATTCATACGCACTATGCATCATACAGGATCGTCAGAGCTCGAAACGGTAGTTCCCGGAGCACAAGCAGAGGAAGACCAGCAGGAAGCTTCGGTGCGGGAAATAGCAGTAGAAGAGGATCCCGAAGTTGATCTTCCGGAGTGTCCCGACCACCAGCCAAGCTCTTTCCTGAAAGGCAAGCCCCGGAGCATTCTCCCTGTGGTTTGCAAAATATCTAACTTGAGTCCTTTACTTGTTTGATGCATTAAGTTATAGGCGTTGTTTTATACCGTTCCTGCATTACTTATATTTCTTGCCACTGTTTACACTTCAACCCTGTTAGGTTCAGGTACGAATATATGCTTAGCCCTGCTTAACTAGATCGGTAGAAGTCGGGTGATTTCCTGTCATCCGCGAGTTATAGGTGGTGACTTGGAATGGTTGAATACATTGTTATCTTGGATAACCATGTGGAGATAATAAATCGAGACCGGGCGGGATTGGTGTTGAGACTGAACTGGAGGTTTGGTGTGGTTATCCCGTCTGTGTCGAACTAGGACCCCGTCCGTTGTACGTCCTCAAGTCATGTTGAATTTATGCCTCACATTTAGCTGGAAGGATAAGTCGTTCCGACCGCGAAGCCTAATTTTGATTTGGGCCGAGAGTCGACCTGCTGTACGCATCGTATTGGTGAAGATGGGGGACCACAGGTTACGCGGAGAGTAAGTCCGAGGTCAGGGTTGCCCTGAATAAGGCAGCTGGGCGGTTCCTGGATACGATGGTACCTGTTGATCCCGCGCTTTTCCTGAATTGAATGTCGGTGGTCTGTAGCTCACCTTAGCGGGTGAGTGTGGTTTGTGTGAGGAATACCCGCCAGCTGGTTAGTAATCGATTATAATCGCCATCGTTCCTGGATAGTGAACACTTGACTTGAGCAGCGGCATCGTAGTAAGAACTTGAACAAGAGATGAGATGGTTGAGCTCTCGAACTGGAAGGATACTCAACCAAAATTGGTTACTTTCTTGTTGAATGATTATTACCATGCTTGTTTAGTACAGGTGCTAATGTAGCATGATAAGGTTAATCGGATTAAAATACATTGCTAGAAGGTTCTTATTAATTGTTTCTTAATGCAAGCTTTTCTGCAATTAAATGAGTCAGCTATCCTACTTATACAGCCTTGCATACTCCTTGGAGTCACTTTATTTTAGTTTATGACGGGTAAGTCTAGCTGAGTACATTCTCGTACTCAGGGTTTTATTTCCCATGTTTTTGCAGATGGTGAGATGTTTTATGGCTATTGTCAGAACTGCTTCTATCCCGCTTTGGGAGATGACTAGACCTTGGACATGGTCACTCTTCTCTACTTAATGCTTTTGCTAGATGTTGATCAAGGACCTGGCACTGTATTTGAACTAAGTGCGTGTGTGGATTTGAACTAAACTGCTTCCATTTTATTTTGAAATTTGAACTTGGGTTGTAATAACTTTATTCGTACTCCGATGATTTAAACTATGTGCGAACTATGTACTTGTGAATGGGAACACTAAACTATTACGATCTTGGTCGTGCCGAAAAAGTTTGAAATCCTTCGAGATTTTGGTATGACTACCGGGTTTATTAGGTCTCAATCATGTAGTTTGCCACACTAATGGTGAATTATATGCTTGTGCTCTAATAAATTGGTCGGTTCTGTCACATTCTCATCCTTCTCACTCCTCTTCCTCTTAGTCCTCTCGCGATGGGAGCCCCCGTCGGGTCGATCCCGGAGCTCGCGAGGAGGACCGCAGCCGCGCGACGCTCGTGAGGAGGACCGCGGCGGCGCGGCGCTCCGGGCAGCGCTCCTCACGTGGGCGGAGGCTGGCACCCTCGGCGCTTCTCGTGCGGGCGGAGGCCGGCGCCCTCGTCGGGTCGATCCCGGAGCTCGCGAGAAGGACCGTGGTCGTGCGATGCTAGCCAGGAGGACCGCGGCAGCGCGGCGCTCCACTCCTTCTCCCTCTCGATCCATGGGTGGTAGGTGCGACGCTCCCTCTCTCCCTCTCACGCGAAACTCGGTCTCTCACTCTCTTCTCTCATCGCAGCTCCCTCCGGCGACGGCAGATCTGGGCTCTACTTCTTCGGCGACGGGGACTACAGTGGTGGGCAGATCCAGGCCATCCTCCTCACCGACAACAGATCCATCAAGGAGCTGCACCACGGTAGATCCATCGTGGCGGTGGTCTATGGAGGCCGGTGGAGCGTCCTCCGGCGGATCCAGGTCCTCCCGGCGACGCGACGGCGGTCCTCCTGGTGGCTCTAGGGTTTCATTGGCGCTTGGGTTGCAGGCCCATATCGAAGCCCATTTGAGCTTTTTTTTGTTTTCTAAAATTCACTATAGGGACGGTTAGTGATCCAACCGTCCATAAAAATGATATTTTTAGGGGCGGTTGGGTCAGCCGTCCCATAGTGCCTTGATTTGTAAGCACACCATTTGGGGGGCGGCTGGGCCAACCGCCCCCTGTAGAGGCCTAGGAGCCGGCCCTGCAAATCATTTTTGGCGTAGTGCGTACGTCGCCAATGGCGGCGGTCTCGGCCGCACGATCAATGATTTGTTGGTTCGTCGAGATCGATCAGAGATGACGGGGTGCTTGTGGCCGTGGCTGGAGATGGGGCCGGCCACTAGAAGGCCGGGCTGTTCGGCTCCAAGCCCAGGACCCCCGCGGAGGTGGTGCAGCACGTCAGGGACCTGGTCACCTACGTCCTCGACAACAAGGATGGCTGCGATGGTGGCAAGCACGACGCCAAGCTTGAGCGCAGGGATATAGATGTATTCTTGTCGTTTCATATCTGTTCCTACTTCAGGATAGATTTGTCTGTTTCTGTTCTAGCATGCCGTTTCTAGTGCATAGTGAATGATCTTTTGACGCGGGTGTTTGTGTCACTCTATTGGAGCTGTTCCACTCGTGCAATTATACACCCCATGGTTTGATTTGGCCTCTACTACAGAACTAGGACTTGAATATTTTACTGTTCCTAAGAATTAATTTTTATGTTTTTTATATGTCTTTGTGAAAAACTAAAATGTTTGATCATATACCACATATACATACAAAAATGTGATGAGGACACTACACATCAAGTAGCATATTATAACTTCATATATAGAGAGATCAAATAACCAATGCAAGCTGTTTATGCTGTATGCAAGATATTTATGGTAATGTATCTTCCGAAATTGCTTCTTGAGTATGATTGTTGCGGGTTCAAGCTTTACACATTGAAGTGACTAGCTTTTGGTTTGTATCCGCTTTTTAATATTGATTTAGATTACGCAATGAACATCATATAAGTTGCACTTCTCTGTTATCTTTCCTAGTAAATGAAATAGCACATGCATTTTATTGTCATCCAGCTCAAATTTATTTAATGGTTATTTTTTTAAACATGTGTGTAGTACAGACGCAGATGTTTACACCCTATCTCTATGAGTATCTCTGGAAGACTTGACCTCAAAACATAGTATATGTCAGTAGTAGATCGAGCCCACATATATATGCACCTGCTTTCACTTTACCCCTAATTGTTGGTCACTAGATCTCGAGATTTCCCTATGAGTGCCTTTAAAGACTTGGTTCATAATAGATACTAGGTGAATTCCCCGCGCATTGCCGCGGAAATTTAAGGTTAACTTTGGTGATTATGTATTAGATGAATGAAAGAAATATAAAAATATGAGTTATTTAGTGAGAATTGTAAACATATAAACCTTAAGAGTCTCAAGGATTATGAAAGTAACACCCCACATATTGTCATTTAAATTACTAATGATTTGGATTAAGATTATTTATATAAAGGGATAAACAATTATAAGTTAATGTTAATGGATGATGTGGCATAATGCTAGTTACTGGATGATGTGTCTTGCTCATACGTAGATCATAATTACAAATGCTAGTTGGACATAAATAAATTCTATAGTGGATTGGTGATGTAGATAGTTTGCATGTTGAGAGGAATAGGTAATAGGAAAGTGGGTGATGTGGCTTAAGGAGAAACTAGAGAAATAGTTAGTAGGCATTAGCTTTATAGGAGTTTAAGATTAAGGTTGACGAAGTCACTGCTACCATCTAGCTTAAAATTCATTAACTGTCTTGTATTTCTAATTTTTTTTTGTATATACTAGCCACTAGATCAACAGTCATATATGTATGCACCGCAATCTACCCCTATAAGCACCTTATATACATTTGCCGGTATATCATGGTTTCTCTACGTGGTGATGATGACAGGGTGACGACCATGAGGTGGCAACTACTCAGCAAATAAATAAACGAAGAAAGGGGGAAAATAAGGGAACTCATATATCAGTCTCACAATATCTCCTCACCATAATTCCTGGCTTCCCGCTCTGTCAATGATCGATCGACCGCTGATGCTTTGGAGAGAATTTGTTTTGAAACTTATGAATTGGAGACTCTGAACCAAACACCAATGCAGATCATCCTTGGCATGTGTACATCCTCTTGATGCTTGCCTATGCTACTGCTTGCATAGCGCTAGGGCCATTACAACTTATTAAAAATAAAAATATCTCTTGGTTAAACATAATCTTGCTTCGTAAACAAAGTTTTCTAGCTTTACTAGGAAAATGTTGTAGCTTACAAAAATTGCAGCTTCATGGGAAAGTTTGATTCCATTTTCCAACATAACAATAAAAACATTCCAATATCACAAAAATGAGGTGCTAAAGATTTAGGAGAACATTCTCATGACAAATTTATGTGAAATAGAAATATTTAAAAAATGAACAGGAACACAATTTTGAAAAACACTAATGACAAAACTTAACCCAGTGATAAGGGCCTGGGGGAGCTTCACTAGTAGACTTGCAAAAAAATAGAGATGGTTATGACTTATGAATGACAAGAGTTGTAATTATAATGATTACGGTTGCAACAAAAAAAGCACACAAAAAGAAAGATTCAAGTTTCATCGTGTCAAAAAAAAGAATGGACAAAAAGTTGGAGGGAACAGACGACACAGAAGATTGAGCCAGTTTCATGTAGCGACGCAGAAGATTGAGCTAGTTTCATGGGCTGATCTCCCTAACTGACCTGCCTATTTTGTATCCAACCGCGAAAGAAGAAGAAAAGACAAATCGGCCAAGTAGCGTGCGCGGAGAAGCCCCAGGAGAATTGTGCGCTTTTCCGGCGACCGCAGCCACCAGGTATCGTGCCTACCGTTCGTAATTGGCAACCGAACCGTAATAATTAAAGCTATTTTCCTATCTGTATTCGGACCTGATCTGATAACAATTCACAAGTGTGTATATATACATCTAATGTTTCTATATTTATTTTATTTATCGGGTGTATATACATATGTACACCCATGGTCTGCGCCCTGATTGAACATACACCTTTTAGGTCTGACGCACACACGTCGCCAGCGGCGACGGTCTCGGCCGTGTGATCCACGATCTGTTGGTTCGTCGAGATCGATTAGAGATGACGGGGTGCTTGTGGCCGTGCACGGGAGCGGTGGTGGCTGGAGATGGGGCAGGCCACCGAAAGGCCTGTCTCTGTTCGGCTCCAAGCCCAGGACCCCCACGGAGGTGGTGCAGCACGTCAGGGACCTGTTCACCTACGTCCTCGACAACAAGTACGGCTGCAGCGGTGGCAAGCGCGACGCCAAGGTTGAGCATAGGGTAACCACGCCTTTGATTTCCTGCTGCTTGCATGCCCGTAAATTGATTATTGTGAACTGACGGTTACAGCCCACAACTGTATCGATGCTTGTTAGGGATCTTAAATTAGGATTACACAAAAACAGAATTATGACTTAGCTTGGATATCAAGGACTTAGAAAGCATGATGATATAGATGGTGACGTAGAAGAAATATATGAGCTACGGTATAATATTGGGAATATATTTATGTAGAAAGGGAAAAAAAGTGGGCGATGACATCATATCATGGTATATATGTTGTATGTGTACAGGCTAGCTTGTGTATTTGTGTAAAACATCAAGGTATGCAAGAAAATATGGATTAAAATAGAATATATACTAGTATATGTGATTACTAGCAACGGCTTTGAAGACTTCTGCATGCATGGTTGTGTTACACAAGATATCTAGTGCAAAAGAGAATATATATCCATATATCGGAGTTGCAAGATGAGACTTCCTCACCCTGCTCGTGATGATCACCAGTAAGGTAGCCAGCAGTTGGGAGAGATAGATGACGACAAACAGGAAATTGATGGACGTCATTTGCAGCCACGGACGGCGGGCGAAGGATCAAATGGCTGGACGCATATATATGGTGTTCCAGCACCGTGATTTGTAGAAGTCAGCGGCGAGGTGCTCGGGCGAGCACGGCGAGCGGTGATGGAGGTCACTGTGCCAGAAAAGCTTATCAGTGATGCCTCAATTCATGACACACAAACGAAACACGTCACGAATAATCTATCAGTGACGCGGGTTTATAAGACGTGCTATTGTCCATGCCATAGGAACAAGGCGCGTCACTAATAACAATGTATCAGTGACACTTGAACAGAACACGCGTCACTGATAAAAAATATGACGCGTACTGCTCATCAGGCGTGTC
This sequence comes from Bothriochloa decipiens, assembly GCA_023333625.1. Lineage (NCBI taxonomy): Eukaryota > Viridiplantae > Streptophyta > Magnoliopsida > Poales > Poaceae > Bothriochloa > Bothriochloa decipiens. The sequence continues at coordinate 52,236,097 of CM041630.1, read as the reverse complement.
ACAGATAGTCACAGATAGATGACCTATTGGTGACGCAGGTTAACAAGACACGTCACAAATAAAAAAAATGTGACGTGTTTTACTGGATGCGTCACCAATAAGAAAGCTGCCCAAGTCCTGCAGAGCTGCCCACCGCCCCACCGCGGGGCTAAGCTCCAGCGGACCCTAGCCCCCGCGGTGGCCTTGCCCTGCTCCCGCCGCCGCCATAGAAAAAATCTCGCTGCTGATCTCGACGCCCCGCCCTAGGACTGGCCCGGCTGCCGCCCCCCGCCGCCAGGGCTCCCTAAGCCGCCCGCCGGCATCCCCACCGCCTGGCTTCCCTTCCTCCCCCTGATCGGCCGGACATTCTATAGCCGGGGAGATGGAGATGGAGGTGGGGGTGAGGTCGTCGGCGCGGGTGAGCTCGCCGGAGCGTCAGAGATGAAGAACGGCGCGGCGAGCTCCGGTGGCGGCGCTGGCACCCATGGGCTTTGGCCATACTGGGCCGAGCCGTGTGTGGGAGGTGGAAGAAGAACCGTAGAAACGGGGAAGTGAAGGGGTGGACGGCAGGGGGCTGCGCGTCGACCTAGGGGCTAGGAAGAGAAGAGCAAGCGCAGTACTGGCGTGGGATGATGTTGGGCCATTGGGGCCTTAGGAAGTTAGGAGATAAGGGGTAGGGCAAAGGATACTTGGGCTGTATTGGACCTAGAGCAAATTGAGTGTAAATGGGCAAATGGGGACGAGAGACTGATAACCATCCCCGTCCTGGCCAGCCGGTTTTCTTCCGCATCTCATGACAACTAAAAAGACTATAAAGATGAGGGGAGAATTGCTTATGTAGCCCTGAAAAAAAAAGTTCAGTTGCTTATTTGGCCTAATTTTTTTCGAATTTGTCGATTTAGCCTCAAAGTGAAATTTTGTGCAATGCAAGCGGTAGAGCTTTACCGTCTGTGACCAAGAGGTCCAGGGTTCAAGCCCCAGCCTCTGCACATTTGTGCAGGGATGGCTGCTGGCTATTTTTCCTTCCCCAGACCCCGCAGTGCGGGAGCTTACGGCACTGGGTATGCCTTTTTTGTCGATTTAGCCTAAAAGTGAAATTTTATTGCTTATTTGGCCTTCTGTTACCTTCGTCGGCTCCTTTCGTTAGGTTTCCCACTCCAGCACACGCGAAAAGACAAAGTTACCCCTCAGCTATCCAACCATCAGAGCATATGACAAGCTGGTCTCCATAGGGTGTGAGCCTGGCCAGTTCACCTACGCATCGGTCATTAACGTGTACTGTCGATTTGGGCGCAGCGATAGAGCAGAGTCCATCTTCTCGGAGATGATGGAGCGAGGCTTCGACAAGTGTGTGGTCGCCTATCGCAACATGATCTCGATGTATGGCAAGATCAGGAGAGCGTCGGTGGCCATCAGGCTGCTGGCCCTGGTGAAGTAGAACAGCTGCGAGCCCAACATCTTCGTGTACAACGCCCTGCTCGATATGCACGGAAGGCTGGGGGAACTCGAAGCAGGCCGAGAAGATCTGGAAGAAGATGATGCCGGCGCAATCTCTTCCGAAGCTTTATGCTATTCCTGCATATTTCCGACATCCATTGTGTGAATAGCATGTAAATGTATTTTTAAGGGATGCCAACTTTGTACCAGTAATGATCTGATTCCAAAATTCTCGAACAGACAGCTCAGTTCACTAGCTCTGCATGTCAGATTTTCTGAAACTGTTGTACCATAGCCACTTTGGGCACATGTAAGACTCCTTTTTATTTTTTTTCTCACGCGGGGGCAAAACCTTCTTTTTTTTTTTTTGCGTGCCACTTAACACCGTTAATAAGGCTTTCAAACTAATAGAAGCCTAAATAAGTAATAAATTTTTATTTTAGAACCAAATAGACAACTTTAAACAAAAGAGGGCTAAATAAGCAACTAATCTTTTTTTCACGGCCAAATAAGCAATTCTCTCAGAGATAAGACAATCACTTTTGCCTCATCACAAGCGACAATCACATTTTCCTTGCATGCGGACCCAGTGCAACAATCATGGGAGTTTATGGACTTTCCTTGCATGCAAAAGGAAGCGCTCCCTCCACCATCCATCACACCAGTTGTGATTCATTTTCATGCATGCAAAAGGAAATTACTTTCAATCAATCAAATTAAATAGAGTTGTTGATTTTCTTTGCATGCAAAAGTAACGGCTCTCTCATGCAACCATCCATAAGTTGTGATTTAATTTTCTTGCATGCAAAAAGGAAACTACTATCAATCAATCAAATTAAACAGAAAAAGAAATGATTTTCACCAAGAGGCTATAATTTATCTTGCATGCATAACAGCCTAGCATGATTGTGTATTTGTGTTAACGTCTCTGTACTCTCATTAGTGTTTTTAATATAGTTCTAGGGAGCAATGCTCCACGGTTTTTCTTTTAAAAAAACAAGATGATTATCTACCACGTTGCGGTGGCGGTCGCACCGCCGGCTGACAGGATGCGGCAGTTCGCTGGCTCAGCTAGCAAGAGGCCAACTTCGCCTTTGCCCGCGTCCTCTAGGAGCAGGTAAGTGTTGAAGATTGCGCCCTGGCCAAGCACTTCGATGATCGCTGCTTATTCCTCCTGCTTTTTTCAGGAATGGACATACATGATGCTGTCAGTGGTGAGTACATCTTGAGGCCTTCGCGTGCCCCCCTTAAGACGCCGATGAGCTCGATGTTGCCGACATGCTAATGGCGCTCGTTGGGATCTGTGATTATGACTGTATAGACCTGTATAAAAATCAGTCACATTTGATCATCTATTTTTTTGATCATCTACTTTTGTTCCTCTTTGTATGGTGCTTAATCTGCTACTGTACTAGGGTGTGCCATTGAGCATGATGATGCTGGGGATGATGAGGACGAAGATAATGGGGTTCATGCACGGTTGATATTTTCTACCAATCTTTGCATGACTCGATTGTCACAGGTATTTTGTACTTCGGATAGTTTCATAAAACAAATTACTAAGGAGATCAATATCTGGACGAAACTATTTTCTTTTTTCAACTGTTTAGTTATCCTGTAGCAACGTACGAGCGTGAATTTAGTAGAAAAAACGTAGGAAATAGAAGATTGGATTGCTTGGTGCCGTGACTAGTAGATATACAGACCAGTTTTGAAAAATAGAATGAACTTATCCTCTGATGAGAGCTCAACCGAATATGTAGATGAGGTTTTTTTTTTCTTTTCAAAAAGGAAGAGAGATTATATTAAGACTCGGGGCTAGGGGAGTCGATGCGAGGGAGCAGGCTCATCAGGGAACCTCGACTCGCAGGCGAGCAGTGAGAAGAGTCGATTGTGGACGGCCACGGGGGGGACACGCGCACGTAAGGCCCGACAGAACGATCCATCGAGGCAGTTGGGCAGCTGTGCGCGTACGAGGATTTCACTCATTCACTATGTGGACGCGCACGTGGGCCCTGCAGAACGATCCATCAGGCAGTTGGGGCGTGTCGTGTCGCACGTTTCGTACCGGGTGGCACGGTCGGTGTAGGTGCCACGCCTCACATCGTCGTTGTACTGCAAAATACTCCGGCGTCTACTCATGCATCTTGTGCACTATAACTACGGATTGGTGGTTGGTGCCGACGTGGTCGTACTCGTACTCGTGCCTGCGGTAGACGGGCACGGTGCAAGCATTACTCCAGCCGAGTTCATCACCGTCGGGGCTCAACCCCTATCACTACCGGAATCCTATCCGGCAGTGGTTAAGTGGCAGTGACGTGGGGGCACATCACTGTCGGAATTTTACGACCGGCTGTGATATAGAGTCAACACTGCCGGCTCGTAACACAAACCGGCAGCGTTATTTCCTCACAACACTGTCGGCTTGTTGTTCAAGCCGATTCGTCAATACTGCCGGCTTGTTGTCAAAGCAGACAGTGTTGACTAAGTCAATACTGTCGGCTTGTTGTCAAAGCCGATAGTATTGACTTAGTCAACACTGCCGGCCTGTTGGTCTAGCCGACGGTGTTGATTAGCTTCATGTGCAATATTATACATTAATTATGAAAAAATTAAAATATGTAGGTAGCTTAGACATATATAAATTGAAAACCATATATCCCAATGTAGCTCCAAAAAATGTTTTCACTAATAGCCCCATGTAAATAAAATTATTATTAACTAATAAAAACATTATTCTACTCAATGGAACTAAAATTGGAGACACTTATTCATATCAAAAATTAAATTAAAGACTTGATCAAGAATACCATTGTAGCTCCAAACAATGTGTCAACACCTAACAATATTATAAATAATCTACTCTACTCCTAACATGAACTAATTCGAGCATCACATAGTAACAATCATCTTGACCAAACCATAAATTGGCCTAAGATTTTGAACTAGGTGATGCTATTTAGACACCAACCTAGCTTCTTGGATGATGAATTCCCCACAAAGTGCTTGGAAGCCTTGCACAAAGTCCCCACCAAAATTGCTCTCTAGAATGGAGGAAGAACAAGAATGACAATCAAGCAATGTAGCCAAATCAATGGTTATAAAGCAAAAAAATCAAAGGAGTGAATGCTTGTGACTAACTTTGAAGCAAAATAATCAAGCCATTCTTCAAAATCTAAGTTTTAGCTCACGGTTTTCAGCAGCCGCAACAATGGGGAAAATGGCCCGTGCGAGCTCCTGTGTTCTCTGGAATAGAGTGAGGAGGAAGGAGAGGACGATACGAGCCTTTTTGTGGTGTCAGACTGTCATTGCCGGGCCAAACCAAGAGCTGCAGTATTGAGGCACATTCACTGCCGGCTTATGCCACGAGCCGGTAGTGATGTGGGTCCGAGACATCACTGTCGGCTCGTGTCTCGAGCTGGCAGTAATGTGACTTATCACTGCTGGTTTCTGCGCTCTCTGGCGCAAGTCTTGTCTGTCAGAAAATTACACCGTCATCACTGCCGGTCATCAATTTCTGATAGTGATGAGGCCGACAGTGATAAAACAATCTGGAGTTGTGAAGGGTGGCTATCCAATCGAACGAGATGGGTGGCTCGGCCATAGGAGGCGTAGCACTCTTGCCCTAGCTGCTTGCTGCATGTACACAACGTTGTCAAACGATTGGCTTCTTCTGTGGAAGCATAATATTAATATTTAGATGAAATAGCAGTAATCCGAGCAGCGCGGCACTTACTGAAGTTTTTTAGTTTTCTAGGAGGTTAAAATCGATCATCCACCACCACATATAATCCATCACTACCAACGCCAATTTCACGGTGGGTTTTTACCACTAAGTCGTTTGGTGATATTTTGTCACGGTCTGTTGGTGTTACGAACCCATTGGTGAAATGATTTTCATCGCCGTTTTTTATGAACAATAGGTAAAAATGGGGACGGTTATCAGCGGTTGATTTTACGAACAGTTGGTGATAGTCCAGCGTCACCACTGGAGCGTTGAAAATCATTTTCATCAGGCTTAGGCGTTGATGATGATGTCTACTTCCTCCGTTCTAAATTATAGTTTATTTTAATTTTTTTGTATGTATTTTGCTACGTATCTAGATAAATAATATGTCTAGATACATAATAAATTGCATACACCAAAAAAATCAAAGTGAACTGTAATTTAAAATGAAATATGTTACAACATAGTATAACTAATATTTCCTTCCAACGAGTCAGAGGTGTAAGTTTCGATATGACCTATATCCCTACTATAATTAAAAACTTCTCTAGATAATTTATTTTTTAAAATTAACGACTCACAAGATACCTATTACAGATACAACTACTGAGATTAAAAGTGTGGTCTCCCTTCCCATTCTCCCTCACGCGCGCCTCACCCTCCAGCGGCACCCTCTACCTCACGCATGCACGTCCAGGGATCGAATCCCACACATCACCGAAAAAATAAAACATGGGAAAATAATAAGGAAGAAAACACACTATCTAATTTCCTATAGGGTCCCGTCCACCATGCTTGAGGATTCTGGTCTTCATCATGAAACCCTATGCCACCATCGAGGCAATGATCCCGCCCAACCACGATGGGGAGGACTGGTGGGCGCCGTCCTGCGGACGCTGCGGAGTCACTACCTCATTGGTGAATGGTGATGTGCAGCGTCGGCGCGTGTGTGATCCGCGCGCGGTTGTCGGGATCTGAAGCGCAGCCACGTTCGAGTGCGGATGCCAGATCGCAAGGGTCGCCGCCTTAGCGCTGCCGTCGACAGTTGCCGGCCCACTACCACGACCCTGCGGAGGACGCGCTCGGAGACCGCCTCCTCGCCACCCTGCGCCACTTCAAGGTAGGCCAGCCGCCGGACCCCTCCACACTCCGACCCCTAATCCTCCAAATCGGCATCTTGACTCTGCTTGTTGCCGCTCTAAAATCGAGTACCTGGAGGAGCAAATCCTGAGCCAAGAGGAGGACGCCGACCTCCCCTCATCGGCGACGGCGTCACCTTGCTCTGGTACTGCTGCTCTATTTTTTTCGTCCCAGAACTTGCTTGGTGTTGGTAGGTCACCTGAAAATATCCCCTGTATCTCTGTTGCCCCTTGATTTTGTTTTGCTCTGGCCAAAAAATCTGACCATCTGTGTCTGTGTTGTGTTGTTGTTGTGATATTTTCAGCATATGTCTGGGAGGAGAATGCATAGAGGGCCATGCCATGGTGGTTCACAGACACTAGGTGGCCACTGTTTTGCTTGCTCACCGGCGATCTGAGAAAATTTTATGACTCACAGTGCTATCTTTTATATCGCATTTTTATACTTTTTTTTCAGAATGATCAGGTGTTTTTTTTTCCAGTTTCGCTATATCATGCTCTTGGTGAAAACTTAATAATTTATTCTCCTGACAAAATACTCCGAAGGAATTTTCCAAATATGTGAGATTTTAGTACATTCCAGAATGTAGTTTCAGTCTCCAGGTGGCAGATGTAAACTGCGACGAAAGTTTTTTTTCCCTTGGAAAATGGTTTCATTTACATTAAATGCACTGTAGCGCAAACAGAAGATGCTGTGCTCAGATACATTCTACTTGAATTTGATTAGAAATTGGTTTCAGTCTACCTCTGATCGTTTACAAATATATGTGTATTTTCTAGGTTTTTTTCTCAATGGTAATAGTTGCAGTCCTTGAATTTGATTATTTCAGAGTATATATCCTACAAAGATACTGATACTCAACTTTGGTGAGAGGAAGGAGAACACTTGGGAAGAACGCTCAGGTGAACTTTCCTGGTGTTATTGCGTGCTTTGATGACGCTGATCAGTGGTGGCTAGGTCTTTACTGCAAGTTCAATGATAATAACTGAATTATTGGTTACTTACAGAGCATCTTAAGAAAACACTTGAAGATGTAAAAACATGCCTGAAGAAAGAGGATTCTTTTTTGTCCTATTATACCACAAAATGGTATGTTTGCCGAGCTCTGTACCTCATCATGCATTAAGATAGAGAAGAAGAAAGACAAAATGATGATCAATATCAAATGAACCAATCTTTCCTTTTAAAAAAAGAAATGTTGCATTGCCACTGATAGTAGCAAGTGAAATGACGTACTGTCATATCTGATGTCAATTTTTGAAAAAAAAAATCTTTCCTATTAAAGACAATACTTGATTTTTCTATTTTTACTACTACTACCACCATTGAAGTCAAATCAGGTTATATATATTGACTTTTGTTCCTTCACAGATGCAGTGAAAAACCACTGATTGGATTTCATCTCACAGGGCAAAAGGAATTGCCATGATGAGTGTTTCACATTTTTTTTGTATGGAGACGTGAACCTTAACATTTTTTTTAGTATGACGTGAACCTTAACATTGACAAATTGCTCTGCACATGGCATTAGTCTGCCCTGTAGTGTAGACAAGATGACATCCAAGGCATAATGAAATGTAGCTTGTGGATGACAACGATGCAGCATTTATCAATTGCACTATCCTGTTACATGTGCCACCTATATTACAGTACTTGCAGGCAAGGGGAATGATACAAATCTTGCGAGTATTTCAGTCTTTTTTATTTTTGGAGGGATGATTTGGCCATATTTCTCTGCTTTCACAAGATTCAGAGCTCAATCTGTTCGAGTATATATTTATTAGAATACAGCTAAGGAAAGTTTGATATGATATGCCCACAATCTCTGCAGTTTGACAAAGTTCACAGATTGTTTTAAACCCTGCAATATTCAGTTCAGTTCAGAAAGCACACTGAAATTCTTGTACAATAACAAACAGCAAAAAAACTACTACACACTACGGAATTCAGTATTAACTTGGTGTGGTTGTTTTTATGAATATTTCGTAGATAAAACCGTGGCGTTAGCACGGGTATTATACTAGTAACTTTCTAGTTGATGACTTCTTTCATTTGAAATCATATATATAGTCCAAAGTACGTATTGTTTGACATGCATTCTTGTATATTTAAATTCGGTTCTTTTGAATTGTGCAAACTATCTTGCATGGATAAACGACCCGAAATAAAGTTATAGATCTCGATTAGATGGTTGACAATCTTTTCATTACAAATCATTTATCGCCCTAAATTTATATTTAAATTAAAGTTTTAATATTTTGAAATTCAAATTTATTCAAACAACATCGTATAGAAAATCGACTAAAAGCAAAGTATATCTCAATGAGAACTATTGATGATATTTTTCATTTAAAATCATTTGAGGTTCTAAAAGTATAGCACAAGTTCTTACAATTCGATCTGAGTTCTGAGAAGTCCGTTAGTGAAGGCACAATAAGGATTGGTTGAGTGAATATAACTCATGTAGAGGCCGGAATACTCTATAATCACGTATTCACGTACGATATTGCTGTGGGATCTATCCTCTCCAAAACCAAATGTTTTCCATGATGATAATTTTCATCATATATCATTGTACTACTGTACCATGTGCTTTGCGCTTATATATTGCACTGGACCCACAAATATAAATAAATAAAATAAAATGAGCGAGGAGAAAATGAGGGCGCTCGTGGTACGGACGCGTGCCCGTCTGCCTATAAGTACCGATGCACGCGAGGCCATGCTCATCGTCGGTGCCACTCGTGGTACATCGTGAGTTGCTAGCAGCTAGCTAGGCATTCATCGCTTTGGTGTAGCTAGCGAGGGGGTCCATTCCATGCATATGGCTTCCTGCAGGATGATCCCACTCCTGTGCCTACTTCGCCCGCAACTGCTGCTGCTGATGACTCCGGTATCTACTACAAGCTTGGTCTTATTGTACGCAGGCATGCAGGAGCTACCTCTATTTCTCTTCACTCACTACATGTATTAATTTTGTACTGTTAGTATCGTTATTAGTTGAGATAGGTCTTACTATACTATCACGTTAACAATTCAGTTATAATGGCATAAGAAACAAATCTACACGATGCAAGAACTAACTTCATGAAGATATATGAAAGGAAAGAAAGGAATTTAGGAATAACT
>CM041630.1:52134626-52191685 GCA_023333625.1 Bothriochloa decipiens | reverse complement strand
AGACTATTAGAAAGTGATCAAAGACTGTTACAAACATGATGAAAAAAAATATATCTGATGATCAATAAGGATCATATCAAGACTGATCTGTTCACCGCTACTAAGCAAAATTGCATCCCATATTCTAGTCACTCGTGCTTTGATTTTCTATAATTCCTTTCCTGGCCTAATCTCACTTAACATTTTGCTAGCCATTGCCCTTGTAGACAAAAAATCATAACAATGATGGAATTATTTTTTATTCATGTAGATTGCAAGAACCGGAATAGATCATAAATAATTTTAGCAAGGCAGACATACCTTTGTTCTGTGGATTGTGATGATGCGTGGATGATCCAAGCAATAGACCTTCTAGGTCTTGAAGATCTGGAAACAACGATGGATTTTTGTGGTGAATAGATGGATTCTTATTTGCAAGTGCTCGACAAAAATATGTAAAGGGAGGTGATTAGAGCAGTACTTTCTTGGATGATGAAAAAATAATGGTTAGTACGGGACTCACAAAATATATATAGGCAGCCTGCAAATGTGCATGTATAATATAATATATTAAATATAGGTTTGTTTCTGTACGTAGATCGCCTCTTATTAGCAGTCCGGCAAATGTGTTTGTTTTTTCTGTTAGTGCTGATTGTTTCGATCCAAAGTACAGGTGCATAAAAAGATATTTAACCATGGACCGTTATGTTGGATGTTATCAAAACATATCTTTTTTGGTAAAGTTCAAAAGATATATTTTAACCATTGACGTGCACCATTTGGTTGGATACATTTATTTTAGTTTTTTTAATTAATAATAGGAGAGTTCGTTGTAGAAGTGGAAAAAGAAAAAAATATATTTAATGTTGGATGGACGACGTATACCAGCTGGATGGATTTTACCTCAAAACGTTTCTTTTTGGGAAAGGTTATTTAATGTTGGATGGACGACGTATACCAGCTGGATGGATTTTACCTCAAAATATTTCTTTTTGAGAAAGATATTTTAATCTTTTTAAAATAATAATGGCAGAGGTGGGTGATTTTAGGATTAATCCAATGGTTATGGGTGGATGTTGACATATCATTGAAGAGCCGGATGTTTTTGATTAACGTGAAAATTTTTAGTATTTATTTTTTTCTAGCGCATCTGGTGAGAGTTAACGTGGAGCCTCCGTTGAGGCCTCCAATTAGTAATAGTAAAATAAGATATCCTCATCCAGTATATATTATTATATTTGTATATATATATAGAATTAAAGAGGTGAGTATTTCTGTTCATCAAAATTTTTGCTTCTACAAATTAGGAAGGATCTAAAGAGTCTCTTTTCGCTCTTCCCATATTTTCTGTAGAGCCCTTGCTTCTATATCTCCTCTTGTTTTTCTAGCCATGGTGAAGACCCAACCGTTGGTATTTATGAAGACAGGAGATAACATTTTGTGACGACTATAAAACCACGCATCTTCTCGAGCAGCACCTTTCAGTTTCACATTCAACATTATTTTGTGAGATTGTGTGAAAAGGTCCAAATGACACGTGCGTATGTGTTTGATACAATCCAGTAAATGGACCGGCCTTGTATGCACTCCTCTGTTCCATTGTAGATAGTAAGTCTTTCCCTCTTTTCTACTTAGTTTTTATTGACAATATGTAAGTACATAACAACAGTTACGTGCCTAGAAAATCTAAATCGATTTATAGTTGCAATTTTGAAACGTGCGACAATTCAGAAATGCAAATATCACCTTCCTTCATAGGAAATTAAGCTAGCAGGGCCACACACCAAAACCGTAGTCCTATATACCTATCTAGTGCTTTCTTCTCCCCAAAACATAAAGCATAATTTTAACTTGGTACAGTCTTCAAAACCATATTCTGACCGCTAATTATTTTCTATATAATTTGTGGAAACAAAAGTTCGATCATTAGAAAGCATGTATAAATATAAATCTCATGTAAGCACTTTTGTAGTATACACTTTTCATATCATTTGCTAGCTAGTTAAAGATAACAAAGTTTAAAATCTATATCTCTTATAGATAAAACCCACTAGGAATTTCTCTCAATATGCAAACTATCCACATCACAATCCACTACAAAACCTGTAATTATAGCCAACTAGCCATGTAATTATGATAGTTCACCTTATCTTTTCATGTAACTTGCATTTAATTATCCACATCAACATCTAATTATGATAGCTATCTCTTCATGTAACTTGCATTTAATATGTCAAACTATTCACCAAAATTAATTTAGAATAATTTCATTCATATAACTATAAATACAAATAGTCTATTTTTTAAAAATTATGTAGAATCGCTGCAGCAACATGCGGCGTATTCTTCTAGTTTAAAATATACGCGTGCCTTATTTTAGGATAGAAAGCGTAGGACACTAGTAAATAAATGATTTTACCAACGTTATTATGACCATCAGTTCTATTAAAACTGAGTTCATATATAATCATGGCAAATTCATTACGAACTAGTGGTGAAAATCATTTGCACCGTTGGTTCGTAAGGTAACCGACATTGACAACGATTTTCACCACTAGTTTGTGTATTCAACCAGCATTGAAAACCAGCCTCGAGTATATATACATCCAAAGTAGCTCCTGTCTCTCACACACACACCTATTGTCGGAGGAATTACGCCGAGAATGCATGCATACATTTGTGCGCATGGAATTGGGTGGGTAGCAAGGACAAAAATTTGTACTGAGTTCTTAGTGGATCGATGAATTTGGGCTCCAAGGAGTAGTTCTAAGTTTAGAACAATAGCAAGGCTAAAGAAAGGAGATGTCGTTATACCCAACACTACAAGTTTGATCGTTATACTTTTGATAACTCCTATATAAAAAAAATGGCGAGGGGATTTATACCAATAAAATGGACTTGAGTGATGACCAAAGAGGGGGAAGGGGTGAATTGGGTCAGTAAAGACTTAACGTACTATGTGTACTATTCATCATCTTGTGCTTTGTGTAGGGTCTGTAGTACTATTCATCATTAGGTCGTAGTCAGTTCTTTCTATCACAATCTTTTCAGGTCATCTGGTGCTTTCAATTGCACAGTGTTGTAACTGCACACACGCACCCGGATCGGACGACAATTTAGTGTCGTCATACTTCCGGTTGTGCAATCTTTACACAATTCGTCATTTTTCTTCATTTTGTTTCTTCGTCAGTCTTTGCACCGCTTCTTCTATTGCATCCCTATAACCTATTAGACCATGTCAACTTGGTCGTAGTGCTTGTGTTCTCATCTACTCACTCCTTTTTAAATTTTAAATTGTAAGTCAATTTGACTTTTTTATATCTATTTTGCTATACATCTAGATAATAACAATGTCTAGATATACAATAAAATAAATAAACCAATAAAACAAAAATTATTTATAATTTAAAACAGAGGGAGTAAATCACTGTAAAACCATATATAATCGTACATACGGGCACATGATTCTTACAGCCTGTCATTCTAGGACTATGCCAGAGGACAAACATTTCTTGCGATCTTATTGAACAAATTAACTGTATTTAAGCAAGAGTATATATTTATATATTCATGGAGAGAAAATAAACAGAGAAAAACTATCGGAGGGTCGTCACTCCTTCACTCCTTTGCGCTTCATATGAGCTCGACTTCTACAGAGGATGTTGCTCTGCTCCGCCCCATGACACTCGACCTCCTCACTATAAATACCACCTACTGGATCGGTTGAACAGGCAGCCGCAGAAGAACAACATTTCCCCGTTGCCAAAAATAGCAGAGATGGGAGGCCGCAGAACAATCGCGTTGAGCCTAAACCTTGGCTTACTGGCAGCTGCCAATGCGGCGCCCTTTGATTTCTATTACCTTATCCTCATGGTATGAACCTTTTCAAATGCTTAATCTCGTGCACATGGTTAACAGTCTACTGATATTGCCAAATCTGATGACTCTTTTCTTGACCGAATCATATTATCTGGAATATCGAAAATAAATTTATTGTTATTTTCTGTCTGTACTATTTCTCTTCCAAGTACAAGGTGACACGCAAATATACACCACTAAGAACACTTGCGTGTGCCTGATGCTACATTTCAAAGTGCATTTTTGTATTACACAATCGTCATCTTGGAATTTGTTTCTTCTACTGTAGAATCGTGTTGTACAACCACAACAAAAAAGAGTAATAAGTTCCAAACTGACAATTCTGTTTAATATAAAAATGGTTTGTGTACACGTACACATCTAATCTTTTTACTCTCCTCTGTGTTGGGTTGACCAAGACAAATGATTGTATCCATAAACTTCATCGGCATCATGCAACAGTGCATATAACACTCTTCTTTATGATAGCATACCTAGAGTCCTAAAAGTTATTTGTAACTGAAGTTGCGATTTTTTTGGACACCAGACTGCAGGTTGAATTTGGAGATCAAAATGAACCTGAATGTGTGAATAATGGGGAGATAAAGAAAATCCTTGATTTTATTATCTTACCGAGGCAAAAGTTATCTTTTCAACTACAAGGCCCTTATTACATAGGCAAAGCCGTAATATTGACTCCAGGTTTTTTTTACCATTTTGCTATTGTTACTTCCTACTCCCTCCCTTCCAAATACATAAGAAAACCCATCTAAAACAAAATTAAAACGATTTGTAATTTTAACACAAGGAGTACAAATTTTGAAAACCATCCGGGTGCGCACTCGAGGGCAAAGTGGTTATTATACAAATCAATTTATATGACAGAACTGGTATTTGTTGAGTTCATGTCATCTTCATCTAGAGCTTCCTAGCTAATAAATCATCAGTAGTCTCGTTATTATTAGTAGGCCAGCGAAATCATTGCAAGTTGCAACCTACGTAGCTAAAATCTATTGATGGATGGATTGCTGTGTATGCACACGTACAGTGGCCTGGAGCATACTGCGAGGCCAGCGAAAATGGTTGCTGCGTGCCCAAGTACGGCTACCCGGGGGAGGATTTCTTCGTCGAGCTCTTCCAAACCTTCGACGCTTCCAGTAACAAGCCCGTAGTCCGCTGCAGCAACGGCAGCCCCTTCGATGCTAAAAAGGTTAACCAACTCACCTCTATCTCTCTCTCGTTAGACTACTTATTAAACCCCCTTAATCAACTGATGGATGGATGGATCAGCTGGACAAGATCGAGAACAACATCAACCACTACTGGACCAAGATCAAGTGCCCGCCCACCGACAACGTGAACGCGTGGAAGAGTGCCTGGGACACCTAAGGCGTCTGCTCGGGCCTCAAGCAGCTGGACTACTTCAAGGCTGGGCTCAACCTGTGGAAGCAGGCCAACCTCCTGGGCGCCCTAGCCGACCAGGGCATACTGCCGGACTACAAGCTGTACAGCACGGCCAAGATCAAGTATGCGGTGAAACAGAAGCTGGGCGTCGAGCCGGGGCTGCAGTGCAGGGACGGGCCGTTCGGCAAGAAGCAGCTGTGGCAGGTGTACCTCTGCGTGGACACGGACGCCAAGACCTTCATCGAGTGCCCCAAGCTGCCGGCAACGCTGAGCTGCCCCGCGTCTGCCGTCTTCCACCCGTTCTACACCTGGATGCTCAACTCCACCGCCACCGCCGCCGGCGCCTTTGACTCCAAGATCCTGCTCCCCACTCAGACCATGCTGAACTGATCGATGAGGCGGATCAGACTCGATTATATGCTACCATGTATCGGCCGAGAGCACCATGCCTGTTGCTCCCGGTGAATGGATTGGTGCTTTTTTATTGTCCCCCTAAATACTAAACCAGCCTGTAATGGTATAAGTAAAGATCTTTTTCAGATCTGCGAGCTGCATGTATGCATATATATGTGAAATTGTAATAGCAATAATAAATAAACAAGAGTGTCTTGCATATGCAAGTATGCTATCATGTATCTTGTTCTATTTCAAAGACCTGATACTGGCAATGCAAGCTACTGTTCAATATGGACTGGTACCCCGACTCGCCTTCTGCCCATCTCATGCCGTGTTCGTGCTTGGCGTGATGCTCTAAACTGCGTCCACTAGCAAGTTCAGGTTCAACCAAAAAGGAATGAGAAAAAAAAAGTTCCTTATGTACTATTTGTATTGGAGACGAATTTCATACACAAGATGAGCAATCCAACCTAAAAGGTAACAAAGCTAGCTAAAGACTTCTCACGTCTCCACATCACAACTCAAGGGATCAGAGATAAACTAGCTACGACATACAACATTCCAGAAGTCTTGTTGAACAGTGGCACAACATGGAGGTTAAGGAAAAAAGAAGTATATGGCCGCCTGATTTGAAAATGGCATAGTGACCAGTAGAGCACAGCCTACACTTCCTGATCACCCCATTTCTCCTTGGGTATCTCACCAGAGTCGCTGATCACCGTTTTCTTCCTCGGCTTGCCACTGTAAGTCCCAGCACCCCCTTCAATGGCGTACACGGTATCCATTCCCTGGATCACCCTGCCGAAGACAACATGCTCCCCATCCAACCTACAAAGCTACCATTTCAGGAGCTCCAGCTTCTAAGTTAATCACTGGTGAGACGTGGTGTGTAATACAACTCACCAGAATGTCTTGATAGTAGTTATGTAAAACTGGGATCCATTGGAATCAAGTCCAGAATTCGCCATAGCAACAACACCTGCAAGACAGAAAAGCAGAGGTAGAGTTGGAAATGGCCATTCTAATTTAATAATTTTCAGACAGATACCATTCAGAAGATCAAACAGAGATTCAAGATTTGGCCACACTGACTGATTGCCAACCATGTTAGGATGGAAGAAATATAACCAGTGTAAAACAAAAGGAAAAGCAACAGAGTTATTAAACTTTGTTGCCGACAAACAATAGTTTTCTTCAAATTAGGTGTAGCTACATAGTGTGTAATCTAAAAAAGATGTCATCAACTAAAAGTAGCATATTCTTTAACAGATAGCATCATTAGTGACTTAGTGTCAAATAAAACAGTGGTGGTTTCCTTGAAAATAAATGTGTAACTAAGTACACATGAACTTAAACAAAGGCAAAGTGCAAACTGACCTGGATGTGTATGTTTTACAGTGAAATTCTCATCTGGGAAGATGCCTCCATATATAGATTCACTTCCTTTCCCGTCGGCTCTAACTATGTCACCACCCTGAATCATGAAGCCAGGGATAATACGATGGAATGGTGTTCCTTTATAGTGAAGAGGTTTGCCACTGGACCCAACACCTTTTTCACCTGAAATGATGAACAAATGGACATGAATGATCAGCTCAGGTGGGATTTTGGTGGCAACAAAATAAGCCATGGAAAGAAAATACCTGTACAAAGGGCCCTGAAGTTTTCTGCAAAGTGTAGAACAAAGAAATTTAGTAGATGAATTCTTCTTTCAGGAAAAAAAAAAATCCATAGGCATATATAATGGAAATCATGAAAACAGGAGGAGAGCTAGCAACTAGATCTTCACTAACCACACAAAATAGCACACTGATAGGAACAGAAGGATGGAAGAAATCGATATGTATCAACTAAACTTCTTGATACTTCTTTGAAAAGGGTATTTTTTATCCAAAAGGGGGAAATGACAAATGTGTGAGTTCATGACCATGCCATATGTCAAGAGTCTAGCATAGAAGCACAAGAAGCACCAGCCGTGCAAAAAGAGTACACAAACTTTGAAAATAATAATCAATAAAAGAACATGCTGGAAAAGGAGAAGTATAGTAAGAATACCAACTGTTTTTGGAACAACTTCCCCATAGAGACCAATAACAATTCTACCTGCAGTTAGGGAGTCGGGTCAATCAAGAATTAAGCCAACAATGTAATTATATGGTCAAGAGTAATGAAACATGAAGAAATAATGCAAGCACTAGATGACAAAAGATTTCCATTGAAACACCCAACAATGTGATGTTAATTGCAATATACCTACGTGTTGGCCATCAATTTCTACATCTAGGTAGACCCTGTGAGTAACTGCTGGTAATTGAACCTCTGCAATGCTCTGTGCAACGTGAGAAAAAAGATAAGATAAATCTTTTGAAATCCTTAACATTCATCACAGTACTATCTAGTATTTCCTTTTTTCCCTTTGATTTTCTCTAATAAAGTGCCATAGTAGTACACACAATGCAACTCCATTGTCTTGGGTAATAAAGAAATAAATACATACTACGCATCATTCAAAATGTCACGCAACATGACTAGATCAAACACATGATAGTTCCAATGCTAGAGCCAAGCCACACGACGGACACAATTCAGCAGTCAAGATAATGGCATCGACAAGGTAGAAAAACAAATCGCATGTATGCCTTACCACCTCCACTGCAAGTCTGCAAAAGTACCCTCCACAGGGGAACCAACTCCCTCAAAATTACTTAGTGACATCATACTGGCAGCAGGCATACTAATCTCAGACATCACATTGCAGAAATGCTACTACGAGCAGCTGAGCTTGAATCCCTACAGGATAAAGCGATCCCAGCACAGAGAGATCCACTAAATTCCCCATTCAACGTTGCATCTCGAGTCGACACACTAATTGATCCGAACTATCTAAGAAATCTAATAAGTATAGCCACTCATACATCTTAACGACTGAACCTGACCAGACAAACTGGAGAACGGAAAGCCACACCTGGAGACGGGAGTAGGCGGAGACGGCGAGGTACAGGGCGGCGCAGGCGATGAAGGCGACGACGGCCTTCCGCAGCATACCGGTGTCCGTATAGTTTAGCCTTCTATCTCATCAAAATCTTCGAGAGCTCGGCGCGAATCCGCAAGGAGTTGCTCGCGATTGAGGGGGGTAGCGGCGGCGACGGGATCGGCACCCTCAGCTCCGGCAGACCGAGCCTCTCCTCTTTTCTTTTTAATTCTTTTCTTTTTTTTTTCTTTTCTTCGATGAGCGTTGAGCGGGCCTGCATTTTGGTTGCTTTTTTTAGTGGATTTTGGTTGGTTCTATTGCGCGTCAGGCTGGCAGTCCCCACGAACTCATGGGCCTGAATTTTCCAGCCCTCAAAGACAACATGAATGACTGGGCCCAAAACTTACCTTTATAGAAGTGCGGCCCATTACTTTAGGCTCATCAAACCGCATAAACCATTCCTTCCAAAAAAAAAAAGAGTAAATTACATGGGAGAAAGCTGAACTATAGGGCATTTCCCATGTAGGTACCCGAACTTTCAAAGTGACCATCCAGGTACCCGAACTTTCACCGCGACGCTTTATCGGTCCAAAAGCAGCAACGTCAAGGCATATTTCTAAAAAAAAAACTCTATCCCTTTTCTCTTTCTTGCAACTAACTCCATCCTCTTTCTGGCAACGCCATGGCCGCGCCGCTGCTCCACCTCGCCGGCGCGCCCCTGCTCCGCCTCGCCATGGCCGCGCCCCTGCTCCGCCTCACCATGGGCGCGTGCGAGCGAGCCGCTCCGCCGCCGCGGCCTCGCGGGCACGCGGGGGCGAGCCGCTCCGCCGCCGCGGCCTCGCGGGCATGCGCGGGCGAGCCGCTCCGTCGCCGTGGCCACGCGGGCACGCGGCGAGCGCAGCCGCCACGGTCTCCCGGGCGCACGGGGGAGCGCCGCCGCCGCGGCCTCGCGGGCGTGCGGGGGAGCCACGCCGACGGCGACAGTGGCTGCTGTGGCGTCTGCTCGTCCGGGTTGCCGTCACGGCGCAACGGGTGTCGAGGTCCAGTTCATCGCCTCCGACGAGCACGACGGCGTTCGTCCTCCTCTGTTTATTGCGTCCGCCTTGTCCCCGCCATCAGGTCCCGCGAAGCTTCTGCCTTCAGTCTCTGCCGCGGCGTCGCGCGGGTCATTCGAGCATCAGAGCCACAGGAACGGCACGACATCGCCCGGCTGCCCGCACAGCCACGCCGCGATCTCCTCCCGTGCGCGCCGTCGCCGCGCTGCTCCTCCTCCCGTGCGCGCCGCTGCGCGCCTTCCGCGAGCTCCGCCGCACTGACTCCCGTCGGCGAGCTCCGCCGGTGCGCGCCGCTACCGCACAGCAAGCTCCGCGACGGAGGAGGGGCGCAGGCAGGGGAAACCCGAAGGCCGCTTCCCCCAGGGCAACCCCGCCGTTGCCACACTCGGGCACGTGTGCGGACACGCCACCGCCGAGGCGACTGCAGTCACGGCGTCCGCGAGCTCGCGCGCGCTTGCTGCCCCCGCCGCTGCCGCGCCTCCGGCGGTCACGCCCCAGTCGCTGCCGCACCTCTGCTGGCTGCGCGCACGCGTGGCGCCCCCGCCGCTGGCATCTCGCAAGGGATGGGGGAGGGAGAGCAGGGGTGGTCCATGGCAGGGGAAGAAGCAGGGGAGCCGGCGGTGTGCCTCCCCACGCCTGGATGGACTTGAGGAAGTAAGGGGTGTTTTTGCAAAAAAATTAGGCTGACGTGGCTGCTTTTGGACCGATAGTGCGTCGCGGTGAAAGTTCGGATACCTGGATGGTCACTTTGAAAGTTAGGGTACCTACATGGAAAGTGCCCGATAGTTTAGGTACCTCCCATATAATTTACTAAAAAAAAAAGAGAAGTGCAAAACAATTTCAACTGTAACCATGTGCGTACAACAAAGTACTACTGTATCAATTCTCATATCAAACTATTATTGTTAGATTGAATATGAAATATATTTTTATAGTAAATAAATCTATATAGAGACATAGTAAAATAGGTCAAAACTAGAAAAAGTTTGGCTAATTCCAAATCTAGAATCACGTTCTTTTTATTTAAGACATAGGCAATACTTCCTTTGTTCTAAAATATCTATACTTCTACAGTTCAAACATCGTAAGAAAAATGTGCACACATAGACATAGTGTGAGATCCAATGTCTGCAGGGGTACTGGCTGGCTAGACAAAAGTCTACGGATCGATGTGATGTTCTCGTTCACTTGTTTCTGCACTTGCGGCACAAGTGACATGTCCTCCCCTGCTGGAAACTCGAATTGTTTTGTGGGGTCTCTGTCCCTATTCCACGCGGCACTGCGGCAGCATATGTGCTTGTGTGTTCATGTTACCTCTAGCTTTGCAGGAGCATAAACTGTACTAATTTGCAACATCGAATTATAGAAGTGCGATTAATATTGGGATATAGGGATTAATTCACAATGCAACTGAAGAACCACGAGGAGCACGCGTTTACCGGTCTACGAAGCAAAAACACACTAGCGGACGGCTCGGTCCTCCTAGCAACTATGCACGCCGCGCCGAGGGGTGTTGGAAAACCGGCTGCAAGAAGAAAGAGTTTGTGTGGAGCAGTGGTCGTGCTCGGTTGGAGCGGATAAGATTGACGCGTAAGCACAGCGCCGGCCTGTTCTGACGGCCGGACCACTTCCTTTTCCTGATGGACCTGATCCGGTGGCTTGGGCTATTGCGTTGCATCGGAGAGGGGCGGTGAGTCGTGAATGGAATTCGAGCCGGATCAACCATCCATCCATTCCCACGATCCCTGCAGTTGGGACGCCACAAACAGCGTTCCATATTTCTTAGTACGTCGAGTCTGCACAAGGAACTCCGTTACTCTGAAGATCATCAGTAGGGGGAACTAACAACACGGCCAGCAACGAAGTTTCGGTACTAGTACAAGACAAGAAGTCCACAGCTGGCGCATCCGTGAAGCCACTAGTTCTTCACAGATCGGTGGTCCCTCCCTATCAGTACGGAGTACTTATCACTGTATCAGTCACGATGGAGGCGTGCGGTTAATTCCGAGCTGCCGCCCAACACACACAGCGGAATAAACGCGGCAGACTGCGAGAGCGAAAACACAGGCGGCTTATCACCACATGTTATGATAAAAAGTGATAAGGCCTGCGACAACCGCTGCTGCCGACTGATAGCTGCTCGATCCGCACGCTGCTGCGGACCATGTGCGCCGTACGTATCGCCGGCCGGCATATTCGCAGCGGTATACAATTCGTACACATTCACATGACATTCATTCCCGCCGTCCAACACGGCGGCGCGGGCGGCTTGCGCTTGCTATCAGTGATTAAACAGCAGATCAGACTAGTCTAAGTTCAATGTACTACGTACTGACAGTACTGTAAACTCCCTATGTGCGCTTCATGTAGCTCTCTGTTTTGGCCTCGACAGCCCATTTTGTGGTGACGGTCGGCCGACAAGAAGTGCGTTGCACAAGAATCTATAGAGTGCCTCAGGCATCGACAAGCTCTTTGTTCGCATTTCTCTTTTGAGATGACGTGATTATATTGCAGGTTGTATTGTATCCACTGGCCATTGACGATTACAAATAACAAGACATGTTTGCTTCGCTTAAAATATGTGTGTAGGCTACGTATATATACTGTAATTGATAATTCTCTGTACCCAGTAACTAGCAATTCATATCTCTACGTATCGAACAGGCTGATTACTGTATTACGGAGTAGTAGGTACCATTCAAATTTGTAGCATCTCCGGCTGTTGAAAACACAGAAAGGCCGGCCGGCCAGCCAGAGCTTCCCACTGCCAGCCGGCCGGTGCTCACCGCGGGGCCCGCTGCACCTCGCCCTCTCCCGTACTACTCCTACCGTTGAACCAGTACCGTCGCTGTCGTGTACGACCGACGCGATCTTTCAAGTGTCCCGTCGCGTACGTACTCCTGGATCCGCGCCGGCTTCTTCCCCACCGTCCCTGTCATGTCGTCCCCTGTCCTCTTCATGGAAAAAACCGGAAACCTGAGCGCGTTCAAGATAAGGCTCATTGCAGGTTGCGACTTCACAATTCTACGCGGAATACTCCAACAGCTAGCGATCTGTAAAGTGACACTGCACAGCACGCTGTCACGGACAGTAAGCCTGACCTTTTGGCGGCCGGGCCTTCGTGTGAGTTACTGACCGCAAATTAAAAAGATTCTTTCACGGATCGATACGAAACCGCTGTCTGTCTTCAGCGTGTTATTTGGCTTATTAAACGGAAGCCCGCTGTTTGGCCTGAACCAGCACAAAGCACGCAAGCGCGCGTCCAAAATTTAGCCACAATAAATACAATATTGCTCAGCATTCAGCAACCGAAAGTTACACCGTAACATTAGGAAGCAAAGTTACTCAATCCAGCTCCTCGACAAACAGGGGCGCCGGGCACGGCCGCCGCGGCAGAAAAAACAGTAATGGCCTTCTATGCCGGGGGACGGGCACGCCCGAATACGAATACAAAAGCGGACGGGTGACCCTTTTTTTCTCTTAAAAAAAGAGTGTAGCGAAAAATTAACACACCAGAACGAACCGAGGAATCTTGTGGCAGCCAAAGTTAAAAACGCAAAACCAAACAGCGGCCTAATTGTGTGGGCAAGCATCGGCCAGCAACCAGTTATTACACCTCGGTCTGAACCAGCGTGTCACGTCGCGTCGTTTCGCCGAGACATACTCCTACACGATTATTTGGACAAAGCTGCCATGGCCCATGCTAGCAGATCCATCGGAAATCCGCCGAAGAAGACACTTGCGGTAGGACTAGCGAACTTGGCTTCCTCGATGGCCGGCTCGGCGGCTCAGGTTGCGCCGCGCCCGGGCGCGCGCCGATTGACGACATGCAGAGCACGTGCATGCATGCGGAACTGAAACTTGGAAGCGGAAGTGCAAGTGGAAGGCACACAGCTGCCTCGTGGGCGCATGCACCGATGTCGGGCTGCATGCTGACGGCGAACTAATTAATGGTGATGCATGGAGCACTGAGCTAGTATCCTTTCTTTGTTCGTAAAAAGGCCGGGCATGCATGGGTTTTTCCCCTTTTCGTTTTTGAGAAGAAAAAAAGTTTTCGGCCATGCCGTACATATGCTGCCAAAAGATTGTTGGGACAACAAAAGTTTTCTGTGATTATAAAGCTGAAAACTGCTAGTAGTAAGCTAAATGAAAGTGGCATTTTGTAAAAAAATTAAACGACACAGTAATACTCGTAACAGAGACGGCGGGTAGGAAAAACCCGAAAAGTTTGATTGAAATCTTTGGCGGCACGTCCCGAACATACTTACCTTTCAGAGATGCTTACGAACGGGTTCGTCGCGGGTGAGAAGAAAGCAACCATTTTCGTGCCGCCATGGGCCGTGCCATGGTTTGGTTTCATCAGAATCGTTAATTAAATTTTATTCACGCTGCTGAATCAGGCGAAACAGCCATCGACAGACAAGCAGTAGTTGGCGGTTGGCAGATGGCGATGTTTGTGTGTGTGTTTGCTTGTGCCAACTCTAGATTGTTTGCGCCGCGGTTTGTTCCGATGAGCAGCACGCGGAGATGTTTGAGGAGCGAGAGACCGGAGACCGGAGACCGGAGACCGGCTATGCTTGTCGATCGTGCTACGAATAATAGCTAGCCTGCACGCTTCGCGGCGATGGTTTAGAACGGAAAATGCAAGCAACAGGAGGGAGACCAGCTGTTCAAGGATCAGTTTCTGGGAGTCGAAGCGAGGGGTGCCGCGCCGCGGCGCCGGATCGGGGGACGGGGGGAGTAATTGCCAAGATACGTGGGAGACGCTTGCACGCCGTCGTTTGCCAGTTCCAACCAGTTGACTCTGTATGACATTGGCCACAGCATTTCCTCCACAGTATCAGCGAGGCCTCGTTTAGTTTGTCAAATTGGCGCTGAAATAACTGTAGTGAAATTTCTATAGCATTTTCTTTGTATTTGGTAAAAATTATCCAAACTTTGACTAATTAGGCTTAAAATGGTCGTCTCGCAAAAGTACAACAAAACTATGCAATTAGTTTTTTGATTTTATCTATATTTAGTACTCCATGCATGTACCGGCATTTTGATGTGACGGAGAATAAAAATTCTGCATAGTAAATTTGATGTCAAATTTAATGACCTAAACAAGGCCCGAGTTCTAAAGCGAGTTCCACCGTTCTAAAATAAGAGTGGTAAAATAGAGTAAACTATCTGTAACATAATCGCCGCCAGGGGGACGCATTTACCAATGCTACTAATCCAGGGGTTAAAAAAGGTTTAACGTGCCGACGATAACAAAAATATCATCAAAATCCTTGTACAGCAGCCAGCACATACTTAATGGAAACAAATGGTCCCTACCAAAAGAAATCAAACATTAGAAAATCGTAATCTTCTCACGAGGAAGGAGCAAAGAATTTGATATCAAACATCCTATCATCATACCTTTTCTAATCCCGACTAATTAAATTACTCCAAGAAGAAGCCAGCTACCGTACAACCCCAAAATCCAAGCTCGATCTCCCTCGGCCGCTTATAAAACTAGCACCGCCCGCTGCTCGCCTCACATCCCTCCTACTCCGTAAACCCCAACGGCGCCGAGACGTGCCAAATTAAGCCCACGCACGCCCCGGCAAGCACCGGAAAGCGACGCGCCTCCACCGCCCCTGCTTGCCGCCTCCCTTCCATACCACCTCGTCCTCGGGACGCGGCCAAGCCCGCCTTGAACTTGAAGCAAGCAAGCGCCACCTGAGTGCGACTGGGCGGGCATTTGGAGAGGCGGAGTAAGCCATGGTGGCGGCGGCGCTGGAGGCAATGGCGGGGACGCGGTGGGGGCGGTGGCTGGGTCTGGTGACGGCGGTGTGGGTGCAGTGCATCTCCGGCAACAACTACTCCTTCTCCAACTACTCGGACGCGCTCAAGACGCTCATGGGCCTGACGCAGCTGCAGCTTAACGGGCTCTCCGTCGCCAAGGACGTGGGCAAGGCGTTCGGCCTCCTGGCGGGGCTCGCCTCCGACCGCGTCCCGACCTGGCTCCTCCTCGCCATCGGCTCCGTCGAGGGCCTCGTGGGGTACGGCGCGCAGTGGGCCGTCGTGTCCGGGGCCGTCGCGCCGCTCCCCTACTGGCAGATGTGCGTCTTCCTCTGCCTCGGCGGGAACAGCACCACGTGGATGAACACCGCCGTGCTCGTCACCTGCATCCGCAACTTCCGACGGAGCAGGGGACCCGTCTCCGGCCTGCTCAAGGGCTACGTCGGCCTCAGCACCGCCATCTTCACCGACGTCTGCTCCGCGCTCTTCGCCGACGACCCGGCCTCGCTCCTCGTCATGCTCGCCGTCGTGCCGGCCGCGGTCTGCGCGCTCGCCATGGTCTTCCTCCGCGAGGGCCCGGCCGGGGGCGCCGCGGGCGCTGCCGCGGATGACGAGGAGGACGACGGGCGCTGCTTCGCCGCGATCAACTCGCTCGCCATGGCGATCGCGCTGTATCTCCTCGCCGGGGACCTCACGGGGCTCGGCGGCGGCGGCGGGGTCGTCTCGGCCGTCTTCGTCGCCGTGCTCCTGGTGCTCCTCGCGTCCCCCGCCGCCGTGCCGGCGCTCCTGGCGTGGAAATCGTGGGTGAAGGCCCGCAAGGCCGCGAACGCCGACCTCGAGGAGGCCGACTCCTCCTTGGCGGCGGCCGCCGCGCCGCTCCTTCTCGCGGCGAAGGCGGCGGGGAGGAGTGATGAGGAGGAGGAGGCGCGGGCCCCCGGCGAGCGGCCGCGGCTCGGCGAGGAGCACACGATCGCGCAGGCGCTGACGTCGCTGGACTTCTGGCTGATGTTCGCGTCGTTCCTCCTGGGCGTCGGCACGGGGCTGGCCGTGATGAACAACCTGGGGCAGATGGGCGTCGCCATGGGCTACGCCGACGTCTCCCTCTTCGTCTCCATGACCAGCATCTGGGGATTCTTCGGTCGCCTCGCCTCCGGCACCATCTCCGAGCACTTCATCAAGTACGTTATTGTTACCCTTCTCGTCCTCTCCCCAATTGGTAGGGAATCATATACGGAATAACTCCAAATCCTCTGTGACCAAGTGAGGTAGGGTCACGATCATACCATACCAGAATCATAGAAGTGAAGAAATGGTAGAAATTCCCCACGTCTCTGTTCGTCGTAGTCGTAGACGCGTAGCTCCGTCCTCCGTAGTACGGAATCGATCAGTGTCGCGCTCGGTTTAGAAAATCCAACATTGACTATTTATTAGTAAGATTATTAAAAAATGCAACTGCTTTGTCTTAGGAATATTGTATGCGTCGGGTGCATCGTTGAAAAACAGATAAGCAAACGGGTGGCTGTGGGTGGTTGCTTAGTGCGTCATGTGGAGCTTGTGGCCTTTGTGCCAGTTCCAGCCTTATTTATGCCTGAAAGATCGAGTGATATCTCAGTCGACTTGTTAGATTCAGTATTAGGTGATGTTTCAGAGGCATAGTGCGCCACCGCTTTTGACAGTCTTTGTTCTTCTGCAAGAAAACAAAGTTTGGTATCCCTTTCGAAGCAACTTTTACAGCTTATGACAACGGAGTACTTACATCCTAAGGAACCGTTGATTTTAGTTCTGGTCTCGTATCCTTGTTCTTCTTGCATGAACAAGAAAATCTTCGTCATTTTACTGCATCTCTGAATGCATTCTGTTTGTTCTTTTTTGACATAAATAACCTGACCACCTGAATGGACACTCCAAAATTCCCAGGACACGAGCAATTCCCCGCCCGCTGTGGAATGCGGCCTCGCAGGTCCTGATGGCCGTCGGCTACATCGTGATGGCGCTGGCGATGCCAGGCTCCCTCTTCATCGGCTCGGTGGTCGTCGGCATCTGCTACGGCGTCCGGCTGGCGGTCACCGTTCCCACGGCGTCAGAGCTCTTCGGCCTCAAGTACTACGGCCTCATCTACAACATCCTCATCCTCAACCTGCCGCTCGGCTCCTTCCTCTTCTCGGGCCTGCTGGCGGGCCTCCTCTACGACGCGGAGGCCACCCCTGTGCCCGGCGGCGGCAACACCTGCGTCGGAGCGCACTGCTACCGCCTCGTGTTCCTGATCATGGCGCTCGCCTGCGTCGTCGGGTTCGGCCTCGACGTCCTGCTCTGCGTACGGACGAAGCGGGTGTACGCCAAGATCCACGAGAGCAAGCGGTTGAGCAGGTCAGCCGTGGCGCAGAGGCTGGGTTAGCTAAGATACGCTACGCACGCTGGTCTGTGGAAGCTCAAGAAAACAGCTCGCGCCATCAGCGTTGGAACTCTGAAGCACATCCGCAATTTTGTGTGTGAATATCTTTCAAAAGAATTTTGTGTGTGAATAAGGGGCCATTCATGTCTTCATTCTTTGAAATAGATGGATGAATATCAGTTCAATTTAGTACAGTGGATTGCCACTGCGTGTTGGTAGTACCCTTGAGTTTAGTTTGGTGTTTATTCTGAAGTGTTTAAGAACATATCTGGAAGATTGGACGCTGTAATGACCTATACGTCACCACAGTCTGATTCCCTCCTTAAGCTTTAAAACCATTCAGTTTACTCAATAGACTCTTAAAACCGTTCAAATGAAATTACTGCATTGGTTTTAACGATGGCCTTATCTTTTTTAGTTAAAAAGAAAAGAATCGGTAGTTTCTTGATAAGATTTTAAACCATCTAAAATGTCTACGATTTTAGAAATTATTATTATTCCCTCTATTTTAAATAATAAGTCGTTTTGATTTTTGTTGCTTATCCATTTAGCAAAATGATATAACAAAAAAGTCAAAGGACTTCTAATTTTTGAGCAGAGGAAGTATTAAATATATATATTAGGATATGCCAAACCCAAATAATGAAATTAGATATCATGGAAAATATCTCTAGATACTTAAAAATAGATTTATCTCTACAAAATGGAAATAATATCTAAAAACCATTAGAAAATTTCCAAGATATTTGAATCCATATATAAACATGTTTGCAAGAACTCATAAAAATAAAAACATAATAAACAACCAACATAAATCATAAATGTATAGGGTGAATATATTCAACATTAATTCATGTTGTGAATTCATGCTAGTTACACTCATATTTTTGCTAATAAAAGGGTTATACACCCGTCAAGCCCTCCCCAGCCGACGGTGTCATGGCCAAGTCCCCCACCGTGAGGCCTAACAACGGCCGCGGTGTCGCCGCCGTGCTCAATACCAACGTCACCTTGGTTGCTATTGGTGGCAGCAACGTCAAGGCTACAGCGGCGACCCGTTCAGTGTTGCGTGCGGCCCATCTGCCTCCGGTCGACGGGAGCTTCCCACCGGCCTCCTCGCCCATGGTCTACCCGTCCAGCGTTACGCGCGGCATCGCCGTGACCGCCGAGCTCCACGCCAACACCACCACTGATGCTGTCGACGAGAAGGCCGCCCAGGTCGCAGTCGAGGTTCCGACCGGCGATCCGGCCGCTCGTCTTTCTCTTCTGGCCATGTTGCCCATGGTCGACTCGATGTCTGCCCTGGCTGACAGCGTCCCTGTCATTGAGCCCACTGCCGCCGTGCGTAACAATGTTCGTGGCGTCGTCAAGCCCTCGGCCAGCCCTCCCAACACCAACACTGACCGGACTGCCCGTCCTCGCGGCCACTGGGTTGATGTCCCCATCGGTCGCTATTATTTGTTCCTTCCCAGGGTGGATGCATCCTCTGGTGCATTCCTTGTCGGGGCGGATGTATCCTCTGGTGCCGTCTTACCCTCATGACCTAGGGCGTGGCAGAGGGTTCATCCTGCTGCTATCCTAGATGACCTTACCATGAGAGCGGGAGGCCAGTGACTGATGAGCAGTGGGTCAGGGTTGAAGAGCTCTGGTCAGAAGGCAAGCATGGAGATGCCTATAATTATTGGCCTTTGTCTTGTTGATTTGTCATGTCTTGCTCATGGTTGTGGAACCAGTACTAGAGAAGATGGTTAAGGAGAATGCTATAGAATGGGTTAAGGGAGGGGTCTAGGTTCTAGTGATGGTGTTTTTATGGTCGTATCAAAGAATATTACATAAAAAATTCCATGCTACTTCAGGTTCAGGAGGAATCTTCTTCTTCATACATATCATTGGGCTTTTCCTATTCAGAGGTCTATCCACTACAAAGATTGAGAATAATGGTCATTTGGTCTCTCTCTTCTTGTTGCACACATTGTGAGCTTCATATTTAAGTTTGTAGGTGCAATTGGGGTCCAATTTTGGTTTGATACTCCCGGTGATATGGGCGAGGTGTAGCCCTTCCTATCTGTGCATAATTACACAGTGTGATAACATGATTGCTTATGGTTCTTAACTGCTCCTTTCTATGCATAGTTACATAGTTTGATAACCTAATCACATTTCTTCTTTTTCTGGACCAAAATATATTCAAAATAACCTGATTGTTTAATGATTTGTTCAGTTGGGTGCTGGTGTCGTTGTCCAAGGCAATCAAGACGGTGGGAAGTGATGTTCTCTTATTTACTTATTGTAGGTTCCGCCAATGAATATTAGAGAGCAGAAGATGAGAAAGCAAATGACAGAGGAAGGAAGAGAGAGTAGAGTAATCAACAACATCCCCTCTCCTCCCCTTCTCACCCTTTTATAGACAAGGTGGGAAGGGATGTTCTCTTTATTTCCCATGGTGAGGATGGTATTTACAAACTACCACTAGGGGCTACAAATGGACCCAATGGAATTTATACTTATAAAAATTCTACTAAAGGCTACATATGGATCCCAAAAACATTATTGTGGACCTCTGGTCAATGTAATTGGGTCTTCAACATGATAATAATGGTCCTCGACATATATTGCACAATCAACAGTAGCCCTCAGCTATATGGTTTTGAAATGAAATACAAGACTCATTATCAGCATAGTGTGGCCCAATTTTTTTTGAACGGTCAGCGCGGGGGGGGGGGGGGATGGGAGACAATCCCTCACCTGATTTCGTTGACTAAGTGGATCTCGAAGCCTAATAGTACAAATACAATTTTTCTGGCAAAGCTTTGCGCACACTTCGCGCTGTCTGATGAAAATGAGAAACCGAAAACACAAAGAGGAAAACAAGGAGGCGAAAGACAGCAACGCATCACCACCACCAACAACACATGAACAGACTCAAGGGTAAGCCGAAAGAAGCCAACTGAATATTGATTTGCGCCCTCACTGAATATCATACTCGCCGGTTTCACCGTGCACATCCGGGCCAAAACAACCCGTCATTTGATATTCTGACACCATAGCAACGGACATGCAAGCCCTGGATCATCGGACACGACGACCTCCCATGGATGATGGTGACATCCTCCAGCACAACCGGGTCCACGTACCACCATCCAACACCATCCACAGGGATTGGAGGCGAATGGCGGCAGCGGTGGAACACCACCCGACATTTGATATTCTGGCACCATCAAGGAGAGCGCCGACGGAGCAGAGACGCCAAAGAAGAACACTCGTCAAAACATCAACAACGACTTACAGCCAGGCCCAGCCTCACCCAAGAGAGAAGCAGGAAGCAAGGAGAGATAGGTCTGAGCTAGCTCCTCCTCGGTAGTGCCTCCAAGAAGGATGTGACATCGGTAACGCCACCACCTTCGGCTCTAGATAACTAGAGCTAGGTTTTCACCAGGAGGAGAGGGGCAAGGCTATAGCTATAGGATGGAGAGACTATATCGACGCCTCCAAGGAGGTAAACGGTGCTCGAGGGTGTCGTCGTCGATCGCACAATCAGGTCGTGCACAACTTTCAATCCCGGGAACTGCAGCCCGCCTCTGCCATCTCAGAACCATAAAATGGCAAGCGCAGGGCATTGTCGGTGCCTTCGTTCTATCTACCCGGTGCTCTGTCCTCCCTGTCGAAGAGGGAAGGGCGCCCACGGGCACGCGGCCTCGCCGCCGGCTTGCCCGTGGCCAAACCGCGCACACTGCATCAAAGTTGGAAACCTGCACCTGCACGCGTACGGGCACACTGCCCTGCCGCCGGCATGCCCGTAGCCAAACAACGCAGCCCGCACTACTTCAGAGGCCCTTCACATGCACCTAGTGGAACTCACCAGAACGAGCCGTCGCAGGCCGAAGAACCACCGTGGCCGGGGGAGGGAGGGGCCGGAGCCCAGAACCGTGCCCACCGGCCACCGCCCATGCCCCCGTGCCAACCAGCCACCGCGTCGATTGCCGAGCACGCGGCCACACGCAAGCGACCGAGGCCACTGGGGTGGCCGCAGGCAGCTCCTCTTCCGAGACCGAGGAGAGCCCAAGGGAGAGCACCTGCATCACGACCGCCCGCCCGCTGGGCGCCTCCGCTGCAGGGCGGGGGGAGAGAAGCAAAAGCTCCGTGAGGAGCTCCATGACAGGACACCAAGACCATCGGCCGCAGCGCCCGCTCGGCCCCCACCGCCAAATTCGGAGGAGGGCACACCGGATCCATGTCCAGGAAGCATGGATCCGATAGCCGTCCTTGCTGCACAAAGCTCTGGGGGAGAAGGAGAAGGTGGGGAGAGGAGGAGAGGGGAGGAGGGGTGCTGCCGCGTGGAGCCGTTTTGGGTCGCCGCGATGGGCCGCCGCCACCGCTAGCCGGAGCCATGGCGGCGGCGGCCGGAGGTGGCCTGCGGCGGTGGGGTGTGTGGCGGCGGCGGCGTGTCGCCCCCTAGTCGCCCTGGTGGAGACGACGCGGGGACGCGGCTGGCTTCGCACCGTGTTTTCGTGTGGCCCAATTATTACATTTTGGACCTTGGAAGACAAGTTTTGTCTTTTCATATATGGTTTGTGGACTACTTTGTCTCTGGCTAGTCTACGGTATATCTTTAGCTAGTCCTCGTGGCCATCTTTGCTCTAACCTCCGTCATCCTATCCTTGGCAGCTTTCTCCTTTTGACCTTGACTCCTCCGAAAACATCAATGTAGTTGAAGCAGGTGAAGCAGTCGACGCCGGCAAAGCAGTTTGTAGATGATCACCACGTGTCTTCAAGCTTTCATTCACGAACGCCACAAGGCTTTTATCTTTGGGCAGTTGCCCATCTTGCCACACAACCTGGTCATACAACAAGCAATACAACGAACGCGGCCGCAGCTAATGCGGCCTGGAGAAGCAACGACGCCGCCGTCGACGTCGCGGCGTCCATCTCTCCCCTGGCCAGGCTCGCCAGCCACGAGTCGCCCTAGAGCTGCACGTCCTTTGGGCGTCGGCAAGGGATCCTTGGTCGCCTTCTGACTGCACAACAGAAATGTTAGGCCACCATGCATGGTAGTATGGCACTAATCAGAACGATTCAGTTCAATCATGTCTACTAGAGTATAGTGTTCTTATGAGCAAACACAAAATCAGGTCCGTCGGCTGTGACTGTGAGATAAGGGTGAAGAACAAAACAGATTTTTTTAGAATTATTTAAATCTGATTTGATGAGCAGTTTGACTAGGGAAGGAGATGGGTCGGCTCGTGGCGGCAATATTCCCGGCGATCTGGGGGCCTGGGAACAAAAGAACAAGGAGAGCACGAAGGCTGCCGCCGCTCACACAACTATACTTCTGGCCCACGACATGAGCCCGTTACCCGACGTCACAATTTTTTTTGGTCGTGCGGCTTGCTCACAGGTCACACACAGGCCCAAAAACCGCAAGTGACATTGGACCTTTGTCTTGCGCTAATTGCTCTTTTTTTTAAACTTTGGGAATTTATTACTCAACTACTAACAGATCGTTAGCCACCAAGTCTAATACAGAGTTGGGCACCAAGTCCATAACGACTTCATCGCCCTCATTACACAGAAACCCCAAACTGGCTAGCTCATGAGCAGCCCTATTACATTCTCTAGAAACAAAAACACACTCAAACTCAATAAGGTTTAAATTAACTAATAACTTCACTTCATCAATGAGATGGCCATAAGCTGAATTATCATACTTGCTTGAATTGATGGCCAGCACTACTTTCTTTGCATCAGTTTCAACGATCAGTCAGCCAGTACCCAAGTTGACTGCCATTTGAATGCCTTGGAGACATGCAATCAGTTCTGCCTGGAACGCGCTTAATAGTCTATCAATCCTCCCTCGCGCCGCTATCACAACATCTCCATCTGAATCACGTATTAGGGCACCCCAACTGCCTGCACCAACTTCCTGATAAAAGGAGGCGTCGCAGTTCAGTTTGAGCCGGTTTACTGAAGGCTTCCTCCAGTGTTCATGTTGCCGGTTTCGTACCCCCATTGCTTGACCTGTTGGTGTCGCATTCTCTTTTGCATATAGCTCCACACAACTAGCCAGCAGTTCTGGTGGTCGCCTCTTCCCTTCCTCTCTAATCCTGTTTCTCTCCATCCATGTAAACCATAGGGCTATAACCATCAGAAGAATCCTTTGTTCACTAGCTTTTAGGATCATCTCAATTGCTTCTGAAGCTGAACGGATAGACGCCAGCTGCACTCTTTCAGATTTCAATCCCAGCAACAGCCATATATTCGATGCCAGACTACATTTGAAGAATAAATGGCCTCCATCCTCTCCAAGATGGTTACAAACTGGCATCGTGTTTCAATCTCCATTCCTTTTCTGCTCAAGTTGCACCGTAAAGGATGACTATTATGTGCAAAGCACCATAGAAAGTGTTTAATCTTACTAGGGCATTTCAATTTCCATATGTTTTTCCACATAATATTCAGTCCATTCCCACTTCCTCCTTGCTGTCCAGAATAACAGTTCCTCAACTGATCTTCCCGGGCGACTTTGTAAGCACTTTTAACACTGAATATTCCATGCTTATCAAAGTGCCAAGCAATAGTGTTACCTCTCCTTTGGTGAACTGTTAGTGCAAGTATCAAATTTGCATCTTCCTCCCAAAAGCTATCTCGTACCAGTTGCACATCCCATTGGCCAGTAGCAGGGTTAACCAATTCTGCAACTTCTGTCAGAAGGACCCGTCCTCTAGGCGTGATTGGCTTCCTAGAACAGTCTCTCGGGATCCAAGGGTCCAACCATATGTTCAACCCCACACCTTGACCAATTCTGTAAATCATTCCTTTTTTCACTATATCTAGCCCCACGAGAATACTTCGCCACGAGTATGACATTCCATCTTTTGGTTTGGCTTCCAACACCGAGGAATTTTTGGAGTATTTTGCCTTTAGTACTCTAGCACAAAGAGAGTCTGGCTCTTTCAGCAATCGCCACGCCTGTTTAGCTAACATAGCCTTATTAAACAAGTGTATATCCATGAATCCAAGCTCCCCCTCCGCCTTGGGCTTTGTCATCTATTCACGGCTAAGCCTATGGATCTTATGCTTCCCTTCCTGATGGTTCCACCAGAAGTGACATATCATTGCCCCAATTTGGTCACACAGTGTTTTTGTTAGATCAAAACACCCCATAGCGAAAGCAGGAATCGCTTGTGCAACCGCTTTTATCAATATTTCCTTCCCTGCCCAAGAAAGGAATTTTTCATTCCATCCTTGCATCTGTTTCCAGATTCGGTCTTTGAGGTACCCAAAGGTTTTCATCTTGGACATACTTACATGGACCGGCAAACCCAAATATCTCTCATTCATTGTTTCTTTGGTTACTTGCAACCTGTCATACATCATCTTTTTCTGATCTTGACTTGTATTTTTGCTAAATAAAATTGCTGATTTTGCCTTGTTGATCACCTGGCCTGAGCAAACCTCATATAACCGGAGAATGTTCTGTAGGTGCATGCAATCCCCTTCATTTGCTCGAATCAAAATTAATGAGTCATCGGCAAACAACAGGTGAGATATGCTAGGTGCACCCTGGCAAACTTTAACCCCGGCAATCAGCCCATCTTCCTCTCCTTTCTTCAACAAAGCTGAAAAAGCTTTAGCGCATAACAAGAACAAGTACGGTGACAAAGGATCCCCTGCCAGAGACCTCTTTCTGGAGTGAAGCAATCGGTCAAGTCCCCATTCACCTTGACTTGATATTTTACAGAAGTGACACACTCCATAATCAAGGATATCCACTGTTCATGAAACCCCAACTGTTCCATCATGCTTTCCAGAAAACTCCATTCTACCCTATCATATGCTTTACTCATATCTAGTTTTATTGCTGCATAACCCACTTTTCCTTCTCTTTTATTCAACAGAAAGTGGGTTAATTCATATGCTATAAGAATGTTATCAGAGATCAATCTTCCAGGAATAAAAGCACTTTGATTTGTTGTTATAATAACATGAAGAACCATTCTCAATCTATTAGCCAAAACTTTAGAAATCACTTTATAAACCACGTTGCATAAACTGATTGGTCTCAAATCAGTTACCTTTTCTGGTTTCTCAACTTTTGGAATGAGTGAGATAATTGTGTCATTCCAACCATCGTGCATCCTTCCACCTTTGAGCACGTGCTTCACCTCCCTAGTCATCTTCTCTCCCACAACATTCCAATATTTCTTGAAGAACACAGCCGACATCCCATCCGGCCCCGGTGCCTTGAGATCACCAATGGCATCCAGTGCTCTTTTTATCTCATCATCTGTGAACTCTCCATCAATAAGTTGTTCATCTCAGTGGTCACAGTGGGCTGCACCGCAGCTAGGAGTTGCTGTAAATGCCCCCCATCGTGAACCGTACTTGATCTAAAAAGTTGGAAGAAATAGTTAGCGACAAACACCTTCTTCTCTTCCTCATCCTACACCCAACCCCCCGTTCTCCTTTTGCAACTTTCCTATCCTATTCTTCCTCCTTCTAACTAAGCACGTGTTATTATGAAAATAAGCTGTGTTGCGATCACCAAACTGCAACCAGTTAACGTGTGCCCTCTGCCTCCAATATATGTCTATTTGCTCCTCAAGTTTATCTACTTTAAAACACCACGCAGCCTCTCTTCTCACCGACTCATCACTTGGGCAAAGCCGCGTAGCCGGACGACGTGGCGGTGGTTGAGGCGGTCCAGCAACTGCAGCTTCAGGTAGAAGGCGTCCGCGTCCGTCCGTCCTTCTCCCTGGCCGCGGGCGTCGTCGTGGTGACTCCTGACGATGGTGGCGACGAGGCCGCCGGCGAAGCACGCACTGTACACGGTGCCGCTACGGCCTGGTCCACCAGTGGCGCTGGTCTAGAGGACCGCGGTGAAGTCGCGCGTGGCAGCCTCCACCTCCCTGGGCTTGAACCGCCTGCGGAACGGCAGGGTACGCCTGCCGCCGAGGCAGAGACGGCGACGGCGGAGGCAACAGCCCGGCGGCTGGAGCAGGAGGCGTCGCTGCGGCACCTGGGTTTGGCACGGCGCGGGACTAGGCGAGCACGAAGCAGCAAACACGCCTTGCAAGGAAGGCCGGCGCGGGCAGCAGGTGACCGACAGAGAGGACGCGGCGGCGGCGACGAGATGGAGCACGGGATGTGTCCCCCAAATCGCCTGAGACGGGATGAAAAAACGGACACGGCACTGGGGCCGACAAATGCTTCCTTGGCTCGACTGTTTGGAGACTGCGCGCCAATTGCTCTGGTAACCCTATGATACCCGTGGTCTTCAGCTTTGCGCCCCTTGTACTGGGTCTGTGGGTTAGTGTAGCTGCACTTGGAATAATGGAGGACTTCCGTTCGATAGCCTAGGCTCGTCATTCCGTTTGATAGCCTAGGTTCGTCATTGTCTCATCTCATTGATTCCCTTTTTGAAATTGAAAGGAAAAGAAACGTTCTCAACCTTCAAGCAAGTCGATAACACCAGATCAATAAAGTAGGTCTTCCATATCTGCGTGCAGAGCTTGAGGTGTGGCCTCGATATCTGATTTATCAGACAGCAGAATTTGTTCGATGAGTCTAAATTTGTCTTTTTTTCTCTCTCTGAAATATTTTGGCTTCAGGTTTGTTTTAATCCATCACACAGTAACAGTATCGTTATGTTTCCTGTTCTCGTGTTTCTAATATGGGCAACACTATCGTCGTGTTGTCTGTTCTCGTTCCTAATGTGATTCACATAATCTCGTAACAGGATCACAATTTGGTCAATGAATTTTCTTTTCTGAACTCTATTTCATTCCCTTGCCCTCACAATAGTTCATACAGCAAGGAAGTACCAATAAGACATACTACTAACATAGTACTACTGATTTTTTAGTTAAAAAGGCCATGCTACATAATAAGAGGCAACGAACTATCAATGAACACTCGACGGCCGGCGGCGGATTGGGTGGGCGGCACGGTAACGATCTTGGGGTGGTAGCCGTAGTTTCTGTCATGGTCGCGAATCGAGACAAAGGAGCCGTAGACTCCAACGATCCCAGATAACCACAAGATGATGCGGGTAGGTTGGTCCAACCAGGAGGTGAAGAGGAAGGGGCCGACGAAAAAGGCCAGGGTCATGAATGGCATCAAGATCGTGACGAACAGGGAGTACACGTACTGGCGGCGGCGCTCCACCGCGTACCGGGCAAGCTCCTCTTCTGTCCACGCGCGCCGGCGGCGGCCGCTCCCTGACCCCGTCGTGCCGCTGTCGCCGACCGGCCTTGTCTGCCTCTCGATGTCGAGGATGGTGGCCTGCTGCTTATTGCCCTCCTGCACGCGTACGTCCAGCGAAATTAAGCGCGGTAACAAGAAAGATTGCGACGTGCCGATCGAGGACAGTGCGGGCGCGGCGTTTAC
Organism: Bothriochloa decipiens; assembly: GCA_023333625.1. NCBI lineage: Eukaryota > Viridiplantae > Streptophyta > Magnoliopsida > Poales > Poaceae > Bothriochloa > Bothriochloa decipiens. The sequence goes on along the minus strand of CM041630.1, from coordinate 52,163,472 downwards.
CATCGCTGCTCGCAGATTGTCGTCTCCGCCGCCGCTCTGCTCGGGTGTGCTCGACCCTCCCTCGATTGGAAAAAAAAATGCGATCGGAGGAGGAGACGCTCCAACGTTTTTTATCAAGAAGAATGTGATTCTTTTCGATCGTGAAAAAATCCTTGAACTCTAGCTACGCTAGCAAGAGGATTCTTATTACCCCCAGTCTGAAATTCACTCCCACGGGGATTCGAACTCAGGACCTAAGGGGTGCCGCTGAAAAGCTCTAACCGAATGAGCTAGAGTCCTTTAGCGTATCTCCCGTCGACGCGTCGCTCCGAGTCCTACTCGTTCTTCGCTCCGTGCCCGACGCAAGGTTGCGCGTCTCAAAAATCCCTCCGCGATACGAGGACAGAGACAACCAAACCTGATTTCTGGGTTCTCCACGACACAGGCGAGGTGGGACTCGGGCCGGGCTGGGGCGGTCCGGCACTGCCCTGCCCTCTCGAGCTTCGTGAGGCACGTCGTGCCACACCGATATTTCCCGGTAAAACTTTTCTCTGGTCTAAGCACGACACGTGGCATGCCGGCACGTCTTCGGGTCGTGCCGGCCCAAGCACGACTGTTAGTTTTCTTTTTCCCCTTATCATTATGAAATATATACAACTTATATGCATTATTTAAGTGAAATTTTTAATATTTTTTATAACCGATTTAAATTTTAGATGATAAAGAGTATGGTAAATACTAGAGATTTACATTGTAGAGTTGCAGAAGTTCTTACGTGCCATTTTCGTGTCATGCCGGCTAAAACACGACCCAAAATGCAGGCTAGACTATGTAGCCCGCCGCGCCGAGAACCTAGGCACGATGTGGCTCTCGTGCTCGTGTCGTGCCAACACGGCCTAAAATATTTCATGTCGTGTCGTGCTTCGGGTCGTGTCAAATGATCGTGTCACGACCCACTTCAAATGGCACAGCCAAGTCCTAGCTCAAGGTGATGGCCGCAACCTGCCAGCAGTCGTCTCGTGCGGTGGCCACGGACAAGTGCACAGTCACGTCATCGCGGGTTCGTATCCGGATCGATCTCATAAGCGAAACAGAACCATAGTCTGTGTCGAGGACGAACACGAAGTGTGTATCTACCTACGCCTTGTTGCTCTCTCGTCACCATAAAACCCTCAGACTTGCTCATGAAGAAGTCGTATTTGTCACAACTATGTGTTGCGACACCTGTTATCTTCGCCCTCCACCATCCTTTGAGATCCGAGATGGTCAAACCTCATTGTCTCGTGATATGTCGTAGACTTTATTCATGATACGATACATGTTCATCTCGCAAATGATTCGTACATCTCTCTCTCATCTTTTCCTTTCCGCATGTCGTCCTATCTCTTTCTCTCCCATTTTGTTTCTCCTTCTCTCTGTATACGGTTACATTCTTCTTCCTTCGGTCTTCTCTTTGCCGTAACTCTTGTCACCAGCCGTTCTTTGGATCCTGAAGGTCTCCCCCATAGATCTAACTCTCTCTTTCTCTCTGTTTTTTTTCTCTCGCCTTTTCTCTGGTCTTTAATAGGTTCAGAGGATAAACGAAATCACAATTTTAGGTTTCATTTGACAAAATTTTGAATGATGAAGAGCTGAGTTAACTCATGAGATTGACAGTGGGTGGGCGGTCAAAAGGCAGGGGCAGGCCGCAGGTGGGAGTGGAGTGGGGCTCGGCTGGCAGAGAGATGGGTGGGATATATGTATTGCCGCACATAGTTGCACTGATTTTTCGCCCCCTCGAATCCTTTGTCTTCACAATCACATTATCAAATCCCTATTTTGATGGTAAGAACTCTTGTATTCTCAAAGTATATTTTCTGGCTCCCATTATCGAGACTATGCATGTTGTCAGGCGATGACACAGCGACATCGGTGAAGGCCGTCATGGCGGCAGCAAGGTGCACAAGGCGACGAAGGCTCTCCATCAAGGCTCTCCCCTAAAGTCATGTGTGGCGTCGTGTTTGAGCCCTCTACCACCCTGCCCAACACCAATGTTGACCGGGCTGCTCGTCCTCATCTCTGTGGCCACCCAACCATCCGGTTTAATATCCCCATCGGTCGCTTGGATCACCCACACCCTCTCGAGGTGGATGGATCCTCTAGTGCTACTGAGATTCCCCAATTGGATCTAAGCGATGAAAAGGTTTACAATACTTTTACCCTTACTCCCTAGGACACGACATAGGGTTCATCCTACTCCTATCCCAAATGATATTGACAGTGGTAGGAGGCTAGTTGTTGAAGAGCTAGTTGAAGAGGTAGAGCAGGTCAGAGTCAGAAGGCAGGCATGGAGGCGTTTATGGTCTTTGGCATTGATCTTACTGTCTTGTCATGCGTTGCCGATGACTGCGAAACCAATACTTGAGAAGCATAGCAAGGAGAATAAGCAAGACCTCGAATGGGCTAAGGCACTTGTCTGGGCTATAGTAATGTTAATCTATGGCCTTAGCAAGAAACTTTTAGATAGGAGATTCCATGTTACTCTAGGAGGTGTTCTCTTCTTCGTCATACATCTTTGGGATTGTCATATTTAGAGGACTATCGCATACCAAGATTGGGACCCATGGCACCTTGTCTTTTTCCTCGATGCTCACGTTGTGAGCTACTCTTTTGAGCTTTTCTGTGCAATTGGGGTCCATTTCTGCCTTGGAATTCCTAGTGACATCGGCGAAGGTCGAAATATGAATGAGGTACGAAGCCATTCCTAATTTAGCTTTATGCATAGTTACACATTCAGTTCCTATCTTGCTGTATAATTATTTGGTTAGAGGTGTGTTTTAAAAAACATAAAAATAGTGAATGTGGTCATAAGCAATGTATATATAATTCTCTTGTATCCCAAATATGCGTTAAGACATATGTTATATTTATTTCTTGTTCAAATTATGATATCTTAAGTTCTATTGTGTTTTTGTAGGTCCAAACAACATGGAAGTAGGTAGCCGCACGCACTTGTTCTGTGTTGGGACAACGGTTACCGAACAAATGTTAGAGAGAGAGTAGAGAGTGGAGACTAGAAGCTACGGTTTGTGAACTAGGTTTGGAAGGGAGAGCCCCCTTGCCCTCTTTCTATTGGTATTTATATGGGCAAGCAGATTTTACAAGCGGCCCCATAGTAGAGGTGGAATTGATGAGTCAACACTCTAGGCCCTATTGGGTGTCTTCTAGGGGAGATGGCCCATTAGAATGTGGGCTCCCTTCATAGTAGCCCTCAGTTACTAGGGTTATGGCCGGTACTACATGACCTAGTAGCTATTCATATACAAGAAGAGGCCCAATACAGCTCAAAACTAGTTGCGAGGACTACCCTTTGCAACTTGCACATGTGCGCCTCGCTAAAAACTCCATCACAAAAACCCTGTGGGGAAAAAGGGTATGGTGAAAAGGGCACGCACATGACTCTAGCTTATACATATTCTAATCCCCGAGGATTCTAGCCACAAGTGCCTTTATCTTTTCGATGTATTCAGCTCTGGCCTTCGGCTTCTTATGTTTGACACGTAGGTCTAGATCTCCTAGACCTCCTTGATGCATGGGTCTTCATCTCCATCTGCTTAGGGTGCAAGACTTTGTCTCTAGACCTCCACTTCTGGCATCATCTTGACTCACAGGTCTCCACCTCCAAGCTAGGCCTCCACCTTTGGTGTCATCTCGAGTTGTCGTGGTTGGGTAGTCGACGTACTCGAAGTAGATAGTAGTGGCCCAATGTAACACCTCTGGTGTTATATTAACTAAAACATGCCATGTCATCATATGCACTGCAAAGTATTTATGTTTAAGTCAACCTTAATGTGCATTAATTAAAACAAGTTTACATTTCATAGGTTGATTGTGTTTCTGGAATGTTTTGTCACATGAAATAATAAAACCCTACTTTTGAATATCATCGCAACTACTTGGGTTATATTCTATGTACTTGAGGTGTAAACCGTGTTTACACTAGTGTCAAGCATAGTGTATAAACCTAAATTCAACCCTTAAAAATTTGTTTCCATATTTGAAGTTGAATTTGGGTTTCAAAGCTTATCCCCAAGCCTTGCAATTCAAATTTGAATTCAAATTGGAAAGCTATAAAGTGTTTTTCGAAAGTCAATTTGGTCAACCAAGGGTGTCATTAGGTCAATGACTTAAAAATATCCTTGGATGATGTTTGTGATCACTAATGACCAACCAATTAAGTTAGAAACCAAATCGAGTTTGAATTCAATTTCAAAAACCCTTTATTCTAAAACCTAGTTTTACCCCCTTTTCTCTAATTCAAAATCTATAAAGAATTTGGAGATACTCTAAAAAGATAGTTTGTAGACCTTGACAAGAGCTACAAAGTTGGTTTATAAAGTTTTTCAAGTTTCCAAAAGAAATTTCAAATAAATTTGAAAATATAGTTTTTTAGCATTTGGCCCCTTTTTATTTTAAAACCATAATTCAAAATTTATGTATAATTTTAGAAAACTTTGTATGTGAAAAAGGTTTGGTTTGGAAAGTTAAATTTTTAAGTCTAATTGAAAAATCAAAAGTAATTTCAAATGTGTGTTTCTAGGGTTTTATCCCCTTTTTGAATTTGAATTCAAATTTCAAAATCCAGACATAATTTGAGGATGCCAGTTAAAGGAAAAGTGTAGCTCTTGAAAAGTTATGCAAATGATATTTTTGGAGATTTTCAAGTTCTTATATAAATTTTGGAGTAATTTGTATTTTTAAATAAATGGTATTTCTGTAATTTTGCAAAAAGTACCGAAACCTATCGTCGGCCGCCATCGCCGGCTTCTCAACCCGCGCCGCCGTCCACCGCCGCACCTGCTCGGCCGCCAGCGCGCTCCTGAACACCCGAAACTTCTCCGTCGTCGTGTCGCCTGTCCATACATCGACTCCACCCTATAAATAGCTCAGCCGTGGCCGACTTCCTCTCCTTCTTCTCCCCGCCGCCGTCGCCGACGACCTCGCTCCGCCACTCGATTTCACCGTCGTCGATTAATCACTGTCCAATTGCTCTTGCCAATAGCTCCGCCACATCCTCATGGTCAATTTGAGCTAGTTCGTGCTTGCTCTCCTCGCCCGAGCTGCCCGCGCGCCGTCGTCTTCTCCACGGCCGGTCGCCGAGCCGCCGCAAGCTTTTTCGCCGTCGACCGCCGCACGGGGTGAAAATATATTCTCTTTAACCCTCCTGTCGTGTTCTCCATGCTATCCTACCTCTTATGAGCACCTTGGCCGACTTGATGGTCCACAGGAACTCCGGTGACGCCGTGCTTGCCGTCGGAGCACCGCCGCCGCCATTAGCGCCGTCGACCGCAGCTCGACTCGGCCACTCCGAGCCTTCATTAACGTGTGCATCAGCACCGGGGTGAGCTCCTGTAGCTGTCTGCACTATCAATTTCATCTTTCCCGCATGGTAGTCGCCGGCCACCGTAGCTCGCCGCCGGCGCAGCGTTGCCAGCGCCGCCGCGTGCGTAGCCGTCGTGGCTGGAGTTCCCGTTTGGCCTCATTTTGTTGCCAAGCGAGTTCATTTGAATACCCTGTGCACGCTCGTGACCTTGTCATCACCGGGAATCGCTCCGGTGAGCTTCGCCGCCGCGCCCGAGCTTCGCCGCATCGCCATGGCCGCCGGCGTGGGTGCCGCCGTCGCTCCGCCATCACGTTAGCTACCCTGATCGACTCCCCGTGCCAAGCTGAGTCCGATGGTACAAGTCCGGTCGCCGGAGACCTCGCCGTTGGTGAGTAATCGCCGGTCAACCGCCGGCGGGCCGTCGGTCAGCGCGGGAGTACTGTGCCGATTTTTTTTCTATTTTTAGAAAATAATTTAAATGCTATTTTCTTTGAAAAATCATAGTAATTCATATATAGCTTCAAAAATTCTAAAAATTTTTGTGAGTGTTCTTTATAATTTCATCTACCTAGGAAAAATATGAAATGCCAAAATTCAGTAATTTTTGCAGATGTTAAAATTAGCCCTTTTAATTGAAAAATGGACCTTCAATGATTTTTAATAAATAAAATAATTGGCTTTTAATTCTGAAATTTGTTTTGCCATCTAATTAGGCTAAGAGCTTTCCAAAATAAAATTTTGGGCTTAATTTGATAACTTTAATTTTATGCCTTTATTTAATACCTTTAAATAATTAATTAATCTCTTTAATTAAGTTTAATCATTATAGGATTTGTTTGACTTTGGGATTAATTGATGACCTTGGGTCATTAACCTTAATGACCTTTGGCATTTTAATTAATTGTTTGCGCTTATCTTAATCATGTCATTAGGGCTTAATCGACGTTATTTCATGTGTTTAAATAATTTCTTAAATGGCGTAGTTAACCCTAATGAGTTTTATACGCGAAGTTTTGTTGGCTTGCAACTTTATCATGACGAGAAGTTGTACTCAAGCCCTTAATCTGATCATGCATCCATCGAGCATCATGTTTACTATTCCATCATGTTAAAGCATATCAATTATCGAATAGTTTTCGTTAACGGAGAGTTAACGTTATCGCACCAGATCCCAAGGACGAGCAGATTTAGGAATCGAGAGTTGATCCAGAGTTTGAGACCGTCTACCCCGAATACCAAGGCAAGCCTCGGATGCATTCAAACTCTATTCTATTTATAAAAGTTTTATCGCTTCAGCTATGATATGTTGCATTAAGTAATAGGAGTTGAGTGAAAACCCACCAATTGCATTACCTGTCTTATTTCCTTATTCCTTGTTACCTGCTTTGAAAGATAAGTAGTAACGCTTAGCCCTGCTTAATTAGTTAAGTGTTCAAAAGTAAAAGAATGAAAAAGATGAGATTGGTTTTACTTGTTGGAATCTTGATGATAGTTAATAAATCGAGTCCGGACGGCTAACTTGCACTGGGAATGGAGACCCTCTGTAGTGTTTTCGTCTGTTGATGCCCTAGGTCCCGTCCGTTGGTGAACTGGTGATATCGAGAAATTAGAAATCCACATGCATGAAGTGGTATTCAGGGGGCCAGAGTCCCCACGCATATCATGGAGTGACATATAGTGGGCCAGAGTCCCCACATATGTCATAGTTTGTTATACTGTGGGTTTAAGTTCCCATGTATTTTGGTACACGGGGCCGAAGCGCTCAGGTGTATCATATGGTGATATATGGCTGCGGTTGTTATCCCGGTATATCGGTTCATCTGGGGTGCATCGGAGTTAAAGTCTCCGGTATTCCAGTGACCTAAGTCCCAGCTAGGTATGAAAATGGATTCGAATCGCCGTTGCTTCTCGGAGAAGAAGACTCGATCGGTGTTCATCATCATAGTAACAACTTGAACAAAGACTAAGGTTTAATAATGAAGTTGGTTGGTAATTGGAGCTAGTTCCAAGCAAACTTTTCTTTCTGTTAAGCTTTTTCGCAAAATTTCTCATCTCTTACAAGCCTTACCTTGTCCCTCTAGCCTGCATTTCTTGAGTCTTCACCCCTCTTTTTCATCGGGTCAGTCTTGTTGAGTACTTTTGTACTCAGGGTTTGTTGAACCCTTGTTGCAGGTGAGCCTCATGGGCAGGAGTGCTTTGCAGCATGCTACATGACAGTCGTCGAGGAAAGTGACGATGAGTAAGATGTTTAGCTCTTGGGCAGAGCTTATCATTTGGAATTGTAATAAAGTTATCTACTGCTACTCCACTACTATTATGGTTTGTACAATCTAAACTTATGGTTGTAAATATTTGAAACTCAAAGGTTTATAAACTTATGTTATTGTAAGTCTTCCGCTATTTTACTCTGATGTATATTATTTATATCAAACTGTTGTAATACTGCAATGTCTCTTTATAACGATTGATCCTACTCGGAGAATTATGGATGATTCAGGATTTACCCGACAGACTTTTTAAGTCATATGGAACACAGTCATGGTTATTTGGAGTCTGTTTAGACAGTAATCATGCGTGTGGGCCATATGATTTAGGAGGTTCTGCCACACCCAAGGTTGTTGTGACGTCTCCAAATTTTTACTCATGAGCTCAGACTAAAGACTTCATGCTCTAGAGTGATTGATCCTCCGGTGTGCTCTGCTAGGCCCTCTTAGCCAGTGCTCATGATCAGATCCTTAGCTGATGCTTGGTGTAGTCGTTGTAATGGTTGTCGATGTCTGGATAGGAGTTTTCGATGAGCCCTTCAAGTTGAAGTGGTTGATGAAGGCGTGGTAGACTTCAGTGTCAAAGGAGTTGATGCAGCTTCTTGAGCTTGGCAATGGTGTCGAGTCATCACATGCATTGACTTCAGGGGTGTCAACAAAGGCTCTCAAGCTATTATAGTTGATGACGATGGTGTTGAAGTTGTCATGCTAAAGTGTTGGTGTAGTCTTAGCGCCTCATTAAAGATGTTGGTGACGCCCCTTCTTGTCGAAGGATTGGCGGAGGTGTGTGTGACAGAACCGACCAATTTATTAGAGCACAAGCACATAATTCACCATTAGGACGGCAAACTACATGATTGAGACCTAATAAACCCGGTAGTCATACCAAAATCTCGAAGGATTTCAAACTTTTTCGACACGACCAAGATCGTAATAGTTTAGCATTCCCATTCACAAGTACATAGTTCGCACATAGTTTAAATCATCAGAGTAAATAAAGTTATTACAAACCAAGTTCAAATTCAAAATAAAGCGAAAGCAATTTAGTTCAAAGCCACACACGCACTTAATTCAAATACAGTGCCAGTCCCTTGGTCAACATCCAGCAAAAGCATCAAGTAGAGAGGAGTGACCATGCCCAAGGTCTAGTCATCTCCCAAAGCGGGATAGAAGCAGTTCTAACAATAGCCATAAAACATCTCACCATCTGCAAAAACATGGGAAATAAAACCCTAAGTACGAGAATGTACTCAGCTAGACTTATCCGTCATAAATTAAAATAAAGTGACTCCAAGGAGTATGCAAGGCTGTATAAGTAGGATAGCTGACTCATTTAATTGCAAAAAAGCTTGCATTAAGAAACAATTAATAAGAACCCTCTAGCAATGTATTTTAATCTGGTTAACCTTGTCATGCTACATTAGCACCTGTACTGAACAAGCATGGTAATAATTATTCACAAGAAATTAACCATCTCCGGTTGAGTATCTTCAGTCTCAACAGCTCAACCATCTCATCTCTTGTTCAAGTTCTTACTACGATGCCGCTGCTCAAGTCAAGTGTTCACTGTCCAGGAACGATGGCGATTATAATCGATTACTAACCAACTGGCGGGTATTCCTCACACAAACCACACTCACCCGCTAAGGTGAGCTATAGATCACCGACATTCAATTCAGGAAAAGCGCGAGATCAACAGGTACCATCGTACCCAGGAACCGCCCGGCTGCCTTATTCAGGGCGACCCTGACCTCGGACTTACTCTCCGTGTAACCTGTGGTCCCCCATCTTCACCAATACGATGCGTACAGCAGGTCGACTCCCAGCCTAAATCAAAATTAGGCTTCACGGTCGGAACGACTTATCCTTCCAGCTAAATGTGAGGCATAAATTCAATATGACTTGAGGACGTACAACGGATGGGGTCCTAGTTTGACACAGACGGGATAACCACACCGAACCTCCAGTTCAGTCTCAACACCAATCCCGCCCGGTCTCGATTTATTATCTCCACATGGTTATCCAAGATAACAATGTATTCAACCATTCCAAGTCACCACCTATAACTCGCGGATGACAGGAAATCACCCGACTTCTACCGATCTAGTTAAGCAGGGCTAAGCATATATTCGTACCTGAACCTAACAGGGTTGAAGTATAAACAGTGGCAAGGAACATAAGTAATGCAGCAACGGTATAAAATAACGCCTATAACTTAATGCAGCAAACAAGTAAAGGACTCAAGTTAGATATTTTGCAAACCACAGGGAGAATGCTCCGGGGCTTGCCTTTTAGGAAAGAGCTTGGCTGGTGGTCGGGACACTCCAGAAGATCAACCTCGGAATCCTCTTCTGCTGCTGCTTCCCGAACCAAAGCTTCCTGCTGGCCTTCATCTCCTTGTGCTCCGGGAACTACCGTTTCGAGCTCTGACGATCCTGTATGATGCATAGTGCGTATGAGTACTGTGCATACATATAAATATAATGCTGATGGTGATGGTGAATGAATGCTCAGCTAAGATGAATGATATGATATTTGAAAACATGTATGATAAGCACATGTCATCTATATTCTCTTCTACCGACAACTCTCCAAATAGGCATCGCATTATAATTTACTCGCACACTATAAGGAATTATAAACAACCATTGTTTCACACACTACACTCTACTGAACCAAAACCAATAGTAGATCACACATATCACAAAGAGCATAAAAAGCATTTTTACACACATGAAATGATAACTCTAAAGCATTATTTATAATTAAAAAAAATCAGGGTATAACTACCACATGACTTTAGGCTACTCAGAAAATTCTATAAAAATTACAGAAGCTTAATCATACCAAATAAAGACTACCATAAAAATTTCAAGTCAAAACAGTAAGTACTTTATCCTACACAAAAATGACAAGACAGCATAATTTCAGGGGCATAAAATACTTTGTACATAAAAGTATGTCAAACAACAGATCTCAGAACATCATTAGCTCTAGATTGATATAAAAACATTTTTCAAAAAGTTTCATGCACAAATTCCTTATATATTATTTATTATGAATTATTTATCATCACATGAAAATAGGCACCATAACTAGACAGATCAAACTTTCCACATGACATAACCTCATAACATTTTTCATAGATAGAGCATGACATAAGAAGACTAACAAACTTGGTCTCACATTTTTCTGAGCAACAGAGAATTACTTATGCATTTTCTAGGATAAAAGCAATTAATAGAGATAAATAAAGCTATACAGAAAAGTATCACAAATTCCAAATTTCATATTTTTCATGCATAGATCATCTTATAAGAAAAATACTGCAAGTTGAACCAGCTCATTTGGATGAAAAATGAGCAAGTTATGAATTTTCAAAGGTTTAACACAAATCTGGAAAAATCCATTTTCGAATTTTAACCGAACTGAAAAAGCTACGCGTACCCGGCATGTACCCAGCGACTGGACTTCGCTATGGACACCCGACTCTGTGTACGCAGACCGAACCTGTGCTGACGCCAGTGCTGATGTCATGCTGACATCACCGTGGGTCCCACACGTCAGCGAAACGTCGCGAAACACCGGTCGCCAGCCGACGGGATCTCGCCGGCGGCGAGGTCTCCGGTGACACTACAGTACTCAATCGACTCAACTCGTCAGCGCGGACTCAACGGTGTACAAAATGCAAGAAAATATCGCGGTCTCGACCGGCGGCCATGCGCGGCGGCGGACGGCGGCGAGGGTTGGCGGTGCGCCGGCCATCTCGGCCACGGCGGGGCAAACGGACTAGTCTACCAGCTCTAGCAGACCAAAACGGTTTAGATGGACTAGACAAAGTGATGATTGGACGGCCGAAGCAACGACGGCAATGTACGCCGGCGAGCGGCGGCGCGAATCCGCGACGGCGGATGGCTAAATTCGCCGGGCTCGAACCCTAATCGGCCTCATGAACTACACCAATCGAACCTACTCGAGTAGACGAACATGATGCGCAAGATAAAGAAGGGAGGGAGAGGTTGCTGGCCACGGCGGACTACGCGGCGGTCGGGCGGCCATGACCGGCGAAGGGGAAGATGGTCGATTCGACCTCTACCTGGGGTTATCGAGGCGGGGAGGTTGCGCACGGTGTGCCTCGCACCACGGCGGAGCGATTGGCGAGTTTAGGGCAAAAAGTATTCAGGCTACAGGGTGCGGCGGCAGTGCAAGCTCTCGGCGGCGGCAATGGCGGGTGGCGTCCGCTTGCTCGGGCTCTGGTCGAAGAGAAGGGGCAAGAGTGCGTCTGGTGGCGAAGAAGAGAGGGAGGGAGAGACTGACGCGGTCAGGGCGGCTCGAAATGGCCGCTCAACTCAGACCGAGGAAGTGCGGCGTCGTAGTTCGTCGAGCGCGTGGCGCTCATGCAGGCAGAGCGAGGGCGCGTGGGCGAGCTGTGGGGCCAGGCGAGCGCGGCGCGCGGGATCGGTGTGCGGCGCTCGGGTGCGGGGGCGAGACAGCGGACAGCGGCAGCGGCCCGACGTACGGACGCCACGCGGCCGGCGTCGGCGCGGACAGCGTCGCGAGGAAGAAGAAGAGAGGAGGAAGAAGAGACTGTTCGGTGGGTCCCACTGCGCCAAGATTCGTGCAGACTTGATGAACCCCATATTTTCCAAAATAATCCGAATTTTGAAAAACTCATAAAAGATGAAATGTTCCTTTTGATGAGTAGAACATTTCACTTTTAAACATCAAAACCTAATTCTGTCTAAAATTTGAATTTCAAAAATGGGGATTTAAAATTAAAAGAAAATCATTTTTACAAACTGTTTTTGACATTTTTGACCCACTTCCAAGCCTTTTTATGAAATGACCCCAAAATAAGTTTTGTTCCAAATAATTTTCTCTAAAAATTTTATTTAACACTCAACCTCAAATAAGCAACCTATCACATAGCTCTAGTTCAAGTCAAGGTAAACACATATTTCAAATTATCATTTCATGTAAAATAAATGACTATGCAAATGAGATGGTTATGCTCATGATGTGCAAGATAATACATGCTTAACACCAGGGTGTTACAGTGTGTCACTGCCGTTCGCTAAAGATGTCCATGAGGATCCATCCATGGTGTCGGCATATGAGCATGACAGTGGCAGCTGCTACTGCTGTGCTCCATCCAGCTCGGGCAGTGGCACGCGTACATCCGAGTGGCGGCTGTTGGTCCTTCTCAGGCGGTCGGCTTTGATCCACGGTGCACGCATCTACCTTGACAAAATCCCATGCTGTTGTTGGTCTGCTCCACAGTCCGCCCTACTCAATTGAAGTAAAACTTCCTCTTTTTCAGAGTATGCATATAAGCATACTATTCCTAAGATATAATCTTTCTTGTTGTGCACGATCAAGGAGGGTGCGGAACTGCAAATTACGTTGGGGGACCATGTTGCATGTTTCTGATAACTTCCCTATAATGAGCGGAACTGGTGTTGCCACAGCTCTAAGGTATGGTTATGTTACTTTGCTTTTGTTTTTCACTAACATTGAGCTCAGCACAACATTGTTTTATAGAAAAAAATGAAATCGATGTCTATGATATCAATCGATAGACCAGTTCATCCTGACTAATGGAGAAGGGGATGATGAAAGGTGAGGGCTGGGCAATTAATATTAAGTTTGTCTCAGAAGAAAAGCTATAAGCAAGCATCTCGTTTTTCTAATGCAATTTATTGACATGCAGAGGAGGATAGAATATTTCACATATATTGTTCTCTTCGTCGCAAATTCTAAGTCGTCCTGTTTTTCTTGGTAAGACATTAAAATCGTAATTACTTAATTGTCTCAAACTCATTAGCCATACTCATGGGAAGTTTTAGATGCATGGCATATGGCAAACCAATGTATAGAGTCTAATTCTAAAGCGCATTATAACAAAAAAGACAGAGATATAAATCTTGTATCACGCATGGGCATGTTAGCTAATCTTCCTCTAAAATTAAGATCTTCGGTCGTTTTCTTTTCTATTGACACCCCATATTAGTGGTGACCACCCTAATCACATTATTGATTAATTTTCACTCCTTAAAGGGATTCAACTGTCACTGATACGGTGATACCTCACTCTTGGTATTTCAAGTAAAGCATAACAAGTGTGCCAACGAACAATTTTTTTTTCGAGACCACGCCGTTGCGCGCTTTTCATTAAGCAGAGTAAAGGAAAAACAAAGTTTAGTACAACACACCAAAGGAAAAGAGAGAAACTGGAATGGTAACACCCTGGTTACCATACAAGAACTCAAAAGAAGCAAAATAGCACGCTGCATGATTCTACATTCTTGCGAGGAGGACGCCTAGTTGCTTGCAACCCGCCGAGATCCAAGTACTCCCTTCCTGTAGAATGTGATCTACCAGGCGGACAGCCGTCATGGACACACCGTTGAAGGTCCGTGCATTCTGTTCTTTCCACAACAGCCACCCCACAAGAAAGAATAGTGTGTCAAAACCTTTACGCAGCGGCTTCGGAACTTTTTCCTGCAACACAGCCACCATTGTAGCACCGGCTCCTCTCTGATGATGAACAACCCCAGCAAATGTAACCTAGCGAGGCAAAGGTGCCACACCTCTCGGCTGTAGACACACCCAAGCATGATGTGATTCATGGTTTCAGAAGCTTGATCGCACATGATACAGATGTCTGACTACTCAACCCATGCCTGAATCTTCTATTTCCAGTCCAGCATCGCTTGTGTAGACATAACTAGAAGAAGAAACATACCCTTGCCGGCGCCGCTGTCTTCCACAGCTCCTTTGCCCCGAGAACCAATGAGGAGCCAATAAACATTGCACCATAGGCACTGGCAGGCAAGTATCGGCCGTCCGGCGTGAACCTCCACGCAAATGTATCTAGGTCCTCAGATAGTTGCACCTCGTCTATAGCATCGCATAGCTTACTGAACTGAATGAGGAAACGGATAGAGACCGAGCCTACAAGATGCAAAACCCAAGCGTTGCCAGGTAGAGCATCGGCCACCGTTGTCTTAAGCTTTCTTCTTCTCACCGTTGCAAAGACATCAGGTGCAATCATCTGCACACTCTGGCCATGTAACCAACGATCAGTCCAGAAAAAGACCGACCGACCATTGCCCACTGTAATCACTGTTGTCGCCTAGAAAAGAAAAAGAATACAGCGCTCTGTGCTCAGCGGTGGTGCACCACGCCGACGGTCACGCCAGACCCAGCGTACCCACAAGGCAACACCAACACGCCTAAGATCCAAGACTCCAAACCCACCTAGCTCCATCGGTCTGCAGACAGTGAGCCAGGTGACCTTGCATTTGCCACTGCCTGCCTCCTCCCCGCCCGCCCAGATGAAATCTCTACGAAGCTTGTCGATGGCGCCAATTGCCCAGGGGGACAGGCATAGGGCGATCGAGGTATGGACAGGGATGACGGAGAGTGTGGCCTTGGTGAGCGCCATATGCCCCACCACATTTAGGAAGCGCCCCTTCCATCCTGGAATCCTCGCGGCAACCTTGTCCAGTGATGGTTGTTCATCGGAGTGCTTCAGCTTGTATAACGAAAGGGGAACGCCCAGGTAACAGCAAGGAAAGTCTTACCTCCTACAACCAAGAACATTCTGCACCATGATGAGATCTTGCTCAGAGCAGTTGATTGGAGATGCTACACTTTTGTCCATGTTTGCCAACAAGCCGGAGGTGTCACACCTGGTTTTAAGGATAAAACCAGATATACACTATATGTGAGTCTTAAAGGACAAATCTCACATATAGCTACAAATAGTATCAATTACAATACTTTAAATATAACGTACACAATATATAAAAGATCACTTAATGAACAATCGATGGAAAGACGACTTCAAACTCCGGGTGTAGACTTCACTGGATCCAACTTACTGGTTGACAACAAGCCTAACACTTCTCCCGAGGTGTGGGGGAAATAGCAAGAGTGAGTCCATGTCGAACTCAACAAGTATAGCATAAGGCAGTATAAACCATAACCTCATGATCAATGTAGCATAAATAATGTAAAGCATAAAACAGTAAATATGAGCATGTTAACAAATAAGTCATTATCTTAATGTAAATATGTCAGGGCCACCCTGCCCGTGGACATGGACGGTATATCGATTTAAACTCTGCGCAGAGGTGTACACTTTCACTGTGAGTCGTGTTGCCCATATGCCCGGGTTTGCAACTCCAAAAACTCTTCCAAGGAGAGCAGGCAGGGTACACTATAAAGCCTTTCAAAGGTTCGTCCAACCAATTAGGCTGCCAGATCGTCAGATATAGGAACCCCCTTTCAATATGGCACATTCCTTCCTGGCTATACCCATAAGGACAGAGGTTGTCCTATACCAACTAGGCACCCTAACTAACTAGAAAAGGTCCTCATACTGAGCTAAAACCAGAGCTATGTAGCCCTCACAGTTGTACGGTAAATCCGTAATAAATCAGTTACGGATAAATCTTCAAGTTGTTAAAATATCATTTTTATCGTTCGTTTGCTTAAACATTAATTAAGCCATATATATCATAGCCATAGAAATAAAACCCAAGCTATACTTGCCTTAAGACTTTCTTTAGACCCCGAAGCAAAGTGCTTAGAGAACATTATCCTTTATCTTCCATTCTGCAGCTTCTGATCTCCAACGTTCACAAAGGTTCTTGTTCTACTCGTAGCAAGCACCATGCATAGACAAACATATAATGCACAAGAAGAGACGACTAAGAACAATACACCAATCGAAGAGGTAACTAAAGATGGTCCAAACGGCAAAACTTGGTGCTACGGTTGCAAGAGCGCAAGAATGACAAATGATAGAACTATCATTAAAGTGAACACGACTATCGAGGTAAACGCAACATAGCAAAGACAAACTATAAGATCCATTCCTTTTATTAAATAAAGCAAAGTGTTGGACATTTAATAGAAATAAAAAGTTAAAGCAGCTAAATTAAATTGAATTATAAAGTAGAGTTAAACCTTAGTTATATTTTAATTATAAGCAATTATACTACCTAAGCCATTTAAACATTTATAACTATAAACAATTAAACAGGTGGGGCACTAAACAAAATATGATATGATTAAACATTAATCTAAAAGAAAGGGCAGATATAAGGCATTAAACATATGAGAGCCATAAAAAGAAACATCATATGCTTAAAGATTAATCTAAGCGAGTCATAAATATAAAGACATGTTGATACAAAACAAAGAGCACTTAAGATTAAAGGTTAAACTAAGTAAAACATTATTAAAAGGCATTATTGCTATATTAACCATATTAGTATGAAAAGACGATGTACCTAAACTAAGTTAAAAAAATGTAACTTATAAACATGCGAGAACAACTATAAAGAGCATCATAAGTTGGTATTAGTCATATCAACTTGTATTTATGAAAACTAAGGTATAAATGTAAATTACTTTTATATAAGAGAGCATTGAGTAAAAATTAATTAACCTAACAAGATTAATTACATAAACACATGATGTGATAAATATTAATGATACAAGCAACATACGTCGATAAGATTGCAACACAAGGACAACGGAAACATAACCCTATGTTGCCTTTATTTATAAAAGCCATTAAATAATTAGTAAATAAGTTATTTTTAAATAAATAAATTTACCACTATATGACATGAAAACCACTAGCACTACAGCGTAGATCGCGATGATACAAAACCAGCGCAACTTGAACGACTCGATTTGGAGTTAAAACGAACAAAATATGAAGGATTAAAAATCAGTGGTAGTTTGCTGCGCTGCTCGCGACGGAGAGAGAGGGGCTCGGCCAGAACTTGGCCGGGCCCGCGGCGGCTGGCCAGACCGGCACCGAACAGCCTGTCTGCACGCTGATGCATAGCACGATGACGCTGGCAAGAGGTTGTAGACCACGACGTAGAGAAAGGAGGAAAATAGAATTTGCTACCATATAGATTTTCAACTAGGGACTCCCCTCATGGTAATTATGATGTGCTTTGGCCAAGGGGTTGGTATAAATATATAGGGCGGAAAACTCCCCATGTCATATGGTACTAGCAATATGGTACTAATTGATATTGCACCCTCCACCTTTACTAATAGGTCTAATTAATTGTTAAAGCCCATTAGTAAATAAAGACATGGGCCTTTAGATGTCAGAAAAATTGAGAGACTTTATTATTTTCGAAAATGATTAATTTTATGGATAAAATAATTCTAGAAAAGTATAGAATTGACTTTTAAGCCACGAAAAATACTCCGAAGGCTCCAAAAATTTGAAAAAAATTCTCAGAGATATTTTGGAACATGAGCAACCTAAATAAAGTATTTAGAGCTCATGAAAAAGATATTTTAGAGCATCCAAAAATTAGATAAAGCTCTAGGATAAAGAGAAAAGATTCTACAAAAGTACAGAAAATTTCCTAGAAGGATTTGGAAGATGTTTAAACGTGTTTCAAAAACTTAGCAAACACAAAAGCATAAACTTAAACAACAAGCAGACATCACATCAAGCAATATTCCATCAAATTAATTTAGAAAAGTTTAAAACTCATATTTTCCTATAACTAAATATGCACGAGCTCAAACTAAATTTAGTAAATTTTATCCAAATATTAAAACATTTATTTTAAATTAGAGTTTTCTAAGCACAACCCAAAATAGAAAATTTTGGGGTGTGACAATTCTACCCCACTTAACATGAATCTTGTCTCGAGATTCGAAGAGACTATGAGAAAGATAAAGCAAGTTATAAAGTTGCTTTAACACTTGTGAGATAAAGATTTAAGGAGCACCAAAAGGGCTAACAAGGGAGTCATAGATTGACTCCCAAAATAACTTGAGGACTTCCAAATATGAGTAGCAATCGAGGCTTGGTGAAAGATCGAGAATTAGATATAAGGAATGATCTACAAGAAAGGTAAAGGTTAACGATGAGAGCGATTGACACAAATCTTATAGATAGATTTCTAGATCTTTATGAGATGTATGGACCAATACCATTATTGGCATAAAAACGATATGAAGGTGAAGATTGATGCTATGGTGTTCGCAACTTCTTGCTTCACGACGTATGAGACATGTGGTGAATGAATTAGCAAAGATCAATAAAGGGTATGAGGATTGATCCCTTCAGGCCTTCATGTTTTCCTTACTTTCAGTCATATGAGATGATAAGGAGTAAGGGTTAGCAAGAGATGATTACAAGATACGCTTTGATCCTTAGATCTTGCAGTCATATGACTCAGGACATAAGAGTTGATGAGATGTAGAACATAATCAAGTATAGTGTAATGATGAAAAGAAAGGCCAATACGGATGTTTAGACCTTTATGTCCCATGACTAGAGACGCTCAAGATTGATCGAAGTTGGTAGCGAATGCTACCCCACTTAACATAAATCTTGTCTCGAGATTTGAGGAGACTTGGGATAGAGACAAAACAGATGATCCAGGTTGATTCGGGTTTGGGTTCTACAATCACATTGTTTGAATCGGAAGGTGGAATAGCAATAGGAGAACTTCTCGATTTCAAAATCATGAGACCATGTTTTGGTTTTTTCCTAAAAGAGTGCCCCCAAAGGTCAACGAACCAAGAGGAATGTGTCTCAGATGTCATAGATATAAAAATCTAGATGACACTCAAGACCATTTATGCCCAACGGAATTAGTCTTTATGATCCCATAGCTTTCAAGAGTAACTCCCGTGGAGATTCTCAGAAGCTTATGTAATGGGACAATAAACTCGTTGGGGCGAAGTTTATCAGCTAGAGCTTTCTAAAAGATATTCACCCTAGCGGCAGGACTATAGTGAGCCTCTATAGCGGTTTATTTAATGGTGCAAAGCAGAATATCTAAGGGGCAACAGGCTACCTCGGTGGATAGCTCCATTTCTGCCAAACACTCATGACTCAGATGGCCGACAGTCCTTTGATGTGTTTCATAAGAAAGACTCATTGTGCGGATCATCATCACCCTTAAAAGGTGTAGTTAGAGGACTCACTGGAAGTGGTAAATTTTGAGGTATTTCCAAAATCTTCAAAAATATCTTCCTTGAATCCAAAGGGAAAATGAAGAAGGATGAGGTTTGTCATCCTCTGGAGTGTAGTGCATTCCCTTAACAGGGGGCTCTATAGCAACCGGATCAGGAGAGGGATTTGAGGGAATTTCAGATACGGTTGCTAACGCCTCATCTTGTTGTTCAGGGACTGACTCAACTACTTTAGAAAAGCATTGGAGGGATGTTGAAGTTCAAGATTTATCCTCTAGATTGCTTTGAGATCCATAACAAGACTTGACAAAACAATCATGGACGTTCATGCATTAAGATATGAGGATAAGGGGACAAAATAACATCATCCTCAAGTAGCATAATGCATGATTTCTCTCTTTAATGCTCTTAAGGGAGCAAAGAGGGAATAAACAGCGACTCTTTAAGGATTTTCCCTTCCTTGGCATACGGTTTGTGGGGTGCAATGAAAAGTTTAGAAAGTCAGCATGGGTTGACCAAAATATTAAGATCTTTGGGACCTGTGGGTTATGGGCTCACCACGCTCTTGCCATGCCACTCTGATGATGACATCCAAGGCAACTGTTACTTGAGGGTTGTTGATGGTACTTCCTCCTAGTGTTGATCATCCATTGAGTTGTATTAAAGAAGGAAGCATGAAAACCCATGACAAGAATCTATGGTGTAGGACTATAAGAATCAGGATTGTTCAGAATGATAGGTGGGATAGAAGACACTACCCCACTTAACAAAGATTGAACTAAACCCTAAAACTTCACCTTTTGGGCCTCCTTCGAAACAAGAAAACTGAGATAACACACAAGCATCACAACAAGCAACACAAGCACACATCATAACATCGACACTACATGTGTTTCTTCAATAATGGCGGTCATCCTAAAAGGGCAGGATAGAGGTTATCAAAGGCCATTGAAATTTTGAATAAGATAAGGTTAGAAAGCTTTTAGTAAACCAACAAAATTAAAAGTTTAAAGGGATAAGAGATTAATATCTCAAAGGAAGCTATTCAAGGAGGTGATAACACCATAAGGATGAGAAATAGTCAATTCAATGAGCCAAGGAGGTGGCAAAATAGTTTTATAGCAAAATATGTTTTGCAAATCGACCAGTTCTAACTAGGCTTGCGTCCTACAGCCAGCATTGAGCTGATACCAATCTGTCACACTCGGTTTTAAAGACAAAACCAGATATACACTATACGTGAGTCTTAAAGAACAAATCTCACATATAGCTACAAATAGTATCAATTATAATACTTTAAATATAACGTACACAATATATAAAAGATCACTTAATGAACAATCAGTGGAAAGACGATTTCAAACTCTGGGTGTAGACTTCACTTCACTGGATTCAACTGACTGGTTGACAACAAGCCTAACACTTCTCCTGAGGTGTGGGGAAAATAGCAAGAGTGAGTCCATGTCGAACTCAACAAGTATAGCATAAGGTAGTATAAACCATAACCTCATGATCAATGTAACATAAATAATGTAAAGCATAAAATAGTAAATATGAGCGTGTTAAAAAATAAGTCATTATCTTAATATAAATGTGTCAGGGCCGCCCTGTCCGTGGGCACGGACGATATATCGATTTAAACTCTGCGCAGAGGTGTACACTTTCACTGTGAGTCATGTTGCCCATATGCCCGGGTTTGCAACTCCCAAAACTCTTCCAAGGAGAGCAGGCAGGGTACACTATGAAGCCTTTCAAAGGTTCGTCCAACTAATTAGGCTGCCAGATCGTCAGATATAGGAACCCTCTTCCAATATGGCACATTCCTTTCCGGCTATACCCATAAGGACAGAGACTGTCCTATACCAACTAGGCACCCTAACTAACTAGAAAAGGTCCTCATACTGAGCTAAAACCAGAGCCATGAAACCCTCACAGTTGTACGGTAAAACCGTGATAAATCACTTACGGATAAATCTTCAAGTTGTTAAAATATCATTTTATCGTTCGTTTGCTTAAACATTAATTAAGCCACATAGATCATAGCTATAGAAATAAAACCCAAGCTATACTTGCCTTAAGACTTGCTTTACACCCCGAAGCAAAGTGCTTAGAGAACATCATCCTTTATCTTCCATTCTGCAGCTTCTGATCTCCAACGTTCACAACGGTTCTTGTTCTACTCGTAGCAAGCACCATGCATAGACAAACATACAATGCACAGAAGAGACGACTAAGAACAATACACTAATCAAAGAGGTAACTAAAGATGGTCTAAACAGCAAAACTTGGTGCTTCGGTCGCAAGAGCGCAAGAATAACAAACGACAGAACTATCATTAAAGTGAACACGACTATCGAGGTAAACGCAACGTAGCAGAGACAAACTATAAGATCCATTGCTTTTATTAAATAAAGCAAATTATTGGACATTTAATAGAAACAAAAAGTTAAAGAAGCTAAATTAAATTAAATTATAAAGCAGAGTTAAACCTTAGTTATATTTTAATTATAAGCAATTATACTACCTAAGCCATTTAAGCATTTATAAATATAAACAATTAAACAGGTGAGGCACTAAACAAAACATGATATGATTAAACATTAATCTAAAAGAAAGGGCAGACATAAGGCATTAAACATATGAGAGCCACTAAAAGAAACATCATATGCTTAAAGATTAATCTAAGCAAGTCGTAAATATAAAGACATGTTGATACAAAACAAACAGCACTTAAGATTCAAGGTTAAACTAAGTAAAATATTATTAAAAGGCATTATTGCTATATTAACCATATTAGCATGAAAAGACGATGTACCTAAACTAAGTTAAAAAAATGTAACTTGTAAACATGCGAGAACAACTATAAAGAGCATCATAAGTTGATACTAGTCATATCAACTTGTATTTATGAAAACTAAGGTATAAATATAAATTACTTTTATATAAGAGAGCACTGAGTGAAAATTAATTAACCTAACAAGATTAATTACATAAACACATGATGTGATAAACATTAATGATACAAGCAACATACGTCGACAAGATTGCAACACAAGGACAACGGAAACATAACCCTATGTTGCCTTTATTTATAAAAGTCATTAAGTAATTAGTAAATAAATTGTTTTTAAATAAATAAATTCACCACTATATGACATGAAAACCACTAGCACTACTGCGTAGATCGCGACGATACGAAACCAGCGCAACTTGAACGACTCGATCCAGAGTTAAAACGAACAAAATATAAAGGATTAAAAATCAGTGGTAGTTTCGTAATTACTGTTACTCGTACCTTGAGTCATCTTCAACCTCATGAAAATGAGTCTGGCAGCCATGGCTGCTGCGCCGCTCGCGACGGAGGGAGAGGGGCTCGGCCAGAACTTGGCCGGGCCAGCGGCGGCTGGCCAGACCGGCACCGAGCAGCCTGCCTGCACGCTCATGCATAGCACGACGACGCTGACAAGATGTTGGAGACCATGACGTAGAGAAAGGAGAAAAATAGAATTTGCTACTATAGGGATTTCTAATTAGGGACTCCCCTCATAATAATTATGATGTGCTTTGGCCAAGGGGTTGGTATAAATATATAGGGCGGAAAACTCTCCACGTCATATGGTACTCATTGATATTGCACCCTCCACCTTTACTAATAGGTCTAATTAATTATTAAAGCCTATTAGTAAATAAAGACATGGGCCTTTAGATGTCGAAAAAATTGGGAGACTTTATTATTTTTGGAATTAATTAATTTTATGGATAAAATAATTCTAGAAAAGTCTAGAATTGACTTTTAAGCCACGAAAAATACTCCGAAGGCTCAAAAATTTGGAGAAAATTCTCAGAGATATTTTGGAATATGAGCAACCTAAATAAAGTATTTAGAGCTCATGAAAAAGATATTTTAGAGCATCCAAAAATTAGACAAAGCTCTAAGATAAAGAGAAAAGATTCCAGAAAAGTTCAGAAAATTTCCTAAAAGGATTTAGAAGACGTCTAAACGTGTTTTGAAAACTTAGCAAACATAAAAGCACAAACTCAAACAACAAACAGACATCACATCAAGTAATATCCCATCAAATTAATTTAGAAAAGTTTAAAACTTATATTTTTTCTATAACTAAATGTGCACGAGCTTAAACTAAATTTAGTAAATTTTATCCAAATATTCAAATATTTATTTTAAATTAGAGTTTTCTAAACATAACCTAAAATAAAAAATTTTAGAGTGTGACAGGAGGCTAAGCCGAAAGTGCTCAGGACTGCCCTAACCGCCTGCAGACTGCGCTCATCCGACGTGACAAAGAGGACCAGATCGTCTGCATATAAACTGACCCTGCGCTCACCCATGCCCCCAATTGGCGTCGAGAACCCCTGGCTGTCAATCCAACGCAGCATGTGATTGAGGATCTCCATAACTAGGACAAAAACCATTGGCGAGAGTGGGTCGCCCTGCCTAAGCCCCCTCGCATGGCAAATGCGTCTTCCCGGCTTTCCATTGAGCAGTACCTTCGTACTAGAAGTCGCCAAGATGTTTGATATCCAATTCCGCCACCGCTGCCCAAACCCAATGTGCTACAAGATGTCAAGAAGGAATATCCACGCCACCGAGTCAAAAGCCTTTGCTATATCAATTTTCAACAGCACACAAGGCTGACGGCTCCGGTGTATCGACCGACAGGCTGATCGGACCTCCTGGAAGTTGTCATGTATACTTCTACCTCTGATGAACGCACTCTGGTTGTCCATTACCAACCGATCAAGGACTGGAGCAAGTCTTGCTGCTAGACATTTTGTAACTAATTTTCCAAAGCTATGAATAAGACTTATCGGCCGGTAATCCTTGATCTCCCCAGGCTGTTCTTTCTTTTTGAGTAGCACCATGTAGGCGTCATTAACGTGGTAGAGGCTGCGAGCATCCTGCGCCCTGAATGCGTTGAGAGCGTTCATATGTCCCCTTTAATGACCGGCCATGCAAGCTTGTAGAAAAGACCAGTGAATCCGTCAGGTCCAGGTGCCTTTTCATTTGGCAGTTCCTTAATGATGCCCCACACCTCGTCTTCTGTAAACAGGCTTCCCAAATGCTGCAGCTCCAGAGACGGCATCCCGATGGTCTGTAGTTGCACCCGCCTTGACCGCTCAAAATTTGTGCCAATGAGCTGGTTGTAGTGATCATAAATCGCTGTAGCCATGGATTCAGCAGTAACCAGCTGGGTGTCCTGCACCCGCAAGGATTCAATTCTCCCTTTTCTCGCACGGTGACAAGCCTGGAGGTGGTAGAATCTTGTGTTGGCTTCCCCTTCCCTTAGGAATTTGATTCGTGCCCTTTAACTTGAAATTGTGCGCACGAGGGAGGCTAGCCCAAGCACCCTCATTTTCAGCGCACGTCGCAGCATTGCTTCCCACGGGGCAAGCTGGCGGCGCTCCTGTTCTTCATCAAACCTAAGAATGACCTCTCTTGTCATGACCAGCAGCATGTTGATGTTCCCAATCTTAAGAGTCACTCCAGCTCTGTAGTTCCTTGGCAAGGCCACGCAGCTTTTGGTCTATAACCCGAAAGGGGTCAGCCCCCAGAACCGGCCGCGGCCAGGATTGCGCAAGCACCGCACCAAAATCTGGAAATTTTGTCCAAAAATATTCAAACCTGAACCTTCTCGTAACACCCACGAACGCCATCAAGTTTAGCATGAGCGGACAATGGTCAGAACAATCACTGGAGAGAGGCTTCAAAGCATGTCTCGGGAAGGCATCCAGCCAGTCAGACGTCGCAAAGACCCGGTCCAGCAACTCTAGTGTCGGGCTATCCTGACCATTGCTCCAGGAGTAGAGGCGTCCCCTCATATGAATCTCCCGAAGCTGTGCTGTATCCAGGAAGGCGCAAAAACGCCTCATGCAGCGCCTATCAAGGCGGTCGTTGTTTTTGTCACGCGCCCGGTAAATCATATTGAAGTCCCCGCAGATCATCCACGGCCCCGGCGCTGAATTCCGGAAGTGAAGAAGCTCCTCCAGAAAGTTTACCTTCTCTTCATCAGTACAAGGACCATAAACCACTGATAAGCGCCACCACCAGACTGCAGACTGACCCTTCTGCACCTTTGCAGATAAGGCGTATTAGCCGACCACCACATCTGTTACAACCCAGGAATCCCTGAGCCAAGCCAGGAGAACACCTCCAGCTACCCCAGCAGCGGGGAGGAAAACATAGTCGAAGGCAGAGCCTACAATTTCATTAGCCAAAGCATCTGAGACAACAGCGAGCTTGGTCTCTTGAAGGCAAACAAAAGCCGGGCGGTGCAACTGAACTAAAGACCTGACTACAGCACGTCGTGCATGGTCATTGAGACCACGCACGTTCCACACTAAAACACAATCAGAAACTGTCATTGTAAAACTGGAACAGCTAGCGGTAGAGGGGCGATTAAGCCATCCCCTCCTCGAGGCCATCTAGATTCAGGTCCATGGCCATGACATTGAAGCCTCCATTGAGCAGCAGGTTCAAACACTCTTGTTTCCTGTTGGACATGTTCCCACCAAACGCCTGCTTGAATTTGTTTTCAATGTCCAGGTCTGGTTCGTCCTCAGCCACGGGGATGCCTAGCTTCTTGAGAAGAACCCGCTGTGCCTGCACCGTCGCATTAGCGGCGCGCGATTTGGCCGCCAGCCGTCCACTCCTCCGTAAGGAGTGGACAGTGATCGGAGTACGCGAGCGCCGCAGCTTTGGACCCGCCCTGACAATAGGGGTCGCCAGTGGGCAGCAGACCTGTGACTGAATGATCTCCTGCGTAGACCTGGAATCAATCACAGCATTATTTGGCTCAGCAGCCAGCATCACCTCAACTGGAGTAAGCGTCTGTGTCTCTTGCGCCAGCGATGGGGCAGGCAGGTCCGCCGCCGCATCAGAGACCAAGGAGCTCACGGGCAACGTGGTGCGAACCGGCGTCAAGGATTCGCCGTCCGCCAATCGTGGCGAACTGGATTGGCCCGCTGTGTCGCCGTCCACCAACCGCCGTGGCAACCTGGATTGGCCCGCCCCGCCGTGGCGTCCGGTGGTGAGGAGGCCGCAATCCCAGTCCCGGCCAGGATCAGACTCACAGGCTGCTGTGTCAATTCTCGAGCGCGGCGCGGCGGCGAGGCAAACTCTGCATCAACAAAAGAGGACCACCAATCCAACCTCGCCTGGCGGGGCGGCGTGGCGACGCATCGCCCGTCGTGTAGCAGGTTCGGCGCGACATTCAGAAAAGCGGCCACGAGGCCGATCTCCTGCTCATTCCTTGGATGTTCTGGGTTGGTGTCATCTGGAAGAGAACGCGGCGACAGCTCCCGCGCACAGATGATTCGCGCACATGCAGCTAGCTGATTCTGCGCCACCATGCGCAGTGCTGAATCTGGAGTTTGAGGCGCCGGGGAGGGGCTCCATCGATCATGAAAGACCTCAGCCGACCTATCGTGGGCCGCCTCCAGCAGCGGACAGACAACGCGCCCAATCATGACATTCTCTGGATGTTCCACATTGTCACGTGCGTGCTCCGGTGTGTAATCACAATAGGGATAATAGTTCCCATGCCTTGGATCGGAGTCCAGTGAGTCATCATCATCACTGTCTCGCCGTGGTGTGGGGCAATAATCCCCACCATCACTGTCCCCATGAGCTCCCTGATCATCTTCCTGATCACCATTGTCATCATCATCAGGACCTGGCGGCGTCCCTGGCCCCTGCACGAAGCTTTGGTGCGCCACAATGCGTACGCGGACCAGGTAGTGCTGACCGGTAAGCCTCGGCCTTCCCAGATCAGGTACCTCAACCCAATGCAAGCGCCTGTCTGGAATAAAAGTCAACTTCTCAGGCTCGATGAAAGAGGGATGTGAGCACCATGCAATGACAAAGAATTCTCTGTCGTCCTCCACTGGGCGATCACGGAGGTCTGTTAATTCCACCGCAGCACAAGATCTTCCAAGCACAGTCTGGGCTGTGTCAGTGTTCCTCGCATGAGCAGGAACATTCCGCAGCGCAAGAACCACACGATGTTGGAAAGCTCCCGCAACAGCCCCAGAGACATTGGTCCATGGTCTCCACCGCAAGGGTAACGGGTGCCCCCACGGCCTGGAATGGAGCACCCTGTCACGATCTTCACGACGCCTGAAACGCACCAGGAAGTCCTCCGGCTCATGGACGCGCACCTGGACATCCTCCTCTCTGATTTCAAAACTGTTGAACAGGGCTGCCGATATCATAGCTGTCGAAACATAGGGCCTGATACCAACAATATTGGCCACCAGGGCCAGGGAGGCCAAGGAATCCTCTGCCTCTTGGAGCTGAGCCGTCCGGGGAACGACGACGAGCGACGTCCGGAGTCCCCCAGCAGCCAACATGATTTCAGCAGCGCCCGCTCCCTCCGGCAGCGGCCCATCATGGTCGCCCCCTCTCCCCGGCAGGGGGGCGTGCGGGCCCAGCACAGGCAGCGGCGGGACCGGAGGTTGCGGCGGCGGCGGCGGCGGTGGTGGTGACGGAGGTGGTGGAGGCGGAGGTGCCGGAGAAGGCGCTGCAACCGAACTGGGCGACTCTGGAGTGGCCAGCGACCGGCCGGAGACCGTGTCAGCAGAAGCCGCCCTGTGCCTACTCGCTGGTGAACGCCGCCGCAATCGGGCGCCACCATGCCGTGCCTCGTCATCAGACCGTGGACGTCGATTGTCGGCCCCGGCCCCCCATCCACCACGGGGAGGCGAGCGCGCCTGCTTGGTTCCTCTTTTCTGCTGGGGCAGGCGACAGAAGGCGGCAAGGTGGCCTTCCACCCAACAATTGTAGCATCTGGCCGTGTTCCGGCAACGCGCTCGAACATGCCCAGGCCGCAGGCAGTGATAACAGAGCCCAGCGAGCTACGGCGGCGGGGATCTCGGCGGCGGCCGAGGCGGAGTGCGTTGTCGGCCGAATCTTTTGCTCTCCACCGCGTAGAAACCCTCCGCATCCGGACCTCTCCCCGCGAAGACGAACCCACATATTGCGCGGGATAGGAGCGCCGGGCATCCGACATGAAACCCGCCGCGCGCTTCTTGTTGCGGTGACGGTGACGCCGTGCTCGATGCCGCTTCCAGCTCTGCAGCACCGGCTCCTTTCCTTTCCCCTCCGGCGGCGGAGGCTCCACCGGCACAGGCTCGGCCGGTTCCTTCCCCCTCCCCTCCGGTGGCGGCGGCTCCACCGGCTCAGGCTCGGAGTCAGAATCCGAGTAGTCCTCCGAGTCACTGAGGTAGGGGGGGGGGGGGGGGGGGG
>CM041630.1:52091420-52134526 GCA_023333625.1 Bothriochloa decipiens | reverse complement strand
TGGGAGCGTGGGTGGGGGTGAGGTGTGGAGGCAGTCTTCCAGATCCGACCAACGCCTGGACGACGAACCGCCGGCCCCAGCGCCGCTGCGGAGCTAGGCCGGCGGCACGGCCTCACCGGCGATGGGGAGGAATCGCCCCCGATTCGCCATTCCCCCTGGGGAAAATAGATCTCCTTGCTGCTCCATAGATTTTTCTTGACGGCCAATTCACGCCAACGAACAAATGAAGGAATGCCAAAAGAAGTTGCCCTTGTTCATATCTCAAAACTTCAAGAAAGGTAATGAGTTGTTCGGCTAATGGTTTTTTTTTTTTTTTTGCTAATAAGCTGAATGATGTTGTTTTGTTGTCAAGAAAAACATGGCTGATAAGTTTAAATGCACATGATGAGTAAAACACAAAATCATGACAGAATATTTACTACTGTGGCTCTTTACTAATTGACATACTGCATGTGACAAGAAAAGATAAAAAAACAGAAGTAAATAAACAATGTATACACAAAAAGGAACTGCAGTGACATGCTTTGGACTGAGAGGAAAACAAATGAATGCAGAGCATGCGTGTTGACCGTCCCGATCACAGTACCACACTAGCGCTAGACAGGACAGCGATGCAAGAGTACCAGCTTTGCGGACCCGCATATATCATATATAGGTTTAATTTTACGGGTTTACATGGCAACACACAAAATTAAATCTACATACGGGTTTTCGTGGGCTAGCCGTGTCTGCATCTCTAGCGCTAGAAGCTATAACCGCCACCTATACCAACAAACAACCTCCAACTATCCACAAGGCAAAAGGCTAAAGAATATATGCTTCGCCGTCTTCATCCTAGCTGATGCTCCAATCGTGTTTTTAATAAATCCGAAAGCAACTCCGGTCGTACGTCTTGCTGCCACGCAATCCGGTCATACAACAAGCAAGACAACGACTGCGGCCGCTGCTAACACGGCCTGCAGGAGCAACGACGCCGCCGCCGTCGACGTCGCGGCGTCCATCTCGCCGGTGGCCAGGCTCGCCAGCCACGAGTCGCCCTCGAGCTGCACGTCCTTGGGCGTCGGCAAGGGATCCTTGGTCGCCTTCTGACTGCACACAGAAATGTCGGCATGGCCGGCTTTGATCAGAACGATATTCAGCAGTTCAATCATGCATGCCTACTAGAGTATAGTATAGCATTCTCATAAACAAAAAGAACAGGTGAGTCGGCTGTGACACTGAGATAAGGGTGAGTGAGATTTCAAGTTTTTCTCGCGCTCTCTATATATCTATCCATGGCTTGCTGTGTGCCATTGCCAACTAGGCAGGGGCAGCTTTTAACTCAACCGCCGCTAGCGAGACGGCCGATGACCATACAAGGTGGGCAAGGAACAAAGGAGGTGGCAGCAAAAGATGCATGGCGAACAATTTAAAGCGCCTCCTTTCCCCATCCCAGTTTGATGCTTCTTTTTTCTTTGTCAAAAAAATGCATTTTTCTAAGCAATCCGGAAGATGCTCATATCATATTCTCCGGCCATTACGTGATTACGTCCGTTGTGTCAGTGTCAGCTACTATGAGCTTGTAAACATCTCCATTGCAAAACAAAGCTCTCCTAAAAACTGTTGCTGCGTGCGTAAGTATTTGAATTTACAGCTGGAATTTGGCTGCTAGGATTCGTTGGACGACCTAGTAGATAATAGGCATTTGGCTGGAAAGGTTTCTTTGTGCAGCGAAACTGAAACTGAAACCAAAACCAAAAGGATCGGGGCACACGCAAAGCGCCTTTTACCTGTTGGGCGTGCCGGAGCGTGGCGGGCAGAAGGTGATGGAGTAGTCGGTGCCGGTGCAGGTGAAGGTGGAGGTGGCGTCGTCGTAGGCGTAGCTGTAGGAGCGCGGGCACGCCGCCTTGAACATCTGCGAGTACACCGAGGGGCGGCACGTGTCCGGGTTCCCGAACTGCCCGCTGCAGCAGTACTCGGGCGTGCCGAACGCCTCGCACGCGCTGCGGCAGGCCTGCGCCCCGCCCCCGCCGGCGCGCAGCTCCGCGGGGCACCGCTCGTTGAGGTCCACCAGGCAGCCCGTGATGGGGCAGCCCGGCGCCGCCGCCTCCACCACCATGGGCAGGTTGTACCCGTCCACCAGGCTCACGTCGTAGTAGTCCTTGCCGCCGCCGCCGCCGCCGCCGCCACCGCCGCCCAGCGTGAATTCCGCCAGCGTCGCCGGCGGGGCCGCGCCCCTGCCACGGCACTCCATCTCGCCCGACCCGCAGTCCCCCGTGGCGCACGCGCCCTTGCCCGACGACGCGTCGAACGCGCACCCCGTGCGCGCCCAGAACCGGCCCGACCACCCCGACGGCGCCGTCAGCGACCGCGTCTCGCCGGAACCCAGCTCGAACCCCGTCGTTTGCAGCGGCGAGCTCCCGGAGTTGGCTAGCACCCCCGGCCACACCGTGCCGCCGCACCGGTTGGTGAACGTGAACGTGATCCCGCCCACCGCCCCTGCATCATGCACGCACGCGCAGCCATCCATCAATATTGGGTATGACTCAAAGCTCCAACTCAACAAGAAAGAATCCACCATTGCCAATTACTTACCTTGAAAGAATGATAGAATCACGAATGCTAGACTAATAGCTGAAGCCGACCAACTCATCATCGAAGAAGCCATCGTCGGACTCGAACCCAATTTGCACCAATAAATTTAAATTTAAATGTGTATATGTGTCAAACAAGGAATAGGAGGCTGACTAATTATGGCAAGGGGTGACAAAGAAGTTCTTGAAATGGCAGTTGCAGCTAACTATTTGGGGTAAGCAGTGGTGGTTAAATTAGCTAGGGAGGCGAAGCTGGAGGAAGAAGGAAGTGACCACTACCACCGCCAGCACAAGGTCGTGCAGAGTGGGAATCGGCCCTCTAGTGATAGGGGAGAGAGTTGGTTAGCTCGTGTGTGTGTTGGCTCAACCCCCATCGCACACCTGGGCATTTATAGATCACGATGATGTCATCGGCCCACGGCACTGCGAGCTCCTTTTGACGGTCCTCATGAGCGAGCAATGATACGATGCACCGGAGGTCTCACAGCGGCCCTTTTTTTTTTAAGCTAATGGAAACACATGGTTTTTACGTAATTATTGTTGAGCATTTTTATTGTTATGATGAGTGATTATTAACATGAACACTTGTGGTTCACCGTTGGTTTGGGGGTTCTTCTAATCCCCTGGCATAGGGTTATGTGTCGAAACGGTGTCTCTTGGCTTGTGATGTGTAAGTGTGGAGTGCGGAGGCGGTGACAACGGTCGGAGAAGGTCAAGCAGGGCGTGTCGTGCTGACGGACCGGGTGCGGTGAAGAGCGGACGCTAGGCTTGGACTGACGGACCAGACGGCCGGGTGGCCAGCCGTGGTGGCTGACACTTGGGACATCGACAAGCGCAAATATACACAGCAGGGGATGCGTACGCGGTACGCTACACGCGGGCCGAAACCATCGGCGACGGTTTGTTGGTTTGCCCTCAAAACCATCGGCGGCGGGTTTTGCGGGTTTGGGCCTCAAAACCCGGGCGGAGGACCCGATACGGACGGACGGCACGAGGTGGCATCGGGGAAATTGCGTCGGAGTAAGGCTACCGGTGAGAAAACGCGGTGGCCGTCGGATCAAGAAATCTCGAGTTGGACCATAGTGCACTTGGCTAGGTGCTCTAAAAATATCTAGGGCAGAAATAGAATTGTGTAATAGGCCTATAAATAAGTAGAGACTGCCTTCACTCAGTCTTACCTCTCTCATCCAGTTGTTCATCCTAGGGTTTCCCTATCTCTAGTCTTTCTGAGTGTGTGAGGTCCGCTGCAAACTCCTCTCTATTTCGAGCTCGGATTCTTCGTTTCTTGGCCGTTTGACTCCGTTTTTCTTACGGTGATTCGTGCTATGACGTGATAGGATCAATCTCACCGAAGGATTTGAGCTAATTCCTCACGAGTAAGTAGATCGGGGCGGTTTTGTGTTCATGACGAGTTCTTGGTCGGTTTTCACTACTTTACGATTTCTCCCCACTCTTTTCGAATTGGGCCATGATCCTTTGAGGATAGCCTCTCCACTGAATGAGGAACAATCCCTCCGAATCTTGTTGCGGTTAGTTTTGATTCGAGAGAGATCGGGTTAATTCTTGGTGAGAGGCGATTTTCGGGCGATTTTTTGGGTGACCGCGGACTGTCCGGGCGTCGGGTTTCAGCCGAGTCATTTCAAGTTTTTGCTGACGTGGCGTTTGTCTGTAACCGTGGACAGTCCGGGCCTTGAACCTCGGACAGTCCGGCGGCCGAAAGATCGAGCCAGTGGCTTCCGCGGCTAGTCTGTAGAGTGAGCGCGGACAGTCCACAGGTCATACCGCGGATAGTCTGGGACTCCTCCAGTTTGGAACCAAGCTCTCGACTTCCATTTTATTTCTGGAATGATGACCCATGGACAGTCCGACGGTGTTCAGCGTCTGTTGTCCAGAGTTTGTTCCAGGAATCGGTTTTCCGGTTTTTCTACCGCGGACAGTCCGGCGTCTAAACCGCGGACTGTTCGACAGTCTTCGTTTCAGTCTGTCCTAAATCATTTCCAAGTAGTGCTGTTTTTGGACTTTTGCCGCGGACAGTACGGGCCTGGAACTGCGGACATTCCGCCGTTGACTGATCCATACCCTGTCCGTACACGCGGACAGTCCGGGCCTGGGATCGCGGACAGTCCGCCCCTGCGTAGAAGCTGAGTCTTCCCGTTTCGTGCTCGTTCGTTCTTCGATCGTTCTTGGAGTTATTTCTTAGTTCTTGTGGAGACCCGCAGTGTTCCTAAGAGTATCCACCCTCTCAACGAGGTTGTGGTCTTCACCGGCTTGTTAGTGTTTGCTTCTTGAGGTGTTTGTTGAGTCGAGGACCCAAAAGTTTTGAAAGAAATTTTAAGGCTCCCATTCACCCCCTTTGATCGCTAATTCCGGTCCTTTAGCTAAAGATTTATTTTGTTTTCTTTTTAATTAATATATTAATAGAAAGGAAAGGGAAAACTTGATGACTTGTTAGGATACTGTCTTGCCTTGTAACGTGGTAAGATATATAGGTACAGACGAAGCAGCATGGCGTAGCGGTTGGCACACGAGAAGACGAGTCGGCGGCGCTCTCATCAGATTCGTCTGGACGCCTTCGTTCTCTCGGAGCAATACTGACGAGTGACGAGTCCACCGTCTGTCCATCCGCCCGTCGTCGGTGGACAGGAGCGTGACGACTGCTCACGATCGGGGGGATGGCCTCACCCTGCGGCCTGGTCTGGTCTGGCGTCTGCCGCTCGGCTCCATGCCGGCGTGGCGCTCGCCTGCTTTCGCCGTGCCGTCGGCTTGTCGTGCTTGCTTCTTGCGCCGCGGCACCTGTCGGTTTGGTTGGACACGGGACGGGGGCAACGCCCATGGTCGAATTCGGCCCGGCACGACCCATTTGCCAAAGCCTCCGCCTCCGCTGCATAAAACGGGAAGAAACGTTCCAAGCAGGCGCAATATTCCGGCTTTGCTCGATCGGGGGAACCTGGTCTCAGCCTTCCGATCGGCGTCTGCGAGCATCCTTTTCTTTTCGGGACGTACACGTACGAACAGGTGAGAGGAGGAGGAGCACCCGTGGCGTACGTCATGGTCGTGCAACGTTGGATCGGTGCTGGACGCTGCGGGTGCTTTTCTGGAACAGTGTCAAAGATTCGTTGAACGTTCGTGTTCGTGACGTCCCTGACGGACACTACTGGTTTCCAGAGCAGCGGTAAACGCTAGCTGCGAGATTGCTCCAGCGACAGCTACTGTGCCGGGAGCTCTTTTCGATCGGTCTTTCCACCGTACCGTGTTCTCTTTTGTTGCTGCTGTTTCCACCGTGTGTGGCAGCTCAGTAACATGAAAAGCTCTTTCGTTCCAGATATTTCAGCAGGGTGCGATCGTTACCTTTTCGCGTGAGAATGATGTGTTCCCACGTTCACCGACCTCAGTGTACAGATTTCTACGGTTTACAATTACAAACGTACAAATTCTGAGGCCCAGTTTGGAATGCGAGAAATCATCTTCCTTTTCGACTTTTTCTCAATGCCTGTGTTTCAAATAGGGTCTCTTAGAGCATCTCCAAGAGATTAGCCAAAATGAGTAGCTAAATTTAGTGATTTAGCCACTTTGTAAAATAAATTTCACATAAAAAGACTAGCCTACTCCAATAGACTTTCTAAAATTTGAATCTCCATATTCAAAAGTGCCATATCAATAGGATTTTTCAGATCAAAAGAGGCTTCCTGCGCGTGTCCGTACGACTTCTTCTCCTGCTAGTCTGCCTTTTGGCGCCGCCAGACATTCTGTCGCCGGTCGATGTTGCCGCCGGTCGCCGAACAAAGCATACATAGGGCAGCCTAGAAAGCACGCATGGGACAGAGTCCACCGCCGGCCGGGAAGCATGCAGGACCAGCGCCGTGGATGAGTCCAGCTGATCAGCAGAGCGGTGTTCATGTTGCCTAGGGGCCAACCTGGAAGACGTGAAGACGATGGTGGGAACACGTTGTGCGGGCTTGTGATGGCAGGAGGGAAGGCCCGTGCGTGAAACGATTGCGTGGCCGTGCGGATGGCGAGCGACGATGGCTCGCGATTTCTACCGAGCGAGAATTCCGGAATAGCGCAGAAGGTAAAAAGGAAGACGGGAAAGCGAGTCTGTTGGACCGGATTTGTAGCCTTCGACTGGCTAAACCGGATTTCACGAAGAGGATGGCGAGGCTGTTGGAGTTGCTCTTACTCTCTTCTTATATATACGCATGATAGTGCACTGTGCAATAACAATTATATTCTTCAGACGTTGCTCTAGCATGTACACACAAGTATTTACTCCATATAAGTCAACCTGGAATCTTGGCTTTACGGAAATTTCAAGTTGTGCTTCGGAGTTTGGATGCTGGCCAAATCCCTTTTCTTTTCAAAGATCAATCGCATAAATTCCTAGTAGTGGTGAATCAACTACAACTGCCTGCCGAAGTTAATGTGTCAAATAAAGCGTAGCACAAGAATACCAAAGCTATAGGATTCAGGAATGGCCAAGAATGCTAAGCTGAACATTGTTCGTTTTCTCCGTTTTGTGTGAACATTTCAGTGTCCAGCACCCAGGATGACACAACGAAGAACTGACTTGCCTGCCGTGCTGAGTGAATCCTAGCTCGTTTTGTCTGTCTTTTTTCACCCCCTGGGTCCCCGGCCTACGTATACTACTCCAGCATTTCCTTTGTCTTCAGGTGGAAGCAAAAGGAAGCACACGGCCAAGGGCATACCAACCTCGGCACACAATTTGCTGCCGTGTAAAGCGGCCAAGATGATCTACATACATATCGGATAAGAGATTAGGTACTAATACTATCTCCTTGGACCTTTTCCCGGCTTCGTCTCTCTTCTGTCACACAAAAGGGAGAACGAAAAGGAAAAAGAGGAAACGGGCGAAAGGAGACAATTCGTGTGTCAGTCTCCACTGTTCTCGAACTGCATTGGCACTGCCAAAGTCCAGTCAGGCGTCCACCATGGCACATTAGCAAGAATCAGGCCCCAACGTACTTTGCATACCCCCAATCCCCCAATCTTCTACTGCTCCGTATCTATCTTCTCTGCATTGGCTCGTTTTATGTCCCCTCAGAACCTGTCACTACGGTTGTGTAGCGCTGGGAAATCCTTTGCTTGTCGAGGAGGAGAAATGGATGGGACAGATTCGTTGACCTGCAAATAGTTTGCCCATGCTGCATGTAGCTAGACATATATGCTCCTCCCTCCTGTGTTCTTGGGCGCATTGCGGGGGGAAGTATCAACGGATCAGATCACGTTGAAAAGAGGGCGCTGAAAAGAGGATCACTGCTATCTTATCATCGCCAGCACAGCCGGTTCTTGCCCTATCACTGTTTCACCACTTGGGCCTTTAAGCTTTAACGTGTCTCGACTCTCAAGTCAATGGCACAATGCCCCGGCGCACTGACGTGGAGTCCACGCGATCTCCACATGGCTGCGGCAACGGCAAGGCAAATAGCCAAATACTAAGCGTCTTCGAGCACCAAGTAGTTATATTATAAAGAAGAGCAGAAAACACGATTGGTCATTCAAATTCTAGATAAACTACGTACAGACCTTTTATGTGTCATCTGGTAGAATGCAGCTTCTGGTGAGATACGATCGAGACGACGACGATCGATGCGTCATATGTCGATGCCATGTCATTACTCATCAAGCAAAGAGATAAACGAAGTCAAGTTGTTTATACTAAATTAAACAAATCAAAGTGTGCGTGCGCATCCTCGCAAGTCGCAAAAAAAGAGTGTGCATATCAGCATATGCATGGACCAAACGAAAAGGAGAAAGATTTGGAAGGCTCTTTTTCGCCTGGATATAAAGAGCCTACGTTTGCCATGTCGGCATTGCACATCCTGCGCTTCAGTGCATCCTCTTTTCAATTTTCGTCCGGTGATCTCTGGCCAGCCGGGCCGCCAGAAGCCAGCTCGTTGGTCGCACCCAGTTCTAGGCGATGGTGATGGTGGGGGCCACGGGGGTGTCAGCATGTTAGTTTTTGGTTATCCGGTGTCTCCATTGCCTTGCTATTCCTGCCGTGGATAGACGATGGCGAGCGGCGACAGATAATTTTGTTTACCTGTAAGATGCTGCTGATCCACCACAGGGACCCACCCCTGGCTACCTACGCTTTTGCTCAGTGCCCGACTCTTTTTATCTTGCGAAGGAGTTGTTGGTGCATTTCGGGTACTGGTTCATCGATCCACACTTGCACAAAGCACGCGGGTATTTATTTGGTAACACTCGATACACTATTCAATAGATTTATTTGGTAACTCTCGATCTACCACAATACCAAGATTTATTTTTTGTAATGGCATTGATAGGTATTTTAATTGAGGCATTATTGATTATGAGTTACTTTATGCTATTCTCATGGTTATTATCCTCAATGATGAATATAGCGCCAGGTATTTTATTTTAATATTTTTATTACTTTTCTAGCGTGTCTTGTGATGGTATATTTATTTGCTTGTAGAAGGTAGACTACAACATTATTTAGTCATGGGATTTTTGGGATGTTTAAATCAAGGTCTAGTTTGGATCTCCTGTATTTAAAAAGAAAAAACGAGAATGAGGTAGAAACAACAAGAATGAGATCTAGAATCCAACTATCTACCCTAAATATGTTATTTGGAACTTTTTTACTATAGAAAGACAACAATAACTATGATAATGAGATCCAAGCATCTCTTATCATTTTATCTAGATTATATATTCACTAATCGCTATCTAGAATTCACATTTTCACAATAAAAATAAGATCCAAACAGGCCCTAAAAATCCTTTTCCTCCACTCTATGAATGGATGGCCTAACGAAGTGATGATGCAATCAAGCCACAGAGGTGGCCCAATAGCAAATGGGCCACTCGCAACATCTGGGGCAGCTACTGCATTGCGTTACTTCAGTTTGTCTCTTCACGTCTAATCATTGGCAAATTTCCATGGAGCGAAGTGCACCAGCTTTCTCAAACTCGTTTTGAGTTAGTATCACATTGTAGGTATGGTAAAAACAAGTCTTACTCGTGACCAGTCGATTTTTAATCTGCATCGACACTTGCAAACACAGCAAACACAGGAGTGAAATGAGTCCATGGTTATTGGATTTCACTGATGGTCAAACACTCTTTGCTCTACGTGTGCAGGATTCACTGATGGTCAAACATTTTTTCCTGTACGCTGTGCCTGATCAGAATCTGCCACGAATGTATATGCATGCAGCTGGCACACAGTACACCGCGTGCATGCTCCAGTGAAAAGGACCAAGCCATTCATTCACCTTCCAGTCTTTCAGGCCGCTTGCTTAAAATCATGCCTGAATCTCAGATTGCGATTACTCAAAGTCTGTGCAACTGTGTGCCAGCAGGTTTCACAAAATGGCTATGGCGCTACCAAAACAAGCAGTAACCAACAAGATTCAGGCATTTTTTAAAAAAGAAGATGGGAAGCTGAAAAGGAAAAATAACCATCCGATAGATCTTCAGGACTTCAGGGCTCGGAGTTGAGCAACCGTGAGAAAAAGTTAAGCTAATGTGATTCACCAACCCGTCGTCTCTACATTCTGATCTATTCTCCCATCTCGAAAAGAATCAATCGATGCAAATGCAATCGAGTTGGTTGCTGTATTTTCAATAATTCTCAATCTGAATCTGAGGACGCACTCACACACTCACATCCCAAATCCCAACTAATCAATCCAGGTCTGTTCCGCTACAGCTCTCTTGGTTACTAGTGGCGAGAATCATGCTCCTCGATCCGAAATAAACTAATAATAATCTGTACATACAATTAGCAATACGGCCCGAGGTCAAAGCGTCCAGGTCGGCCGGGATGCATGGGAGCCCGCGCGGCTGCACCTGCGTCTGCACGAGTGCTGCCGTGCGCCTTCTGTGCCTCGGCGCTGGGCGTGGGCGGCGGGCATGGCGCGTGGCCTTGCTCGCTCTACAACCGCAGCCGGCGGTGCGGGGCGACGCAGAGCCACGTGAACGCGGCGGCCGCGAGCGCGACGAGGGGGCACGGAGCCGACCTGGACGGCGCCGACGCGTAGGCGTACGGGTACGAGGACCCGTCTCCCCGTCCGGCGAAGGAAACCGTGCCGTTGACCAGAGGCAAGCCGGCCGCCGGGTTCGTGCTGCTGCTGGCGCTGCCGCCGCCGCTGCTCACGGACGACTTGAGGCTGGTGCAATGCAGACAAAAAGTTGAGTTAGAGACAAGGCAACGGCAGGGCTTGTGAGTTGCAACGTTTACTTGGGCTGACGTGACACGACTTGTCATTTTCTCAACCACACACATTCGACATTTCAATGATAAACGTTAAATCATGTGGATGCATGTTCTTTGATCTATCATTTGTTCCATTTATTCATACCAGAATGCAATGATCTAATTGGTTGTTGACTTTGTTAACACCTGGAGATGCTTGGGCAGAACGTGATGAGGTAACTGGCGGTGCCGGAGGCGCAGGTGAAGGTGGACGTGGCGTCGTCGTAGGCGTAGCTGTAGGCGCGCGGGCACGCGTTCTTGAAGAACTGCGAGCTGGCGGACGGCTGGCACGTGGCGGGGGTGCCGTAGTCGCCGCTGCAGCAGTCCTGGGGCCGCCCGTACGCCCCGCACGCGCTCTTGCAGGCGATGCCGGCGCCGTCGGAGCCCACCACCCTGAGGTCGGCGGGGCACGGCCCGTTCAGGTCCACCAGGCACCCCGTGGCGCCGCAGGTGGCCCCCGCGCCGCCCTGCGGCACCACCACCATCGGCAGGTTCGACCCGTCCACCAGGCTCACGTCGTAGAAGTCGTTCCCGCCGGCGCCGTCCAGCGTGAACTCCACCAGCGTGGTGGGCGGCGCGGCCCCGCCGCCCGCGCACTCCACGGTCCCGGCCCCGCACTCGCCCGTGGCGCAGGCGAACCGGCCGGAGGCCTGGTCCGCGGCGCACAGCGTGCGGCCCCATATGCGGCCCGACCACGCCGCGGGCGCGTCCACGGTGCGCGACTCCCCCGGCGCAAGCGCGAAGCCCGTGGTGGACAGCGGCGCCGACCCCGCGCTCGACAGCAGACCCGGCCACACCGTGTAGCCGCATGAGTTGGTCAGCGTGAACGTCGTCGCGGACACCACGGCCCCTGCACAAACGCAGCAAACACAGCATTGTAAGGAAGGGTCGTGGCCATGCACGCAAAAGCTAGCGACCGGCCATCAACGCCAGCGGCGGCAGCGGCGGCGTACCTGAGAGTGAGCTCAGAAGGATAGAAATGGGAAGCATCAGATGAATCGCCATTGGAGAGAGGTAAAGTGCTCGCTAGATCAGAGGAGACGGTTGCTCAGCTTGAGTGCTTCGTTCTTGATTTGTTTGGAGTTTGTAGGCGCGGCCGATGCAATCATGTGCCGACTTATAAGAGCAGGAGCAGGGCTCGGACATGGAGGCTCGTGATGGACGGTGGCGCGTGTAGGCGGGGGGTCAGTGACGCAGTGTTCGGTCAACAGGTTGTCCTGTAACTCATCAACCCAGCCTCAGTTTCACCAGTTTAGCCACCAAACCATCACATTAAAATACCGACACATGCATAGAGTACTAAATATAGATGAAATAAAAAACTAATTATACAGTTTTATTGTACTTTACGAGACGAATATTTTAAACTTAATTAATAAAAGTTTAAATAATTTTTACTAAATATACAAGAATTCCGCTACAGTAATTCTAGACCTAATTTAAACAAGGTCCCATTAGTATCAATATGGGCAGTGGCTGCTGCATGACTGACTGCATCGGACAGCGCTGTCTCGTGGCGCTTCTGCCTACAGTACCCTTGATGCAGCTGGCACAACGTTCGAGTGTGAACCCTCCCAATCGGAGGCCTCCACGTGGTTTGCGTCAGTAGTCAGCAGGTAACAACAAGCATCTCATGTGCTCGCCCGATATGCAAGATGCAGTTGAGATGAAATGCTGGAGGAGAAGATTGGAAGATAAACCCGGTAGCAAACGTGCATAATTACATATTACCGATGTGTATGGGGTCAAATTCTAATGATGATCACTTTATGTTTTTACCATGGTCACT
Source organism: Bothriochloa decipiens (assembly GCA_023333625.1). NCBI lineage: Eukaryota > Viridiplantae > Streptophyta > Magnoliopsida > Poales > Poaceae > Bothriochloa > Bothriochloa decipiens. The sequence continues at coordinate 52,121,922 of CM041630.1, read as the reverse complement.
TTACGCTAGATCACCGATCTACTCGTCTTTACAGAAGCTTGAAGCGAAGGCATTGAAATGGTGGGAGGGAAGGGAAGGGAACAGCGGCATTGTGGATCTAGAGGAGATGCGCATGGCTTATGCGTGGAGCTGCAGTCTTGCTCGAGACATTCGTCAGCCACCGGCCAGGGCGGCCGCCAAGCGGGATTCGCGGTGGAGAATCTCACTGTGAGCCTGGAATTCGCTGCCAAGTGCCAACTGTTTGCGCATCGGCATCTACATTTCTTCATTTTTTTTTTATCTCATCTCTGCGATCAGAGGCTCACTTCTGTTTATCCGACGGGGCGAAAATACATTCTCTGCTTCCATCTCACTACTCTATAGGTGAAAAATACACATTTCTATAGAAAAATTCAATGTTATTTCTTTCTGCCTATAACCTCCGTTTATGCTACGTGTTAAATCCATAATATTGCCCAGTTTATATACTTAATGTTGAGGCACGCTCTCCTTTTCTTCTTTAAAGCATTCGGGCAAAAGGTTCAAACTTTCTAACCTCTGTCAGTTTAAGCATTTGTTGATTATACCTAACAAATTTACTATGAAACATGAGTATAAAAATATAAGGAGAAGTATCAACAAATAATGAAAAATACTTATACTTTTACTCTTTCTTTCTTTCTTTCTTTCTTTCTTTCTTTCTTTCTTTTCTAACGCTAGCAAATATGCCTGTATGATGCACACATATTTATGAAAAGCATTTCAAATGCAATGGAAATATTAGTTGAATTCTCGACATGTCAATCCATATATACCATAAGAAATTTTATTAAATACGAAAATAGGATATCTAATACTCCCTACATCCCTAAAAGACTGTCGCTTACGATTCTTGAGAAACAACTTTAACTAAATATATATTTTAAATATATTAATACATTGTATGTAACTAGTATCATTAGAAAGATATTTGAATCTAATTTATAATAAATTTGTTTGATTATAAAAATATTACACATATTTTTTAAAAGTCAAGCCAAACTCATGGCACCCCCACCGAAGAGGATGTTCTAGATGGATTCAAACGCAATGATGTCAGAGTTTTACATTAATATTTTTGACTCGTATGGATGTCAGAGTTTTTTCTTGGTTTGTATGGGTGTCAGAGTGCTCGAATAAGATATTTTGGCTCGTACAGGTATTATTGAAAACTCGTTCTTTACTGAGTTGATTGAATTCTCGATATGTAAATTCATATTTATATCATGTGTGATGGAGTCCTAGAACAGGATAATTTGGCTCATATGGGTGTTGGAGTCTTACATCTTACCGAAGAGCTCGCTCTTTATTAATTGAATTCTGGATATGTCAATTTATATACACCATAAAAGATTTCTTCAAATATAGATACAGAAATATTACATCTTTATATATGGTTCCATCAGAATGATGGGGCCACGTATACACTCCTACTGAGCATGTTTCGCGTTAAGGGCTTGTTTGGATGTAACCCTGGAGCTATTGCCTAGGCAAGAACGCTGCCTGCAAGTTGCCTGTGCACGTGTTCTATTTTGCCTTGTAAGAACCAAGGATGCGCCTAGAGGGGGGGTGAATAAGCGTTTCTGAAAATTTAACACTTATAAAGCGGAAATAATTTAGAATAGAGTTTTCAATAACTTGAAAACTCCTCAAAAAGAGATACTAACACAAGATAGATAAACAGAGTAAGTATAAGTATAAGTAACACTTAGTCGTCTAACCCCTGCACCATAAAGAATCAGATACAATATATTCAATTTCTGTGCAATCTGTCAATACCAGACAAGTCCGGTATCAACCCGGACAAGTCCGAAAATTACGGATAACAAGATTTTGCTTTTCGACTGCTCCTTCAATCTGCAGAGACACACTTTAATATATCTATATACAAAAAATGACCTGAACTATAATATAATAAGAGATAAGGCAAACTGCAAAGCTCTGCACAATCAGGCAATACCGGACAAGTCCGGTATGATCCTGGACAAGTCCGAGATACACGGGCAGAGGAGTTCAAGCTTCTTTTGCTCTCAACCTCCTTCCTCAACCTGCAGGTATCTTGTTTAATGTATATAATCAACCCACAACCTGCAGATCAGCTCCGACAACAAATATTGCTCAAATGTCAAAAATGAAGTAAATATCACAAGAGATGAGACACAATATTTGTTTATTCGAAGTTCGGTTTCTGTCGAAAACTACTCTCCGTTGAAGGAGCTGCGGGAGACCCAAAGAATCTTACCTAGAGGATACCAACACAGGTCACTCTAGTTCTAGAGGATACAACACATGTCACTCTAGCGGGAGTCTTTTTCAACTCCTTTTCTTTGGGGTTTCCCCTAGAGGATACCACGCAGGTCGTCACTCTAGCCGGAGTGTATTCCAACTCCTTTTCCTCCTTCACTATATGATTCCTTCCCTTTCGGCGGCGAAATCAAACCGTTACAAACAATCCGACGCAACCACAAGCTCTAGGGTGCTCTCCGGCGATGCCTAACCGTCTAGGACCAAAAAGTCCAAGAGTAACAAATGCAGCTCACTAAAATAGACAATATGCTCAAGTGCTCAAGGATCGGCTTGCTCACAAGTTGATCTTCTCTTAACCCATAAGATGGATTTTTTGATTTGGATCAATCACTCACTAAGAGAGGGTTTGAGAGAGTTAGCAAAGCTTTAGAGGGGGTCTGGAAATCAGCAGAATTAGCAGCCCCACGAGATGGGGGCTTGGGGCTATTTATAGCCATTTTAGAAAAACTAGCCGTTGCAAACCGGACAAGTTCGGTATGGACAGCCACGGCACACTGAGTCAATGCCGGACAAGTCTGGTATCATACCGGACATGTCCGGCATGCACGGCCAGCACTCACTTGATTAGTATCTCGAGTCACTCACTCTCAAATCTCACTTGGGTTAACTTGAGCACTTTAAGGATATAATCTATGAACATGATGCATCCCTCTTAATAGTACGGTTTTCCTATTAACTCAAGATTAAAATAAAATCTAATTGGAATCTCTTGAGAAGCTTTCTTCTAATTGAAAACTGATTCTTTTGAACTCCATCAAGTGAGGGTGTCAACATGCCATTCTTGATTTCTTTACCTTGAGCATAGCCATCTTGAGCACGTGACTTGATTCCATTCATTAAATAGAAATAACTCCAAATATATCAAGTCACTTCAATCTTTATAGTAGAATTTTGATCCTTTATGTCAATATGGCAAGCTTTGAATGGGAGATCATTTAATATGTAATTTGCTTATATCTCATTGATCGATATCCAATCATGGTTGCTTTCACATGGATCATTGCAATCTCACAATTGATAAGCCTTTCACATGAATTTTATTTGCATTGTTGTCTTATGTTTGAACTAGATTGTTTATACAACAATACATTATTTTGGCTTTACACACTTTCAATAAATACTTGTGAGATAACCATTTTCCTATCTAATCACTTGGCAACATCATTAGTTGTTTTTAATCGTTGTTGTCAATCAATCCACCAAAACCCACTAAAGGGCTTGATGCACTTTCATGCCTGCCCATGCAACAGGAAAGTTGATAACTGCATTGATTACACACATAAATATCTCCAGGCATTTTCGGTTAGAGCCAGCCGACTGTTTTTCTATGCCTGGGTTCTCAGTGGTTGTATGGACAAAGCACCAAACTAGGGTCCCAACCAAACAGATCATAGGCAGGCCACAGGCTTACTACAGGGCAGGCAATTTTCTCCAGGGTTGCATCAACAAGCCCTAATATTTTAGCTCGTTTGGGTGTCAGTTTGGCTCATATGGGTATTGGTGTCTTTGAACAAGATAATTGGCTCATATGTGATATTCGTAGTTGACTATTGTAGTTAATTATTTATCAATTGCTCCTCTTTTTTATTTGTATTCGTAATTTTTTATGAGATCTAAGTGGATTATGTTTTTTATAGTTTTTCCATGCAATTAACGGTAAAGAAAAGTTCCCTTTAGAAAGATCCCCTACAAACCAAAGGCTACTACAAGAATCCAATTCATAGGAATTTGAATTCTTTGTTTATCCTCCATTCCAAAGGAGTCCTAATTGTTTATTCAAAGCAAAAGTCTGTTACAGTCCAGGTCACGCAAGGCGTACTCATTTACTTCCCTTCTTTTCTGTAGGTTATCCCTAGTTAAAATTCTATTATGTGATAAAAGCCATAGAAAGAAGTGAACTCATGGAGGAATAGCTAACTCCCACACGACCTGAACATAAACAGGAAAAAAAACCCTCTGCAGTTTATGACTGCATATAGAGATTGGACTGAGTAAGTGCCTGTAGAAGAATATGACCATAGTATCTGGTCTTCATTATCACTCAAAGGCACTTCCTCAATGAGACTGCTCAGTTCAAGCCACAAGTTCATACCCTGTTTTGAAACTCTTCTTCTAAAGGAGAGCTTAAGCTCTTGCCCATCCCAAACCTGACTAATGGTCTTGCCATGTTGCTCATTTATTATCACATATAAAGGCCAAAAAATATTGCCAAGCTAGTGTTTCCTATCCACTGATCTTCCCAGAACCATACTTTATCGCCCTTTCCTACTACCCACCGGACTCCTAAACTAGCAGCTTGCGCTGCCCACAGGACACCTCTTCAAAAAAGAGAAGCACCTACCTCTAGGCAACAGAAAATATTAGCTCTATTGTGAAGTCAACAATACGGGTCCACACAGCATTTGTATTAAGATGATATCTGAAAATTCATGAAGAAAGCAAAGCAAGATTGAGACTCCTCAAGTCAGGAACTCCCGATCCTCCCATTTCCTTCTTTGGGCAAGCAACTGCTAATTAGCAAGATGATACTTATGATTGTCCGTGTCATCTCATAAGAAGTGTCCCATATGCATGTTCATGAGCCTAATGGCCCATTTTAGAAATTTTATGATAGACAGTAAGTAAATGGGTATGCTAGGAGGCCTAATTATTTTCTGTTATGAACGACGTATAGAAATATGAAGTAAACAAAATCAAACAATGCAAAGACACACGATTTACGTGGAAAACCCCTCCAATGCGAAAGGAAAAAACCACGCGCACCAGCCGGCAACAATCTCACTATATCAAAGTTTGGGGTTACACGCCTATAGAGGCTTACAAGAGAATCAAGTCTCTATGGAGGATTTTGTGTGTATTTTCCCAGGAGGATTGGTACGTATATATATAGAGGAAAACTCCCTATCTCTACATCAACTAGCAATATGGTACTAATTGATGTTGTGCCTCCCACCTCTACCTCATAGACTTAAATATTAAAGCCCATTAGGAACACATGTACTGGGCCCATCTTGAAGTGAATTTAAAACAAACTCCAACAAACTCCACCTTGAGACAAATTCATCTTGTATCATAAATCAACCCATCATCCTGAACACAACAAAGATAGAAAACCACTGGTGCCAACAATAGTCTCTTGGACTATTCAATTAAACCAACTAAGCTTGAGCATAACTCAAACTTAGCAACAGGAATAGGCTTTGTCATCATATCAGCAGGATTATCATGAGTACTAATTTTGCATACCTTCAGCTTACCTTCTTCAATCACATCACGCATAAAATGATACTTGATATCTATGTGCTTAGTTCTCTCATGGAACATGTGATCTTTAGTGAGGTAAATTGCACTTTGACTGTCACAGTGAAAACTTATACAAGATTCAACTCCACTGAGCTCAGCGTACAAACCTTTGAGCCATATTAATTCTTTGCACGCTTCACAAATAGCCATATATTCTGCTTCAGTAGTAGACAAAGCAACAACAGACTGTAAAGTAGCCCTCCAACTCACAGCACAACTGCCAACAGTAAACACATAACCAGTAAGTGATCTTCGCCTGTCCAGATCAGCAGCATAATCAGAATCCACATAACCAATGAGACCCTTATCAGTTCTTCCAAACTTCAAACAGGAATCTGCTGTGCCTCTGAGGTACCTAAAAATCCACTGGACTGCCCTCCAATGTTCTTTGCCAGGATTAGACATATATCTACTAACAAGACTCATAGCATATGACAAATCTGGACGAGAGCAAACCATGGCGTACATCAAAGACCCAACAGCACTAGAATAAGGAACCCTTGACATATACTCAATCTCTGCATCTGTACTAGGACACTGAGCAGCTGACAACTTAAAGTGAGGTACAATAGGGGTACTAACAGCGTTAGCATTTTGCATGTTGAAACGCTGAAGAACTTTCTTGATATAATTTTGTTGACTAAGAATAGTAAACCAGATTTTCTGTCTCTACTAATTTCCATACCAAGAATTTTCTTAGCACTACCAAGATCTTTCATATCAAACTCACTACTTAACAACTTCTTTAACTTAGTGATTTCATTCTTGCTCTTGGCAGCAATTAGCATATCATCAACATATAACAGCAGATATATAGGTGATCCATTAACATGCTTGATGTAAACACATCTATCATATCTAGATCTTTTGAAATCGTGTGACAACATAAATGAATCAAACCTCTTGTTCCACTGACGAGGGGACTGTTTCAAACCATACAAGGAGCGCTTCAACTTGCACACATATTTTTCCTTGCCAGGCACTATGAACCCTTCCGGTTGGTCCATGTATATGTCCTCCTCTAGCTCTCCATGCAAAAACGTAGTCTTCATATCTAACTGCTCAAGCTCAAGATCATGTGAAGCAACAATAGTCAAGAAAGTACGAATTGAACTGTGTTTTACCACTAGAGAGAACACATCATTATAGTCAACACCCGGAATTTGACTGTAGCCTTTAGCAACTAACCTTGCCTTATACTTTGGAGGCTCGCTTGGAGATAAACCCTTCTTTCTCTTGAAGATCCACTTGCAGTTGATGGTCTTCTTTTTCTTAGGCAAAGGTATAACCTCCCATGTACTGTTCTTCTCAAGAGACTGCATCTTCTCATGCATAGCAGAAATCTAATTCTCACTATCAGCACAACGAACAGCTTCTTTATAGGTTGCTGGCTCATGAACATTCTCCACCTGTTCAGCACAACTCAAAGCATAGTAAGACAAATTACATTCTTCAATAAGACGTTTAGGAGGAACTACTGTCCTTTTTTACTTGCGTTGAGCAATAAGTAAATCCTCCTCTAGCTGCAAAATAGGAGGAGTTTGCTAAACATCATTATGAGCATCATCAGCACAACATCATTATTATGGTCATCCTGCTCATCAACAGGCTCCACCTGAACACCTGTATCATCATCAACATGCTCCACCTGCATGCGCATACGCTGCAACTCTTTTTCTAGAACATGTTCTGAGGGCAGACTATTAGTAAACATCACAGATTCATTGAATACAACACTCCTGCTCATAAAAGTCTTTCCGGTTTCAGGATTCCATAATTTATAGCCTTTGACTCCCGAACCATAATCAAGGAAAAGACACTTAACAGCTCTAGGCTCTAATTTTTCATTGTCAACATGAGCATAAGCAATGCATCCAAAAACTTTTAACTGTGAATAATCAGCAGGCGTACCAGACCATATCTCAATAGGAGTTTTCTTATTTAGTGAAATAGAAGGTGACCTGTTTATCAAGTAACAGGCAGTATTAGCATCTTCAGCCCAAAAACGTTTGCTCATCCTTGCATGAGACAGCATGCAACGGGCCCTAAAGATAATGGTCCTGTTCATCCGTTCAGCCACACCATTCTGTTGTGGAGTATGGGGTATGGTGTGATGCCTAACAATGTCTTCCTGTCTGCAATAATCATTAAAGGCATGCGAACAAAATTCTCCACCATTATCAGTACGAAGCAATTTTACCTTTCTTTCAGTTTGCCTTTCTATCATTACTTTTCAGTTCTTAAAAGCAGCAAAAGTATCATCTTTCTGTTTCAGAAAATAAGGCCAAACCCTTCTAGAGTAATCATCAATAATTGTAAGCATGTAACAAGCACCACCAAGTGAGGGCTTCTTAGAAGGACCCCATAAATCAGCATGAACATAATCAAGAGTACCTTTGGTGGTGTGAATAGAAGTGTTGAACTGTACCCTCTTATGCTTGCCGAAAATGCAATGCTCACAAAATTTGATCTTACTCGAAGTGTAGCCATCCAACAGGTTTCTCTTCATCAATTCTGCCATACCATGGTAACTCATATGTCCCAAACGCATGTGCCAAAGGTTAGTTTTACTATGTTCATCATTAGTAACAGCAGCAACAGCGGAATCAGAACCAGGTAAAGTACACCCTCTAAGGACATATAACTTTGCAGGATTAAGATCACCTTTCAAACAGACAAGAGAACCTTTTGATACCTTTAGAACACCATCTGAACCGGAATATTTATAACCTTCTGCATCAAGCGTGCTCAATGAGATAAGATTTCTGGACATTCGTGGTATATACCTGACGTTTTTCAGCGTGCGTGTTATGCCATCATCAGTCTTGATCTGAACTGATCCAATCCCCACGACGTCACATGGATTATCATCTCCCATCCGCACAACATCCCCTTTCTGCACAGGCTTATAAGAACTAAACCAATTTCTTTTAGTGCAAATATGAAATGAACATGCGGAATCAAGAATTCATTCATCATGACCAGCAACACAACCAGCAAATACTACCATACAATCTCCAGAATCATCATCAGAAGCAGCAGCAGAAGCAACAGAGACCTTACCAGCCATCTTATTTTTTCTCTCCTTATTCTGTACTTTTCTGCACTCATCAACATTATGATTTCTCAGCTTGCAATAAACACAGAACTTTTTAGTACCAGGCGGCTTGGACTTTGAACGGCCTCTCCTATCGTAGCTCTTTTCATTTGAGGATCTGTTTTCAGTTCTGCCCCTCACATGCAAAGCTTCGCCCTTTGAGGACGACAACCCGTCATTCTGCACCATGATCTTCATCTTCTCCCTGGACTGGAGAGCCTCATAAACTTCCTTTAGAGTTAGTTCATCACGGCTCAAAAGTATGGTGTCACGGAAATTTGCATACAAATTTGGCAAAGAACATAACAGTAAAAGACCTAAGTCCTCATCCTCATACTTCACCTCCATTGACACAAGGTCGGCCACGATCTTCTTGAATTCAGCGATGTGAGTCATCACCGAATCCTCCTCCTTCATCCTCAGAGTGAACAGCTTCATCTTCATCTGCATCTTACTGGTTAGATCCTTGGACATGCAGATCGATTCCAGTTTCAGCCATAGTTCTGCAGCAGTTTTCTCAATCAAACACTCATGCAAAATATCATTATGAAGATGTAACTGAATTAGGGCGAGAGCCTTTGCGGATCTCCTCAGGAGTCCAATCGGCCTTCCTCTTGCCGAAGTTATCCAGCGCCTCATCGTAGTCATGAGTCTGCGCCAGAATCCCCCGCATCTTGACTTGCCATAGCGAGAACCGCGTGTCGTAGTTCAGCAGCGGAAGATCGAACTTCATCGACGTCGTCATGAGCCGTACAGCAACCGTAGCTCCGATACCACTTGTTATGAACGACGTATAGAAATATGAAGTAAACGAAATCAAACAATGCAGAGACACACGATTTACGTGGAAAACCCCTCCAATGCGAAAGAGAAAAACCACGGGCACCAGCCGGCAACAATCTCACTATATCAAAGTTTAGGGTTACACGTCTATAGAGGCTTACAAGAGAATCAAGTCTCTATGGAGGATTTTGTGTGTATTTTCCCAGGAGGATTGGTACGTATATATATGGAGGAAAACTCTCTATCTCTACATCAACTAGCAATATGGTACTAATTGATGTTGTGCCTCCCACCTCTACCTCATAGACTTAAATATTAAATCCCATTAGGAACACATGTACTGGGTCCATCTTGAAGTGAATTTGAAACAAACTCCAACATTTTCCACCCAAACACTATTTTACTAGCTAGTTCAACTAACTAACAGCTCACAGCTTGGTACGTAGATAATATTAGCTATTAGGTATTACTAATACCGTATTAGCTAGACAGGACCTTAGTCATCGGAAATCGAAAGACGTTCCTATTTACCGGCTAACCGGCATGCTTGCTTTTTCCTCCTCTCTCATGAGATGGTTGGCACGACAACATTTCAAACAAAAACTCCGACTCGAACATGCCCAGGCGGCCAGGCCCATTGAGCGGTCCACGTACAAGGAAGCCCGCATTGCAGCTTTATCACAATTCACACCGGCCCAAGTATTGTCGTCCACTTTACATCTTTTGGTGCTTCGCATACGACAGTTTTGACAATTGGCCTCACGGTGGATTTGCACAGTTTCATTAGTGCAAATCTTTTTATTCTACGCACAACAATTCTTATTTAACCAGTTCATTTTGATCTAAGATTGCAATTCTTCCCTGTTTCCATACTTAGGTATAAATCAACTGGGAGAAGGTTCTCTTCCATACAAAAACAATTAATTCACAAAAGATCTAAAATTGCAGTCATGGTAAGATCTTGGTTTATTCAAATTGCAAGGAAGATATACCTGTCAACTGCAAGCCTCCAAGCAAATGAAAGGAAAACCATACAAGAACACAACCATGTCCAGGGAGACGGACCACCCCACCGATCCGAAAAGTGAATTGCAGCGGTACAATCCGAATAGTGAATTGGCAGTGACGGGTCCAAAGGAAAACAATAAACAACCAAATCAGGAAACATGACAGATATTATAGTACTGTAAAGAACGGAAGAGCTCCACATGGTGGTCACGCTACATGCACTGATTCACGTCCAGTTCCTGCCGCAGGACCATCTGCTATTGTGGACAACAGAGGACCTGACTTGCATGGGGAGGAAAAGATAAAGGCTGGATTATGGAATCAGATTGAGATCCAAAGCAGATGAGTGCACAAAAAAGATACGGAAAAGGAGAAATACCTGAACATGTTTCATGCACCAAAAAAGTTCATGCTATCTTGGAAGGATGGACCAATCATAGAGTAACAGAAAATTAAAAAAGATCAGCTGGTCCTTGCTGAGACCTTTTAGTCATTGATAATTGATCAAAAGGTCACATCACAATCACATAACAAGAAACTGACCATTTTTGGGGTTTGGACTGAACAATGGGGCAGCTTAAAGGCAGCAAAAATATACTAGGCATACATCACAGGTCAATCTTACATGAAAGTTTTGAAGCAAAATTACCGTTCTTGTACTGGGTATGGAGTGACCTGCATGACAAGAACGGGACAATGCTAGACTTGTCGACATTTTTGACAAATGGCATTTTCAGCTGTTCAGTTTCACCACCCCAGAGAATCCAAAGACACAAGTACAATAGAACATGAGATTGGCTGTTGGAAAACTGAACATGTAGTAAGGTAAGTATACTGTTGTCTAGCGACAACGAACAGGATTAGAACATCATATTACACCTTAAGCATAAAGGAACCTTCTTTTTCAGATGCTACTTACAAGAAACAGTCAAGCGAGCATGAGGTCAGATGCAAGGAAAAATTTACACTCAGTTATAAGAAAACTTCTCTAATGGATGAGTCAACAATGTGAAGATCGCGACCTCCAACTGAACACGGAACATAAAGGAATGGGGGTGCATAGTCAACAAGTGAACATAAAACAAAATTAGCAATTTTCTGAATTCAAATGGTACCTACAAGAAAGAGTCAAACAAACCATGGGGTCAAGTGCACGAAAATAAAATTATGGTCTTGGATTTAAGAATTTTTTTCAGATTGATGAGTGAAATGTAATATACATGATACAGCATTAGGCCAAAGAGAGTACAAGATGCTAATCTCCCAAAAACTATACCACCAACAAGAGGAATTGGAATTCTGAACATCCAAGCCTACAAACAAAACTTACTTCCCTGTACCGAGAACCCAAACAGAGGTGTAACTTCAACAACTTTTGCCATGCAGGGAATCAAAAAGGTTTAGCCAGAGTATAGATAGAAGCCGTTGGATGTATATACAATACTTGGCCAATCCAAAGAAGAACGCCTTAAAATTCCTCATTCATGCCTTTCCACAGCAGGTAATCTAATGATAGCCTTTTGCACCTCTGGATTGATACAGTTCCAATCTGATCTTTGCTTCTGGCAACAAGTTGTCTATTACCGGGTCTTGCATCATGTAAGATTGTTTGGAAGCCCACTCGAGCACCGTGAGGATTTCTGCCTGTGCCAACTCCTCGCTGTCTGGGACATTGTGTGCAATGTAGCATACAAGGGTGAGTGATGCAATCTGAACCACCTGCTCACTGAAATACACAAGCTGAACTAGGTGCTTCGCGCCGCCTGCACTGATGATCGCTTTAGAATGGTCAACGTGCAGGTAATTATCCGTGCACGCAAACTTGGTCAGGGAGATCGCTGCCTCTAGAGAGACATCTGCTTCCCTCTCATCAAGAAGCTTCACCAATGGTCCAATAATCCGAGTCTCTGTAGCACGGAAGGTTCTGGACAAGCAACCTAGTGAGATAATGCAGGGAATTAGGAGATCATCATACTCAGCCTTCTCAACAACACGTAGGAGCTGGTCAACAACAGCCCGGGCAGCAGGAGAAGTTGGCTTGAATGCTGATCGTCGTAGGTCGGAATTCTGCTCGGCTACACAGCAGATCTCCATGAGAGCCATTGCAGAATTATATTGCACGTCACCTTCACCTTTCTCAAGAAGAACAGCAAAGCAGAGCAGAGCCCTTGACTCTGTGATGCTCTTGCAGATAGCTGCATTTCCCTTGGCAAGCTGCCACAACGCCTTAGCTGCATTGGCTTTCATGTATGCCTTCGTCTCAGGGTCCTCGAACTCCCTGCCCCTTGTACTCGCTCCTGACAATGACGCATTGTGCTGCTTCGTTGCCACGACACCACCATGGACACCACCATGTCCATTGCTGGATATGCTGTGCTTACCACTGCCTCCGTTAGAAGGGATACTGGACATGCTGTGCTTACCACTGCCTCCATTAGAAATAGACTTGGAAGCCATGGTGGACTGCACCAAACTGTGGATCTCACTCTTGCTCTGGGAAGCAGGTCCGGCCGGATACCTCATGCCGCCACCGTGCTCATCCAATAAGTCCGGCGAGCCGGTGCTGTTCTTTTTGTCCATCAGCACGGAATGTATTGACATCTTGGACGTGATGGCGTACTTGGAGTGCTCCTGCACCGTCTCGAAAGCGAGGTGGCCGACGAGCAGGCGGATCACGTTGTGCTGCGCGAAGGCGTCCTGGGACTTGGGGTGGTTGGCGGCGAGCTCGGAGACGGCCCAGGCCACCATGGCCTGCACCTTCATGGGGCCCTCCTTGAGCACCTTGGCGAAGGCGAGGCACACCCCGGCCTGGACCATCTGCTCGACGCACTCCGGATCGCGGCCCAGGAGGCCGATGGCGAGCGCGCAGTTCTCCTGCCCCTCGAGGTGGCCCTCCTTGACGAGCTTGAGCAGCGGTGGCACGCCGTCCTCCTCTATGATGAGCTTGGAGTACCTGTCATTGTCGCGCGCGAGCGAGACGAGGCTGGCGGCGGCGTCGGCGCGGGCCTCGAGGTTGCCGGTGTAGAGCACGGCGATCTGCTCCCAGATGAGGAAGAGGATGGGCTCGTTCTGCGCGATGGGCGGCAGCCCGATGTGCGCGTCGAAGTCGTCGTCGTCGTTGGCGGACGAGGAGACGCGGAGGAGCCAGGAGAGGTCGCCCACCGAGTTGTCGAGCTGGTTGGTCATCTTCTTGAAGGATCCCGCGGGGATGATGGTGAAGACGCGGCGCACGAGGCCGTGCGCGCGGCACTTGTCGACGAGCGCCAGAGCCTTGTCGAGCGCCTTCTCGGTGTCGTCGAAGATGCGGCGCGCGGGCCGCTCGTAGAGGTCGGCGCGCGCGGCCTGGCGGAGCAGCCCCGCCAGGCGCTCCACCTTGGCCTTGAGCTCCATGCACTCCTGCCGGAACATGTAGGCCTCATCGGACCACTTTATTACCTGCTCGGCGAGCTGGATCGGCCGCGCCAGGATCTGCTTGAGGTCGTCCATCTATCCCGGACGACGACGCTGCCGCGGCGGCGGCGGCGGCGGCGCGGTCAAGCAAGCAAGCAAGCAGCCGAATGGCGGCCGGCCCCCAGGCCCTGTCCCGCAGCGGCCGGCGGTGGGCGCTGTTCGGTGGTCCGGCCCTACCTTCCTCTCTCCCCCTGCCTCCTCCGCAGGGATGGAATTGGGGGAGAATTGGAGGAGGAAGAGGAGGTGAACGGGGGGTGGTGGTGGCAGGGAGTTAATTTGGCATGGTTCTCGGTTTTTTTGGGCGACGGCCGGGTTGGCCGCGCGCGCGTGCGTGAGCTGGCTGCAGGCCGCGGAGACCACGGGACGGCAGCAAACGCCCGTCGCGTCGCGTCTCGGCACGCTGCGCGCGATCCCGTTGCCTGCGGTGTCCTGCGCTATACTCCATTCGCGTCGGTTTTTGCGGGTTCGCGCACGGCGGTGCGCCGGCGGGGTCAATGCACAGCAACGCCGAGGGATGGAATCGGAATCCACCGATCGGCCGGCATCGGGGTGGTTGGCTTGGCTGCCTTTGCCTGCCTGGCTCTAGTTGGACCGGCTGGGTCTGGCTCTCTGGCTAGCTAGCGGTAGCGGGCGACGTGCCGGGCTCATTCTTTGGTGCGGCACCACGTGGATGGAGCTGTCCTGTCCTGCCCCGTGGATAATGGCGGACACAAGTGCATGTTTGCAGCAGGCAGATTGTTAACGAGTTTATGATGCCGTGCACCTTTCGGCGCTGAGCATTTGCTGCCTTGCCTGCCTAGATTTTTGGTCCATCATACTGATATTTCAATGCTTTCGGATCCGGCTGCATTCACTAAATCTGATTTTTCGTATCAATCATTTCTGTGTTTCCATCTGACTTCATGTATTCAATGTAGATTGCAAACTTTATGTATTGTATAGACAGAACCAAATACTTCTACTTTTCTTCGTGCTGCTTTGATTCCCGAAAGATTAGGTACGTTGAATGGTTACAACTAATGGATTGTCAGTATTATATGTGGCATTTAATATTAGCCATCCAGGCGAAACAATCCCATTTATGCCTTGAATTAATCAATTGGAGGAATCCATGTCCTTTGTCATAAAAAGCTTACAAAAAACATAATGTAACCATTTATTTCCTGCCCACAAAAAAAAAAGGATTATTTATTTTCTCCAATCACAAATACACTAGCTACAGGTTTGTCCAAGGTAATAGTATCTATAAAAATATACTATTGGCATATGTGAAAAGGAGTTATTTCCTCCTATCAGAAAACATGTCATTTAGGACAGAATTGTGGTTAAACGTGAAAATTATGTGTGCATGTCAAGGCTTTCATGATTATCCGGAGGTAACATTGGTATGAAAAAGTTATCTTTGTTGAAAAGATATAAAAAGGTTTCATGATTATCGGAACGAAATGAAAGTACATGCAGCTAGCTATAGCCAAGTGGAAACAGAGCAGGGCATCGCCACTATGCCGTTGTTTTTAACCCCAAAGTCCAAATAAACACAACTGGCACGACAGTCTGCTCCTCGGTTGAGACGAAAAAGAAAAACAGAAACCCATGCTTGCACGGTTAAACACCACAACCACAAGATGCCACTTTTGCGGTTTGGCACGTCGGCCGCATAAACTCAGGAGTCAGAACAAACGACATCGTTGTCGTTGTCCACCCCTCTCATCGGACCGGGGGAGAAGGAAAACGATGCAACATGCAAGTGTCGCGTGGTGTCGCGTTAGCGGCGTGCCCAGATCGCCAGCCAAACTGAACGCGATGGCGACAGGAGACGGAGAAAACAGAAAACGTCACCCAACGGCGGTTGCCCGTTGCCGCCACAAACAGAATGAACAGTATGCAAACTAATCGGAACTGCCTGCTCAGCAGGACAGCTGCACCCCTGCTGCTCTTCTCAGCGATCACCGTAGAAACTAAGCAGTCACAACTGTAGTTATTGTAGGAGTGCAGCCGATCAGGTCCAATAGAAGAAGATTACAATTTCTCACCCCACTTATTAGCTTGTGCAAGAAAACGTTTAGGAGTTAGGACAGTCCTAAAGAGAGGGAAGAGACGACTTCCATAGCATTGAACCACCAGGTAAAATAAGCTGCTGACGTACTAAGTGAGTACATGAAAAGAGCAAGAGAAACCAAGTCCTTCTCAAGAAACGATTTCGGCTCCTCGTTCAAAGCAGTGGAGAAACTACGTTAAGGCGATAATCTCGTCTCCATCCAGGGGCCTACTCATAGTACGAAGTATTTTGTACTTCCTTCATTCTAAATTGTAATTCATTTGACTTTTTAAACCTTAAGTTTAACTACTCATTTTATTCAATAAATTGTATACAATATTACTTCTTTTGACATGACATGCTTTATTAATATTAGTTCTTTAAAAATGACTTAAATTTGACTAAATTTGCATAATTTTTTAGATAAGATTATTGGTCAAATTTAAGGTCAGAAAAGTCAAATGAACTATAATTTAGAATTAAAAGAGTAATATAAAAACTACAAGTTAGTTTCTAAGTTGGGACTAGCCTTAGAAGAGCTTTAGCGGGCAATAAATTATACAGATAGCAAAGTCTAATTGCACTCATTGTAAATGTTAACCTACAAGTTAGAAGATACTCGGTAACTTGGCCTTTGAACAAAAAAAAAAAAGAAAAAAAATCTTGGCGGCTGGCAAGGAAATCTAGTTAGTAATAATATTAGAGTCACACGGGAAATTAACGACTAAAATAACTTTGAAAATTAAGTCTTTTATATGGTTCCTAAAAAAAGTGTTACACTTAGCTGTTTGTTTGGCAAGGCTCTTTGAACTTAAGGCCTTTATGGTTCCTAATCCGGATGACGTTTCCCATTTATCTTAAGAAATAGTCAGGCTAGCAAATTATACTGCTGCCACGTTCCATATCCCACACGGCTAGAGCTTCAGCTGCCGCCGCTGCTTATCACACCACGTGCCGAAACAGTTGTTAAGTGGCAGCAGCATCTCTAGACCTCTAGCTCTTCGTGCGGCCCAACGATCGCTGTAAGGACAGCGGCGAGCCGATCAGCGATCGCTTACCATCTCTGTCATTGCGCTGTCATGCGCGTTTCTTCTTTGTTTTCCTTCTTTTTTTTTTTCCCCCAAAACAACGAGGAATGGATCATGGATGGGAGTGGAACGCATGCCATTGCCATGCCAGCCCGGTCAATGCGAGCACGGAGTGGACTGTGGATTCTTGTCCGTGCAGTGATGCGATGTGAGGACGACGGGACGAGGAGAGAGGGGTTGTCCCGTTCAAGGTCGCGCGTGGAGCGCACGCGATCAGTCTAGCAGTTAAGTAGTTGATCGGTTCTGCGCAGTTAACTAGGAAATGGGACAGCCAACCGAGTCGCTGACATTGACGGGCGACGGGGAGTCGGGGAAATGGTGCGAGTGCCACCAGCGAGGAGGAGACGCCGGTGGCCGTGCGCTACCTATTGTGCGCCGCTATTGCATACAGGTCGTTTTCGCTTGGGCGTACATCAGCACCGGTCGCTGCTGCTGCTGGTCGCCGGTTCAAGCAATGGACTTCCGCAGCTGCAAACCATGCAAATTGCAAGGGCAAAGACATATCAGAGGAGATGGCTATTGGGGTTGTCTGATCGAGCAAGGGGAGCGGAAAAAGTTTGATGGACCCTGGGTCCAATTGCTCTATCATGAGACGCCTTTACGGATGGATGATATGGCATACAATCCCACCATGCATGCAAATTCAGATTCTCCACATGAACTAGAACTCCGACTGGACCAGTATCTGGGGAAGACCGTGGATCATCAGTATTCAGTTGGACAGGCACAGGCGTGTTCAGGAAACTGAGTGAGAGCGAGAAAAAAGTTTAGCCAGTACTCATATGCTGTAGTAATGAGACCATGGACAAGCAAATCTCGCCAGGCCATGAACAAGCAAATTTAGAGTAGATCGAGCACTTTGCCTGTTGTCCCAACAACTCTACTCTAAATTTCTCTCTCTCTTTTGTTTTTTTTTTTTGTAACTTACTCTAAATTTCTCTAGGATCATTCAGTATGCGAATTTCCTGAAAATGTGTGATGACTCATCAGCTGACGATGCGAATCTCTGGGGTGTTCGGTTTTACCCCCGAGATCTCGGTCCCACCACTACCATCGGACGGCGGCCTAGAGCCACGGCCGGTTCGGGTCGGGACCGGACACCACCACTCTAGAATCAGCCTGCACGGTTCCCGCCTTCCGGCCGCCGCCGCCGCAGCCAGCCCCGGCCGTCGGTCTCTTCGTCCCCGCCCCGCTTGCGAGAAGAGCGACGCGTTTCCCCTTCCGAACCCTCGCGTACCGTGGGTCACGCCTCGGGGTACTGGCGGGAGATGGTGAAGATAGTGACGTACAACGTGAACGGGCTGCGGCCGCGGGTGGCGCAGCACGGCTCGCTCCGCCGCCTCCTCGATGCCCTCGACGCCGACATCATCTGCTTCCAGGTCTGATTAATTGCTGATTCCCCACTCACTAAACTGAAGACCCATGTGTCGGAACCCTAGCTCAGTATTGCTTACCTGCCTGCGCTTATCACTCACTGTCGGACTCGGGCCCCCACCGAAGCAGCCGAAATTTCATTGGGTATTGACGAAATGTAAACGGGCGAAGTTTGGAGCTTACTGCGATTGGCACTTCATTTCAAGAAAAAAGAGAATGTATCTGCACTGCAGGTCCTACTAGTTTACATAAAAAAAAAAAGAATGAGAAAGAGAATGTATCTAGTTTAGTGTTGATCAAAGAATTGTCTCTGTGGTAGGATGCAATTCATCGTTTATTCTGTCTAATGCAAAGAGTGAAACTGGGTGAGCTGGGGTTAGGCTTCTGATGTATGTAGTACTGATTTATTCGAGCTAACTGTTTCAATGCCTGATGTATTGTAGGAGACCAAATTGTCAAGGCAGGACCTATCTGCAGATGTCATTATGGCTGAAGGATATGAAGCCTTTGTTTCATGCAATCGCTCTTCAAAAGGCCGTGGAGCATACTCTGGTATGTTGTTATGGTGTCTCAAATGGTAATTACAATATGTCGATTTGGAGATGTTCTCTGGGTTCAGCATTACTTGATCGCCCCACGTCCTCATTCAATTACTGTACTTGAACCCTTTGTAGGCGTTGCAACATTTTGCCGAGTAACATCATCATTTTCCAGCCAGGAGGTTGCTTTGCCGGTAGCAGCTGAAGAAGGCTTTACTGGACTTCAGGACTATGGAAAAAATAGTGAAACTGTTGGGGATTTCGTTATTACAATGCCTGTTGAGGAGGGTCTTGGTGAAATCACAAGAGAGGACCTCCTAAAGGTGGACAATGAGGGGCGCTGCATCATCACTGATCATGGACATTTTCGTATGTAACTTGTTCCCTCGACAGAAACATAACATAACTGTCTGCATTTTTCAATTTTTTATAGCATATTTGTTTTTTTTTTGGGTAATAATGATAATGGCTCACCACTTGTGCAGTTCTTTTCAACATATATGGCCCAGCTGTTGAAGAAGATGATAAAGAGCGGGTTCGTTTTAAGCTACTGTTTTACAAGATACTGCAGGTACTTTGTGCGTGTCTCTGCTAATAAGTATCTTTCATGAAGAATATTTCAACTATACTTCTGTCTTTCCAATGCTTATTGCCTATATATGTATGTTTCTTATACTTGCTTCTTTCTTTCATTTCCTCTTAGAAAAGGTGGGAACGTCTATTGGCTCTTGGAAAGAGAGTCTTTGTTGTTGGTGATTTGAATATTGCTCCTGCTTCTATAGACAGGTGTGACGCGCCACCTGGATTTGAGAAGCAGATGTAAGCCTTCTTGTAGCACTTTTGCTATAGTTCGAATTATAAATCATCCAGAAACAACAATACATTTTTATTCTCATTTTCCTAATTAAAGGTTTCGACAATGGCTGAGATCCATGCTGAGAGAACATGGAGGTCCCTTTTTTGATGCTTTTAGATCAAAACACCCTGAAAGGTACTGCCCCAAGAGCTACCCAACTGCTTGTGCACATGATTTGTTATTACAAGTTGCTCATATATTTACCTGAAAGCAACCACACTGGTCAAATAGAACCCTCTTTGTAAGTTGCAACAATGAGTTGAGTCTACTCTATTTTCATTATCCATAAGTCCAGTTTTGTCTGGGCTTTGGTGTAAGCTGGTAAAACTTGCTTCTTACAAAAGCTATAAAAAAGATTGTTTTTGAGGAACCAATTATGAAAACTGCTTGATTTCAAGTAAAAAGCCATATTTTGAAAATCGCTTTTCAAAAAGGTCGAATTGATTTTCACTGCTTTTAAAATTCGTGCAGAAGTGTTTTGGAAAAGACATACAAACTGGGGCTTATAAGTAGACTCATCCCATGATACTTTCTAAAGCATAATTTACTGTGTTTCTTTTGTGCAGGACAGGAGCATATACTTGTTTTAATCAGAAAATTGGTGCTGAGGAGTATAATTATGGCTCTAGAATAGACCACATTCTCATTTCCGGTTCCTGTCTCCATTACTGTGATTCTATGGAGGACCATAGCATCTTTTGTTGCCATGTAGAAGAATGTGAGATAATGAATCATTTCAAAAGAGGAAATTCTGAAAATTTGTCAAAGTAAAGAATACTGGATATCAGTTTTCTCTGAAATAAAGTGGATAATGTACATGTTGCTGTGTTAGAATGATTTACTTTTTCCATTCTCTACAGATGGAAAGGGGGAAGAAGCAGTAAGCTAGAAGGATCTGATCATGTTCCAGTTTATATTTTACTGAAAGAAATACCTGAACTTCCAGTTCATAATGTCCCGCCATCAGCTGCAAGATATCTTCCAGAGGTCCGTGGACGGCAACAAAGTATCGGTGAGTGAATTTTAGTGTTCTGTGTTTTTTTTAGTTGTAGCATGCTTTTGCAGTTTTGATGTCTGTGCTAAAACCAGTTTCTGTGTAGAATTTGTTTTTGCTAAAGCAAGTAGCTTAGTTGTTCATGGAACTTTTCTACCTTATATAGGAACTTTTCTATCTTATGTAAGGACTTCATTTTCATATCTGTTAATATTCTTTTCATGTTGTGTTAATATGTTTGCCCAAAATCCATACTTATTTTCATAGAAGTTTCGGTTAAGGAAAGTGCACTTCATCATTTTTCGTTTGGAGGAAATCATAACTTGCTTCAAGACTTGGCTTTATGTGTTTTTGTAGAAATGTAGACACATATCTCAACTATGCCAACATAATTATCTGTGCAAATTATCTTTCACATTTTCCTGATGTTCACTGTTGATTTCTAAACTCATAAGTTATATGGCACTGTGCTTGGTAGAGTTAGAAAACAAGCCCTATCTTTGGTCATGCTTAATATAGCATGTTTTGCTATGCATTACACTTTGGTGTTGTAGTGCTGTTCTTTTAATATTCAGTTTCACCAGAGCTCATTAGCTCGCAAGTTGTTAAGGCATCTGGTCTTATATGGCAGCTAGCCCTTAAGTATACTTGGGAGCAGTGGAGCACTTTGTGTGAACTGGTACTAGTTACAGTATATTGTCTAATACTGACTGCCAGTGTTGTCACAATTTGCAGTATCATTCCTTGATAAAGGGAAAATTTATGAGGTCCAAAATGCTGCAAATTTGGTTCAGTTTGAAGACACAGTAGTTGATAGCTACTGTAGTGATGGCTTGGAGAATACAATTGTAGCTAAGGAAGGAGTGACAACTGGTATAACTGAGTTTGCAAAAGGTCGTAAACTTCCTAGTTTGATGTGCAAGGGGACTGATCTTGATCAATGGATAAATGAAGGTTTGATTGGCGTCTCTCATAGCAGCCAGAAAGCTTCACTGTCTAGCGCCAAGTTTGTGCCAAAAAAGAAAATTAAACGCAACTTATCATCTCAACCAACAATCAAGTCGTTTTTTGAACGACCAGGGTCGAAGACAGTAAATGCCAGTACCAGTGCCCTAGTTACTCCATCAGAAACATTAGACCTTACAAATGAAACATGGGTTTCAAATGATGATATTCTGCCTGAAAACATGCAGTGCACAATGTCAGCTGCAAAAGATCAGGATACTACAAATGTATCATCTTGTTCACTTTCAACAGACAAGTCTAATGCTGCAGCATTAGAGTGGCAGAGAATACAACAAAAGATGAAGATGACACTACCACGTTGCAAAGGGCATAGTGAACCATGCATTCCGAGGTCTGTGAAGAAGGGCCCTAATATAGGCCGTTTGTTCTATGTCTGTGCTCGTGCTCAGGTACACATGTACTCACAGTTTACTCCTTAGGAGACATAACATCATCATGTTATTTGAACACTCAAATAGTCTGTGAACAATGTAAATTGCCCTTTTAGAGAATACAAGCATTATATCTTACAGTGACCATCACTTGTTTTATTTTGTCAGGGACCTGCTTCAAATCCAGAAGCAAATTGTGGCCACTTTCAGTGGGCACCTGGAAAGCCTAAAGAGAAGAGCTCTAAAGAGAAACGTCAGTGACTGTTTTTTAACATTCCAGGTGAAAGGATTCCTTCAGCACCCAGTGTATGCTCTGTTTTGTGCTAACTGTCAATTTTAACTAGGAGTCCAGGACATTTTGCTTCCTATGAGTCTGGTACATCACTTTGTCCTAACATACTGATGACGCTGTGATGTACTTGTGGAGAGGTAAGCTATCTTAGGACCTGTTTGGGTAGGCTTGCTCCACGCTTCATTAACCGGAGGGGCCACAAAACGTGTCTTCAGCGGCTCCCCATTGTTTTGAGGGAGAAAAACAGTTTCATGAACAAGCTACAGTAGCGCATCAGCTGGAGCCGCCAAGAGCTGTCCCAAACGTGGCCTTTGTAAGCACTAATTTTTCCTAAGGCAGGTACATATTCTAATCCTGTAATTAGTTGGTTGTAACACTAACATGTAGCCTTCCGTTGGTTGGCTAACGACCAAATGCTATCTCAAAGATCTCAAGGTTTATTTATTTTTCTCCGGGATTAGCTTATGCAAATTTTTAATATATACATCTTACAATCCTGCTGTAATGTTTGAAAGTTTGAAACCAAAATGAGGGCATTATGGTATTTTATTGCCCATCTCTATCCAGAGATGAAGTGCCAGTTGCGCAGGAGAGCCACTGATACTCCTATATTTTATTTACAACATTTATACTCTTTATCTATAAGGGTCCTTTATAATTTATTATTCCTTTCAATCAGGTGGCATGCAATGGTAGGTTTTTGTTTGTTTATACTTTCGTAAAACAACGGTAATAGGGCATATATTAGGCAAGAATTAACATTTTTTTTGAGGGGAAGGCAAGAATTAACATTGTCTGCCAGTAGCCAATGTCTGACAACTATTTTGAGTGAATTAAGGTATGCGTTTTTCCAAGCGTGTTCAGGTTAACGACGTAACCAAAGGCACTGGAGAATTTGGTTCAAGGCTTTACTGGCTTTACCTGACTAAAAGCATTCAAGCATTTTTCTTATCGCCATCATTAGCTGGTACTGTGTTGTTTAGGTTTCCGAGCCCACGTGGAAGGCATGATAAGCTTGATTACTCTAAATAGTGTAATCCCGAGTAGCGTAGCTACTGGCTTCGGCATTGCATGATTGGCAAAGCTATGTGGAGCAGTTGAACGCGGAGCACATGTTGTGTTTGAACGTGCAAGTCAAATGATTGGTAGCAGGAACCTATGGTTGACTTTTGATCCTTTCCTGTGTTGATTCTTCCTTTTTTTTGCATTATGTAGTGCGTGCTAAAAGAATGTTCATGGGATAAACATGACGAAACGCCAAATATTTAATATCAAAGCAAGCAAAGAGTGAAGGCTGGCTTCACAGCTCGTTCCTCTCTTCTGAACCAACCACGCACGCTCATGTCGGACAACAGGATCGTAACGCTCCCTGTCGTGGTTATTAGTGTCACATCGTAATGTTGGCGTCTCTTATTAAACAGTTCCTGTCGCATACTGACAGCGTGATTCCCATGCTAAATTATCTGGCAATAATCAGTGGTGTCTATGCGAACGCATCATCATGTATTCGTGTGCTAAATACGATTGACAGGTGCCCCTTGCATTTGGGGTATATGCACGTCGCGATGACTCTCTCCAATTACTGCCACGGTGCCGCTGCTTTATTATGTAGCAAATATCAGAACACTTCTGCCATTAGATCGATCAACGTATCACCCTTGATGACCTGTGCCTTGTTTCCAGTTTCCGCATAGCCTGCGATCGGTGACTTTTTTTTTTCCAAATCTGTGGCAACAAAAGTTTGCGGCATTTGCCCGACAAATTATTGCACCAACCTGGAACCTTCACCTTCAAGACGCCTATGGGCCAATGGCCCGGCGTGTCCGTCTATAATGGCATATATCCATGTCCTTGTGGCCCCCCATTCCGTCACCGTCTCGCTATTAAAAAAATAAAAATAATTACCCCGTCCATGCTCCGAACGGGTAAAGCAACGAACCAAACCCTCTGTCCAGTAGCAACTTTTTTGAATACGATTACGCCAAAGAAAAAAAAAATCGATCGCTCGGCCGGCTTGACTTCACCTAGGAGTAACGCCAATTGTACCATCCAATGCGATCCAAGGAAACCGAAGAAGTCTTTGGAAGAAACAGCAGCGGAGGCCACAAGAACACGCCTCACTTCCTCGTCTCCATCCTCCGGATCGATCAGCCAAGCGCCGAAGCCCCTACAAATAAAGCATCGCCACATGTTTGCTAATCCCACGCACTGATATTTTTCTTCCCTGTTTGTCTTGCTGCTAGCCGCTATCAATCGTTCTCCAGCTTACAGCGACGTGCAGCAGGTCCAGGTCAGAGCTCGAGGCACAGCGCAGGATCCTTTATTTATCCATCCATGGCTGCCTCCAATAGCAGCAGCGGCGCTGGCAAGAACGGCACCACCAACAGCCGGCTGGAAGCCATGGGCGCCTTCTTCTCGAAGCAGGTGGACCGGCGGAAGCTGGTGACCACCGAGAAGCGGGCGCTGGCGACGCGGCTGTCGTCCTCCGGCGAGACGTTCCCGGGGTCGGAGCACCGCCCCGCGGACCGGAAGCGGTGGATGGCGGAGCTGGGCGCCGACAAGCTGCGCGTGCACCAGGTGGTGTGGCCCGGCACGCACGACTCGGCCACCAACAAGATCGGCGTGCCGTTCGTGACCCGCCCCTTCGCGCAGTGCCAGTCCATGTCCGTGTACGAGCAGCTGGCCATGGGCACGCGCGTCATCGACGTGCGCGTCCAGGAGGAGCGCCGCGTCTGCCACGGCATCCTGGCGACGTACCCCGTCGACGTGGTCCTCGACGACCTGCTCAGGTTCCTGGGCGAGACGGAGTCGGAGGTGGTGGTCCTGGAGATCCGCACCGAGTTCGGGCACGAGGACCCGCCGGAGTTCGACAAGTTCCTGGTGGAGAAGCTCGGCGAGCACCTGATCCCGCAGGACGAGGCGGTGTTCCACAAGACGGTGGCGGAGCTGCTCCCGCGGCGGGTGATCTGCGTGTGGAAGCCCCGCAAGTCGCCGGCGCCCAAGCCCGGAGACCCGCTGTGGAGCGCCGGGTACCTGAGGGACAACTGGATCGACACGGACCTGCCGGAAACCAAGTTCGAGAGCAATCTCAAGTTCCTCGGTCAGCATCCGCGCGTGGCGGACCGGAGGTACTTCTACCGGGTGGAGAACACGGTGACGCCCAAGGCCGACAACCCGGTGCTGTGCGTGTGGCCCGTCACCAAGCGCATCCACGGCTACGCGCGCCTCTTCATCGCCGAGGTCTTCGCCAAGGGCCTCGGCGACAAGCTGCAGGTCTTCTCCACCGACTTCATCGACGGCGACTTCGTCGACGCCTGCGCCGGCGTCACCAAGGCGCGCGTCGAGGGCACCGCGTGACCGCGATCGTCGACGAATCCGTGGTACCCGTACGTATTCCCGATTTGATTACTTGATTAGGACGTGCCCGTGCATGGGGCTCGTAGCAACTAGAGGAGTCGCCGCGATTACAGGCAGGGCTAGTCCGTTGTTGGTCCGTCTCGTCGGCGTTGGACCGACTAGTTTGCAGAGCGTGCGTTTGCTGCTGTCCCGTTAGGAGTTTTTGTATAGTGTAGTAATCGAGACGTACGGCGATTAAGAGTATGTACTGTGTAATTTTACATACACTCCAGACTTGTGCAGTATATTCATTCTTGTGTAACGTGTGCGTCCGTGTATACTGTGTATAGTAATTAATTGCTCGTGGGAGCAAAGGAATAAATAAAGTGATGGTTTTTTTCACAGGTTGTTATATACCAATATAGTAACTACGTTTTATTTTTGACAAGTAATATATAATTACGTTAATCGAGTGATAGGAAGAGAAGCATTTTAGCATTTTAGCCAATTCACTAATAACGCATCTGTGACTTGTGTAAAAACAAGTTGCGCATTTTATGACAGCTTAATTAATAACAGGAGTGGCATGGCATTGATAATAATGTTTATGACCTGGCAAAGTGACAAGGCCGCTGAAATTATTGGTGATCCCTGAGCTCAATGGCCCCAAGAGATCAACCGACGGCCCCACGACTTAATAGATCAATCAATCACGAGGGTTCTGCACTTCTGCAGGGAATCAACAATTGGCAAAACACAAGCCACATGGCTTTCCACTTGATTTAGGTCCCCATCGTCAATCAATCAATCAACATCCTGCCCTTCTTTTTTTTCATTTCATTCATCAAAACTGTGGTCACCTTTTCTTCTCTGCCTTTCCACGGTGAGCGCGACATGCCAACTAAAAAAATGTGATTTTTTTTTTTTGAGAAATACTAAAAAAAATTGTGAGGATCGGCTGCTCAGACTGTTGTAGGCCAAAGTGTACTGCGTACTCAAAAAAAAAACTCTGAGCCGCTAAGTAATTGAAAGGCCCACGAGATACGCCCCCGTGAGCCGGCCCAAGGTTCTCGACCTCACTGGCTCAGTCCAGTGTGTCCACTCCGGCGGCCACCGCACCGCACCCCGCCGCTCCGCTCAGCGTCCTCAACTCGCCCATCGGCCATCGCCATTCCAACGGCCGCGGGATTTTGAATTCACACGCACTCCCTCCGCTCCTCTCCAATTCCAGGCTCCTCCGCCCACCTCCCTCTCGCCCAACCCCAGCCCCCATGGCGTCTTGAGAAGGTACGCGCCTGCCCGCCCTTCCCACTAACCCGCTTGCCTTTTCTCCTCGCGCAGGCGACCGGTGATCGGAGGTCCTGGCCAGCGGCCGGCGGCCCCCGTCGGCGTCGTGTACGGTCGTCGCCTGGTCGAGGAGTCGACGAGTCGTCCGACAGGACGAAGACGAACATGGAGACGTAAGACTGTAAGAGCGCTCCTGGCCGCTGCCAATCCAAGCAAGACATATGCGTTTTGGAGAGGTTAAGGGTTTAGGGTTTAGGGATCAGGAGAATCTCATGATTCACGATCTGCCTGCAATTTTGGTGGAAAGTTTCCACTCATGCATCATCCGAGCCCTTGTTTGACATTATGGAGACACCAATCTTACCATTAGTCCTCAGTAACAACAGTACAACTAACAGAGGGTCAGGGACATACACCGCTGGACAGGCAACCCCTGTAGGCAATATTGATGTCAGTTTAAAGAGCACTGCAGAAGACAGCTTGGTTACATCATTCGGTAAAGTGAATATTAAGGAGGAGCCTGTTGAAGCCAGCATTCCATGGAACGGTGAAGCTCTGACTGCTTTTGACCAGCTCCTCATGATTTGCAGGCAGTCTGCACCAGTTACACTGGCAGAAGTGTTCTCTGCTTATTGGTAGGTGTGCAACCTTTCAGTATAAATATTATTCCTTTGTTTTCTGGATGCTTTTGTGGTTTACCGTTATGGCATCTTCAAGAGAGTAGCTATTTATGTTATGCAATCCAAATTTAGGTATTTTTAGAAAAAACAAGGCTCCAACAGTTATTCTATTCGTTTTTCTAAAATAGAATGTTGTCTATCCCATGGTTCTCGCTAAGTAAAACTAGCCAGCCACGGCCCCTCGCCATCTGCCTCACGCATATATTCCCGCCACGCGATTAGATTTGAACGGATGATGTGGCCCTTCAAATATGCATGATGGCTAAATTTAGATAATCTGCTGCACTACACTATGCTTTTAGCATGCTATTTATTTTACAAAATTTCTAAATGATAGTTTTTGTACTCTATTTTTACATAGCCTCTTGGAGTTGTTCTTAGTTCATGATATTATTGTTCGTGGATAGTGAGCTAGGCAGCATCAAGAAGCTTGGTGAAGGGTCCTATGGGGAGGTCTTCAGGGCTGGAAGAACGGTGTGCAAAGTGGTACCTTTTGACGGAGACTTGCTAGTCAATGGAGAAAGCCAAAAGGTTCACTTCATTGATTTAATGTTATCTGGTCTATAGTTGTTTGGTACTCATGAGGTGGTTCTGTTTTGCAGACATCGGAAGAAATACTTAAGGAAGTCTTACTTTCTCTAGCACTCAATAATCTGAGAGGAGACCGGGGCGATGATCTTAAAACAAATTCATGCAACGGCTTCATTGAGACAAAAGAGTATGTGCCTCTCATTGTCATTGCAGTGTGGAAATACATAAAACTTTAACTGTATTTGTAGCTTGTATGAAGAACCTGTAAAATTCTACGGCACTATTTATTAAGAAATCATGCTAAATGATTAAAGCCTGGCTACGGATAATTTTGATTTTATCTGTACAAAGGTACTTCATAACACTAAATACCTTGGTTTGAGTACCTCTCAAGTCTGAAAGTTCATGTATCTTGCAGCTTTCAGGTTTGTCAGGGACCGTATGACCCTTCTCTGATTAGTGCTTGGGAAGACTATGATGCGAAACATGGATCTGAAAATGACCATCCAAAGGAGTTTACAAGGGAACAGGTAAGTTCTAACCATGCCTGTGGGGGAAAAAATATCATGTCATTGTGGTGGAATGTAGGAAACGAGCCATGCCTGTTAATTTACTTCTTACATCAGTAAGTTCTGTTTCAGTTCTACATTGTCTTTGTGCTAGCTGATGGTGGCACTGACCTTGAAAGTTTTGCTCTAGTTGAGTATAATGAGGCTCACAGTTTACTGGTGCAGGTCCGTGCATTTTATAATATTATATTATACCTGTGTGACCTCAACTATAAAGTTCTAAGGATAGCTATATTTCATTCTACTGATGCAGGTTACTTCTTCCTTAGCAGTAGCTGAAAGTGCTTGTGAATTTGAACATCGAGATCTGCACTGGTATGTCCTCTCAACACAACTTCAGTTGATTCATGTCTTTAAATTAAAGTCTCAGAGTTAATATTACTTCATATAGGGAAAACAATATGTTGATGTATGAAAAAATAATGAAAATAAATTTAATACCTTAGTGCTTTAGCTTTCACGGCCTAATGTTATTTTGAACCGTCAAAATGTTTTCACCATAGACCTAAAGTCCATGTGGAGCTTGATAGAGCAGTTTGGTAGTAAAAATAGCCATGCCTGAATTAGGTGCTAGTTATAGGTAGTGGTAGATTTAAGGAGTGGAGAGTGAAACTTGTTATGAAAATTATATTGAGACACAAAGTGTGTTCATATTTTAGTTAACACCACAATGTGCATGGCATGGCAGGGGTAACATTCTTTTGGCTCAAGATGAAACTCCAGACACAAATCATACAATGAGCTTCACTCTTCATGGGAAGAGGATGCATGCAAAAACTTTTGGTCTGAATGTCTCTATAATCGACTTCACTCTTTCTCGGATCAACACAGGTGCCCCCAGAATTTTTTATACTTATTAACAAACTAAGTTCTTCATTTTTGCATTTCATTTACTGCTATTTCTGCAGTTTGCAATATCCCTTTAGTTTTTGAAGTGTTTTCATCATTTGTGACAATTGTACAACAATTTTTTG
This sequence comes from Bothriochloa decipiens, assembly GCA_023333625.1. Lineage (NCBI taxonomy): Eukaryota > Viridiplantae > Streptophyta > Magnoliopsida > Poales > Poaceae > Bothriochloa > Bothriochloa decipiens. The sequence goes on along the minus strand of CM041630.1, from coordinate 52,092,001 downwards.
CCATGTGTAAATAAGAAACTCCTGCAACTGATTGAAGAGAATTACAAATACTTGATCTCCTTACTGGATTAGAGAAATCCCTTAAAGTTCAATGTGGCAATCTTGTAACTTATCCAAGTTTATTGACTCTTTTAGAAAGCACAAGGTAGACACACTCAGCATATGTTCTTGGTCCACTACACACTAGAAAAGGATATGTTCTTGGTCCACTACACACTAGAAATCTACCATTTGACTCAAAATTTAGGGTTTAACTTCGGTGTGGTGGATGCTCACTCAAGTCCTAGCCACAGGGGCAGATGTTAGGTAAGATCAACCTGGGCCATTTCCCCCTGGCTTCTTAAATTGTCTCAGTGGTCATATTAATCCATGCTCAGTTTGATCCATGCATCATTAGTGCCCCCCTTAAGATTTTGCTTAAGCTCGGCCACTGCCTAGCCTAGCCATCTAGCTGTTAGGATAATTGGGCCAAGCCCATTATTTATTCTAAGTAGTCAGAAAACCTCAAAGGCCCACAACTGTGTAATCAAGTGGAAAGGTGATTAGTACCAACTTGACTAATTACCTAGAGGACTCTCAAC
>CM041630.1:52012609-52091410 GCA_023333625.1 Bothriochloa decipiens | reverse complement strand
TTATTTTGCTTATGTTAATGAGTAGCAGTAGCAGTAGCGATTATGAGACTGTCGCACGCATCATACTAGCGTTAGTATTTTCCTTATCACATTTATGGATTAATACATGGCGTAAAATGACTAAATATCCAACACTAGCCACAGGCCAACTTGTTGCAAGTATGTCAATTTCTAGGCCTTCATGGTGAAAGGAGAATAGATAATGCTTCATATCATAGATAAAGACAAGACAATGTATGCTTAATAAAATAATACTTGTCATTTTTGGCTCTTATTGTACTGCAGTTTATGTCAGCTTGAAAAGTTGAATATACAAACAGAGTTGAGGAGCAGTGGAATAATATTGATCACAGGCAATGAGGTAGCTAGATGAAATATTTATCAAGGTCTACACATGAAACAGTTGATGCCATGCAATCAGCAACACATTTTGAAACTCCTTGCTCCTAGCACATAAGTGATTGCAGATCTTTTGAAGAATAGGACATGTATTGCTGTAACTTATTTTTGTGTCTCTCATATTCCTTGGTATTCTGTTCTAGGGACTGCCATTGTTTTCCTTGACCTGTCTGCAGACCCTGCACTATTTCAAGGGAAAAAGGGAGATAAGCAGGTTTTCTTCTGATCTGCCTGAGAGTAGTATGTTAAGACATCATGATGCGCTTTACCTAACGCATTGGATCTCATTGTTTGCAGGCAGAAACATATCGAAGAATGAAACAGATCACCCAGGAACACTGGGAGGGCAGGTAAACTGTAATCAGAGTCCTCTTCTGCTGCACATGCGACATTGTTCCCTTGAAAAAGTTACTTGATGCCATAATTGGTCCTGAATCTGTACTTGCATTGCAGCTTCCCGAAAACAAATGTTGCGTGGTTAATCTACCTTGTAGATATGGTGCTACAGAAGCTGAAATCATCTGTGAGTTCATCATTCCCCCTCAGCTTTTCAATCCCTACTGACATTACCCGTGACCCAACGAATCTACCCGTGTTTCTGCATTTCTAAACTCTATACCTGTGAACACTTTTGGCTAGGCTGATGGCAACAAAATCGAGCGGGAGCTCTGCTCGTTCAAGAAGCGCCTGGCGTCTTACAAGTCCACTGTAGATTGTCTGGGCGATCCCTTCTTTGCTGGTGTCTTGGTGAACGAGGATGACCATGTCACGGCACCGGTGACAGCCGATACTGAAGGAGGACAGCCTAGAGCCGATGGAGATCATCAAGAAGACGATGAAGAAGAGGAGGTCATTGGCGCTGAAGACAGAACCACTATGCCTCGGCACAGAAGAAGACTACAGTCCAATCCACGTTACCGCGGCCCAGAATGGGTGGCCTAGAAGAGAGGCGTCGTGTAGAATCGTTCCGTTAGGAGACATCATCTTTTTTTTTTTTGAGCATGTTAGGAGACATTATTATCTATAGGAGAGGGAGAGAAAGGGAGAAGTAGAATGGCCGGCTGTGCCGGAGACGTCGGAGTCGAGCGATTGCTCGTGTAATAGATATTCTCCCAACAGACCACCTCCCTACAATGCCTCCTCTGTAGGGGATCTGCGAACCGGCAGATCGATATGTAGGGTGTTTGGGTTTAGGAGAGCGTTATGTATGACCACTAAAACACCTGACGTGCAAGAACCTGTCCCTGGGGGTGCGCAAGACAGCTTGCTGTTGCCCGGGCGCCTTTTGCAACTACTAGCGTCTAATTGATGATGCAACAATGGCTGGCTCGTTGCCATGGTGATGATGCAATCAAAACTCACAATGCAACCTACCAGTTTCCTCTTCCCTGTTCACCTAAAAAATTTGGCAACTAAAAGTTACCAAAAACTGTACAAAAATATTTGCTACAGAAATCTGACAGGTTAAATGTGAAATATTGGTAAATTTCGGCAACAAACAAAATAGAAATCAATGCAGTAACTCCAGTCCAAGTTTTAGCAACTAAAATTTGGCTATCAACCCCGATCAGGCCCCCAGTTCCAACATTATACAAGGAGATCAATTTTGAATTCGAACTTGTGCACATAGGAGTAGACCTAGTAGAGGTGATCGGTGCACGCGCCGCATTACTTCCCGGCCCGGCACACGGATTCGCTGCGCGCCAGGCCGGCCCTGCGCTCAACCTCTGTCGTTGGCTCCAGCGTACGGCTGCAGCGCGGGCACAGCCGCACACGCACTGCTGCAAGCGAATTTGAACAGGACCGACCGACCGAGCGAGTGAGAAACCGACGTCCGCAGCGGTAAACCCGAAGCTTCCGGCCGCCTTCCGTGCTCCGTGTGGCCCCACCACGCCAGCCAGGCGCCCCCTTTAAACCCGCCTCGGTGTCACGCTACTGCATCATCGAGCGTGAGGAGTGCCACTGCTACCTGCTGGACGACTGAGCAGTGCGTGATCGATCGCCATGCGCGTATGCGTCGGCGGCGGGGGCGGCTGCGCGCAGGGCCACGGCCGGGGCCTCCTCGTCGGGGCGCCGCAGGCGCCGGATCCGTCGAATGACGCGGAGCGTGCGCAGCTGGAGCGGGTGCTCGCGGCGACCACCATCGTGGTCTTCGTCTTCAGCGTGTCGTACGTCGTGCTCAGCACCATCTTCGGCTGCTTCTGCGCCGGCAGCGGGTCCCGCCGGCTGCAGCAGCAACCCGGCGGCGGCGAGACGGGGCCGCATTGGCCGGCGGCTGCTGATGCCGAGGAGACCAAGCGCGCGCTCGAGGAGATCCCCGTCGTGGTGGTGCAGGTGCCTGGCACTGGCAGTGGCAGCGGCGGTGCCGCCGAAGACGGCGAGGAGGAGCCAGCAGGGGAGTGCGCGGTGTGCCTGGCGGAGTACGCGGGCGGGGAGGAGGTGCGCGTGCTGCCGGCGTGCCGCCACGGCTTCCACCGCGAGTGCGTCGACCGCTGGCTGCTCACGCGCGCGCCCACCTGCCCCGTCTGCCGCGCCAGCGTCGCCGCGCACGCCGAGGGGACCGACGCCAAGGTCTAGACTGCGCCGCCGGCGATATCGATGCCGCGCTTCCTAATGACACCGATCTGGTAGTGGTGTCGAGCTCGTATTGCTGTTAGCATACGAATTTCAGGCAAAAGAAGACGAGAACATTCATTAATCATTAGATCAACGTTTCTTCTTCATAATTTTTTTTTTTGCTACATCAATGATGATAGTTCATAGTTGATTAATGGGGTGTAACGTCGGAATTACTTGGCCAAGTTTTGAACTAGGATGCAGGATGGCCCGGTACGGCCGAGCCTGTCCATCGTGATCCGAGTTCAATCAAACGTGTCCCTGTGTGTTTGGGGGCTCTCCCCACCTTTGGGCCTACTCACACGTGCTGTAGTAGCACTATAGTAGTAGTAGGGCTCTTTCTCTTCACACAAATGGGTCATTTGTTCGCGCACTCGTGTAACCCCTCTACGCGCCGTTGACGGAGAAGAAGGCCTAAGGATAGGGTTCCCAATCATACGCGGGTCTAGAGGTGGGTTTAGGAGATGGTTGCTACATGATGGTTTAGCAAGGTCTTTGTCAGATCCCTAGGTGGTAGGCGAGCGGTGGATGGGGGTAGGAGGGGGGGGGCGCTGTTGTTATGTGTGGATCGGTCAATGAGTGATTACGACACCTACAGTGGTGCATCGACCCATGTAGGTTACGTGACAAACGCTTGAGTCAATTTGACTCTCTGTTCAACGGGCATAAAAAATCGAGAACCATCGAACCGAACCGAACTAATCGGAACCGAAACCGAAATTTTCGGTTCCAAGTTCGGTTTCAACTTCTAGGGAACCGAAATTATTACAATTAATTCGGTTCTAACCCTCGGTTAACCGAGATGACCTAAAATAACTGAATCATGCAATAGTCCATAGAGTACAGACAGCTGGGGCCGAATTCAGATTAAAAAAATCATTTCGTTCTCAACCTAGGCTGTTCATACTGTGGTTGGCCGTTGTATTCAATGTGATTATATGCTATTTCAATTGAATGCGTTGACTCATATTTGGAGGTCGGTTTCTAACTATTTGCATTGGGTTGTCATTCGGTGATCATGTATCCATTTATTGAATGCTACCTCATCCCATGAGTCTTCTTTGCAGAGTTAGTTCACAGGAGAATCCCTTCGGGGAGGGTAGGGTCATGGGGACGGTGGGAGATAGCTAAGGTTTGAGAGAGAAGTAGAGGTTTTGGTTCATCAAATCATAATAGAAAATGAGATTAATTGGTAGAGGATTTAGAATTTATCCTTCCTGGCTCCCACCTCCTATATTTCGTTATTTGGTAGTGGTTTGCTCATCAAATCGTGTATCATTTTTCTCTACAAGGTGTTTTTCATGTATTCGCGTTTCCGTGCTTGATTTGGTATTTCTTTGCTATATGTATTGGTTAAGTTGCTATCTTGCTTGATATGATCCATATATGAAGTGATTGAGATTGTGGAATAAGTTGGCATGGAACACACATATGTGCTTTGATGGGTTGAAGTACACATACTATTTTTGTTTATACACAAACCATTGGAAGATATGCCTATAGCATATTAATAGTGTCCTAATTTGGTTATTCAGCTGGCCCTTAGTTATATACTTCGAAATTTTGAAACGGCAGATTGTCCTGCAACCTCTCGCGCCGGCGCCGCCGAGCGCGTCGATGAAAAGCAGGAAGAAGAATACTGATATATGTGCCTCTGTGGTCTGTACGAACTTAAATAGGAAGTAATTTCACCTTGGCTTCCAGTTTCTGTAAACGTTTGTACGAGATTACGAATCGATTTTTAGTACCACCACACTATAGTTTAGTTCTCAACTCATGAATCATGCTTAAATTTGATAATTATACACGATAATAATACACAATGAAACATCGTACATAAATCATGCGATCCTACAGAACGAACCAGGCAGCATATAACATGTTTTACACACAATGTGCTACAATCCACAAAAGTACCCCCAAGATCAGATCAACCGAGAACAACAGTATGTGAATGGACAATCTAATCCCAAAAGGTCAAAAACCAAAACACAAGGGAAAGAAACTAAAAGCCAAAGCCCAGTGTCACCAGAGCGAACAAGGCCATGCACGCCGCCGCTCTGCCGCTCTCACTTCTTGACCACCCACCGGCGCTGTCCTCCAATGGCTGCCCCTCGCCGTTGAGCAGCTGTGGCTGCTGGCCAAACACGCCCTGCGCCGCCTGCTGCTGCCCATGGCCGAAGGGGGCACTGGACTGCCCGGTTCCCGCTCCCGCGCCGTGGACGCCGCCCGGCGCCAGCGCGTCCGGCAGCGGCGGCGAGGCTCCAAGTGGCAGCTGGTGTGGATGCCCGTGCGGGTGTGGCATGCCGACTGGAGATGGTCCCGAGAAGGGCACGCTGCCTGGTGATCCTGGCTCGCCAGACGGCGGGGCCGTCGTCGTGGTGCCTGGGATTGTGTCGCCGGTCGGCGGGGCGGCGAGTGGCACGCCGAATGGTGGCAATGGCGTTTGAGGGCCAAAGGTGGATGGAGCTGGACGCGGCGACGAGTACAGCGGCTGGTCCGGCAACATGTCAGCTGGCGGGGGTGCCAGCAGCGGCTGGTCCGGCGAGTCAGGAGTCGTGTAGGTTGGCGGCGGTGGCAGCGACAGGTCCGGCAAGTCGGGAGACGCGGGCGGCGGCAGTGGCTGTTCGGGTGCCGTGTCAACTGGCGGCTGGACCGGCAAGTCCGGCAACGTGTCGAGTGGTGGCGGCGCCGGTTGGTCTCCGAAAGGCAAGTCCGTGCTCCCCGCACCAGCAAGAGTCGCTGCTGGCGGCGTCACAAGTTTTGTGCTGGCAGTCGACGGCGGTGGGAGCGCCTCTACCGACGGCGCGGTCGTTGACACCGGCAAGGGTGCCCCGCACTGCTGCCCCGTCCATAGCTCGCCGCTTGCAGTCCACACCGTCACACCTTCCTTGCTAACAATCTTCATGTCGCCACCGTCCTCAAGGCTCAGCGTTCCCGGGTCGGCGTCGACCCCGGTGTCCCACAAGGAATGCCCTCCGGCGAAGAGCTCGAGCCCCACTGGCGAGAACGCCAGGTCGCACGTGTCGGCGCCGCCCACTGGGGTGCAGTCCGACTCCCACATGCTGCCGCTGGCGCCAGCTTGCTGGACCTGGACATAACACGCGTCACCGCCGAGGCCGCCGGCGGCGTCCACGGCGCGGCGGAGGTACGCGGCGTACGATCCGGAGGGCGAGGTGAGGAATGGCTGCGCGCTCTGGCCGTCGATGTCAGGAACAATGGCCGGCGCGACGGTGGCGATAACCTGCTGTTCGTCGCTTCTGGAGATGTAGTTGGAGGAGATGGCAATGGAGCTGGAGATGCGCGCGAGGAGGAGGAGGATGGCGAGGGAAGCCATGGTAAGATCGATCTGGTGAGCTAGGCAATGGGAGGGGAGTAGAGGGTTTTTGAAGCGAGGCAGAGGAGGGTTTGGTGCAGCTTTGTGGAGCAGCTCCAGTCAGTGTAGTGGTAGTAGGAGTGTGGCGAACATTGCATGGAGCAGAGGGCATCTCAGTCCTAATCCTGTTTGGTCTAGGTTTCGATCTGTTAAGATACCTCATGTTAGTGTGGCTTAGTGCAATTGATTGGATGGTCGTGGGCTCATGGCATTCTTATTGTGCTCACCTGTTCCAATAGATAGGTATATCTACTAAGCTGACACCTGCAAAACTAAGGAAACCAAGCCTTTTCTTTTGTACTTTGCCGCCGGTAGTTTGATAGACTCGCATAAACAAAGAGAACTTAAATCATGTCACCAACGAACCCTAATACATTTGTCGTCAAGCATGAACCTTTCTAGAAAACCAATGACAGTCGGACACGACTAGTAGCTTAGATACATCTAAACGACGGGAGTTATTGATGATGCAGCTCAGATTGGTAACAATGGCAGCAACTATGAGATGAATTCACAGCAGGAAGGTTTCAGGGGGGAAATGGGAAATATCATCAGTAAAAGTACAGGTTTCAGATAGAAGTATCAAAGAGGAGAAAATTTTGGCATCGGTAAAATAAGCATACAATTCTTGTTTTAGCAGGACATGTTTGCAAACAACACTAATAATCTTTGCTATTCGAATCTGTCACTTGTGCCATTCTCATACCCTTGTGCTGCTGATAATTTCAAACACCCGAAGTACAAATAATTTAGCTCTCTATGTATGATGACCCACACTAATCCCCATGGATTGTGTAACGTTCCCACTTTTTTGTTGGGTCATAGATCTGCAAGGTAATTGGAGTCATTAGTGAATGAACAAAACTGTTGCCAAACCAAAGTATATCGCTGTCAACAGAGTTGAGGTTATTAAGCATGAAAGAAGATAGAGAAAATTGTCAAACCTCCCATCTTGAAGCTGGGAATATATGCTTATTTTTCTCGTACCAATGCCTCTCTACAACCTTCCCCGCGTGAGACTGCAGTTATCAAACATGGGTTTAGAATGCAGCATATGGGAAACTGGAAAGTACAAATAAGACATTGTGAAACGTCAGTCACCTCATCCTTTTCTTTTGTTGCATCGGCAATGGTACGAACATCCTCATGAACATCAAAATGGAAAAGCTGTCAACAGAAATCAGTGTCGTTAAATGTTTAAGCTCGAATGCCATGAGGAAAAAATTCATCTGGAATAACAAAATGATCTCTTCATCTCTTCAGTATATGTAAGCAACTAAAATTACATGTAAGCAACTAAAATTACATAATCATTTAGTTCCAGATTCAATATTCTTAAAACTGTGAATTAACGAGGTTAAGGAAGACAGAAGAAACTGCTAGCCTTGATGAAATGAAAACAGTGGTCAGTTATAAGAAGCCAAAGATTACAAAGCTGGAAATACCAATGCAAAAAGGAACTGCACCGTTGTTTTTCCAAAAAGCTAGGAAAAGCTTCAGAGCAAATAACATGTTTTGAGCAGAATATATCCAAATCACAAAAAGAAAGAAGAATTACCGGTCCACTCTTGCCCCTCGCTTTGTTGATAATTAATTCATAAAAGCTGTGTTGCTGTCAAACAAATGAGAGAACATGGAATCAGAAAATGGTTGGACTTACTTTAGCAGAACTTTGTAGATTAGAAGAGAATGAACACATACATGAGGGATTATAAGATCTTCCTTCACATAAAGTAGATTCTCAACTGAAGTTGTCCGTACTTCACGGAATTCAGGGGCAAGCTGCTGTTGAACAGCCCTTAGGAATTCTCCAATGCTGTCACCTTTACGGACCTGGCATCATAGTAGGCTTTGTTTTCATTGTACAGTCCACATCAAAAGCTTCGAACAGGAAAATAAGAAGCAAGTTCACCATTGATTAGAAATTAACCTGGATAACTCTCCTGTGCCCAGTCCCATCCCAGTAACTGTAAGTAATTGAAAGAGGTTCATCTGGAACGTGACATGATGTTAAGTTAGGAAGAAATTTTATCCAAAAATTGTGACTCGTAGTAGATTGATTAAAAGTGTGTAGTCCTATCAGAATGTGGCAGTACTTTTGATCAATTCCTGCTCACGCAACCACTGCTTCTTCAGTCGTTCTCGTTCTGCTTGTTCCTCTGCCTCCCTTTCTCTGAAGGATCACTCTTAGCCAACAGCTTGCAGGTCAAACAAAGCTTGGAAATGGAGAATCAATGAACAATTCTAAGTGGTAATCATAAATCAACAGACATACCTATCGGGTAGAAAGCTTGTCTCGACAGTTGGATCCTTTCCAAGTTTGACAGGGCCATTTTTCTTGGTTTCTTCTGTACAGAGAAGCAAAATTATGTTCACATTAGCTTAAAAGTAGTTCTATAATTCTTTACTCTTTAGTAATGTCAGGACACAGAGAAACATTGCTGTTGGAACTGGGCAAGGATTAAGACATTCTACGCAAAGCCCTGTGCAAGACCTGTTTAATTCACCTTGGTGTTTCTCTACAGGTGAACTTGAAGTGATCTAAATAGAAGGATCATGACGACAACAAGGGTTTTGCCACAGTTGCATCAATCAAACTTCATTTCATCACCAATTTAACAACTGTAGCAAACTTTATAGCAAATGATTGCTACAGAAGTAAGATCTCAGAAATAACACAACAAAAAAAAACACATAAAACAATGCTTCACAAGAATTTGAAAACTATGATGCAAAACACAATTATCATCAGAAGGAAACTAGTACATGAGCAAAGAATATACAGATGTGGTAAATTTAATATCGCTCATGAACTACATCACGGCTATGCTAACAAATGAAATATGAAATCATAAGCTACAATCACCCCACACGGTGGGGAATATAGAAACAAAGCCACAAAAAATGGTCAATGCAATAGACAGAGATGTGTGCAGTGCACCCCCAAAATGAACAGATCTGCTTGAAAAGTACACATAAATGAGGTAAGAAAACAAAACAAAAAAAATAGTAAGACCACAGATAGGTTAGAAGGACCATACGTTTCTCAAAATCATCTTCATCACTTCCATTCTCAATGTCGTCGCAAAAGGATAAGCGTGGATCACCCTTCACTCTCCTCTTTTTCCTTTTCTGCATTTGCAATTCTTCTTCTCTGAAACAAACAACACACCATTGTTTGGCTGAGGGAAGGAATACGGTACCTATGATATTACCAGGCTTGAGTAGTTCAAACTCACTCTTGTTGCAGCTTTTGAAGTTTCTCTTTCTCTTCCTCCTCGATCTTGGTTCGAATGTTAACCCTCTATACTTGGGCAGAAGGACAATAAATTAGATGGAAAATCCCAGTTTTCAACAAGTGAGCTGCCAAATAATGATGTGAGTATGAATTGGCTAATTACCTTCTCGACATACTGCTCCCTGGTGACGAGACCAACTGTTTCCTTCTTGAATGCAGTCTCAAGAATCTGAATGTAACAGCAATTTAAACATTAACTTAATAAAATTCAAAGATATACACGAGCTACACTAACAGCCTACTTACAGAAATTCAAATAATTTTAAACGACAATCAATACACACGAACACACACAAAAACATATCAATTGGTCAACTGAGCAACAGAAGTGATGTGTCTCGAAAGTGAATCGTACATGGGCAAACTAAGCAGAACACAAATCTAAGCTGGTTTTGCTAAATCACAAGTAGAGCAAACTATCCAGTTAAAATTGCAGGCGATTACAAGTGACTCAGTGTCTCTTTCCGTCCCTCGTAGCTTGGCTGGATTTGGTAGCGAGACGGACAGAAGGGGAGGAAAGTGAAGCGCGCGGCCGTGACGGCGATTACCTCGGAGGTGCTGGAGCCGAACTGGAGGAGGCCAGGCTGCCCGTCCGCGGACTTGTTCTTGAGCTCCTCGATCTTGCGGCGCTCCGCCTCGCGCTGCTTCTCCAGCCGCCGGATCTTCACCGCGTCCTGCGCCGTCCCCACGTACCCATCACCGAACCCCGACATCTTCCTCGACCTTCTCCTCCTCCTAGGTCGGTCAGAGCGGTTGCCAGCTGCGGCGAAACGCGCAGCGGCCGGACGGAGGACGGAGGCGGCCCGCCGGAACAGAGCTCTGGTGCCTGGTGGACGCGTCGGGCGAGCCGGCGAGGGCGAGCCACCTGCAACTTGCGGGCCTGCGGCACCGGCCAGCCGCCGGGGTGCTTAGGAGGTACGTGGGCCGAACCGACTTACAATTCTTCACCCTGATTAAGTTGGGCCACGTCTTACTGAGGCCCATCACAGCCCAACAAGTAACAGGCGACTCTCGTCGTCGAATTTGCACCATTTGAGAAAAGGTTACGCTTATTGAACAGGTCTTCAGTGAAACAGCATATACTGATCACCGTTTGAAAAAAGAGACAGGGGTGAAACGGGCATTACCTGTCCATGTAACCAAGTAAAAGAATTCGCAAAAGAAATACTCCCTCCGTCCCAGAAAGGATAACGTTATGGGAAGCGTGCCGGTCAAACTTTCTCAACTTTAACTAGATTTATAGAAAATACGTGCAATATTTATATCTCTAAATAAATTTATTAAAAACTAGGCTTAAAGATTTTTCCGGTGATACCAATTATTTAGTATAAATATTTATATATTTTAATATATAATTATTGGTATTTTTAAAATATTGACTTCTCGAAAAACGAGAATGACATCTATTTTGGGACGGAGGGAGTATAGCCAAGTAAAAGGGCACACTGATTTAACTACTGTTCTCTCTATGTTCCAAGTTATCGACGAGAATGATCCAATAACAAAAACAGGAGAAGTTTAACATCCATACACGAACATGTGTATATGTTAACAGGACAGAGCTACTTCGGATAAATTATAGGGTGTTTTTTCCATCCTAAGTCAAAATTCTTTAAATTTCAAAGTTAAAAGAAATTTGATCGTCTAGGATAAAACCTAAATTTTAACGGATGGAGTATTAATAACCTATATAAAAAGTCACATAGCATAAATGATTCAAAATCCTGTTGCCAATAGACAGCAACGGCAGGCAATGACGAAGAATTCAGCTCCTTGACAAATCAGATAGCTCCTGGTCCATTTTGGCTTCCGCGAGGAGCTGCAACACAGGCAAAAAGCAGCACAGCATTCAGTTCCAGTTAGCATGCAACCGTAGCTCGAGAAGCAGCAACGGCTCAATAATTTGAAACACCAAACTGAAGAAAAAAAAAGTCTGAGATGATGCAGAGTAGTCGATACCTGCATGTTTGTCGGGACGATGGTGTCTGGCAGCGGCCTCCTTTCGCTTGCCCATCCTCCTGCTCCGCCGCTCCCTGGCCTCGGCCGCCGCCGCCGCCGCTTGGTCGCGGCTGCCGCTACCCATTGTGCTTGTGCCAGCGCCGAGCGCCGCCTCCAGGGCGGGCATGCGAACCTGATGTGTGCTCGACCCAGCCCGAGAAGAGGAAGAGGAAACCGTCCCGAGAGCCAGCAAAACATCTCAGAGGCTAACCCAGCCGTCGTCACGCTCCACTGGGTGGCCCAACTCCGCCTGTTCGTCTCCATGCATCTCTTCAGCGACTTCGTCGAGAAAAATCTTGTCGAGGGTCTGCTCGTCGAGGACGCCGGTCTCCAGGAGGAACTCCTCGAAGGTCTTCTTGCCGGTCGTCGTCGCCCGCGGCGGCTGCGCCTGGGCCGAGGCGCTACCTGGAGACGCCGCCGGCATACCAGGGCGCTGCTGCGCTGGAGGCGCCCAGGTCCAGGAGCTCGTCTGTCCACCGGCATGCTGCGCTTGCGGCGCCCAGCTCGTCTGTCCACCACCAGCAGGTTGCTGCACGGGACGCGCCCAGCTTGTGGCGAGGAGCTGCGTAGCCGTCCGCCACAACCGCCGGAGCTGCGTAGCGAGGAGCTGGAGGAGCATGCTGCGGCGGCGGCAACGGCTGGGCCTGGTACCAGCCGTGGGCGTAGTAGTTGTTGGACCAGAAATGCTGGGATGGCAAGGTGTTTATGGCCGCCACGCGCGCCGCTAGCTCCATGCCGTGCGGCGGCGGCTGCACAGCCGCCGTGCCACTGAAGTATTGGAGTGCCATCGCGTTCGGCACACCGGCTTGATGTGGCATGGTCATGTGGGGATGGCTCTCCGGCTGGAAGGGGAAAGTCTGCGGCGGCACCAGCAGCGTGTCGGCGGCACTAGAATGGCCTAGCTGCGGAGCCTTTGTTGCGCCGACGGAAGAATCACGTTGGTTCTCCTGGAAAAGGGCCTGATGACTTGCCTGAGCGCCGAACATGGCCGGAGCCGGAAAAGACGGCGTGAAGTAGCTCGACGGGTTGCTTGGGCGACCCATGTTTCCTCCTGAATCTCCTTGATGCGCCATGTCTCCGGACTGATTGCTGATTCGATTGCAAAAAACACACACACAAGCAAAATAAAACAATGAGTGGAAGATCGAGAGACATTTTTCAAAATTCTTATTCTTATTCCATTGCAAACAAATCGAATGGCTGTACTCGTGGCCTAACACATGCAGCTCGCGGTTCGATGCCACGCTGGAACTGGAGCTTAGCAGTCTGGAAATGGGAACATGTCCACATTCTACGTTCCGAAAATGAAAATATTTCTGTTTCCATATTATAAAATAGCATCCCAAGTTCTCGTTCCCGCTACATGTTCTCATTCCCTCGTGGGAACGGCTGCTAAGAGATGCTACTGTAAAAGCATTTCCACCCGATCTCTTATGCCCTATTATTTTTATATTCTTTAGGAGATCCCTTAAATCCACCACCATATCTCCCCTAAAGAAAGAGAAGACTTCTCCATCTCATAAATCAATGTGAGATTTTAGTAATCTGCTGGCACAAAAGTCTTCCATATTCTAAAGGTTTTTTTTTTCGAGAGATCTCTTATAAGTGGTCGTAGGAGAGAAGGAACAGGAGATGATCCGGTGCAGATGCTCTAAGTAACCTATATTTTTTTTCGGTAAGGAGAACAACATAACCTCGAGGGACCAACTTTTTTAAAACAACATGATGAGAGAATTGCCGGTTGTATTAAAAAAAACATATCAGACTTATTTGGGACAAACAAAACCCCCAGTTTGTCTGAAATCAAATCATGATGATGTCTAAGTTTTAGGGCTCACGGCCAAAATTAAATTAGACAACACATTTTAAAAAACAATATCTGACAAATCAAAGACTTGTTTAGTTGGTTGGGAGCAAGTCGGGCATCCTACCCGATCGCTTTTGGGTTCGATGCCCAAATCCTTCTTGCACAACAAGGGGAAAATGGGGATAGATACCACCCAAAGACTTCAGATAGTGTTTGGTTCGGGTGCTAGTAACATGTTTTTTATGGAGGGTAATAGATCCTGTTGTGTTTTGTTTGTTTTAGGGCCACGTGTAATCGTATTGCGACGTTATCGAATATGGGCCTTCGCATAACGCTCCCACCATGGGGTTATCCAATACCAAGTATCGTCACTGCTAGGTGCTAGCTCACCATGACTTCGTCTTGTCGTTTTCTAAGGAAGCAAGAACGGCAAGATACATGTAAATCGACTCTGCGAGGAAAAAAAATAGGGATAGATACCACTATTGCCTTCTAGCATACACCCTATGACCTTGGTTCGGGTTATGGTAACCTAATGTTATGGGGGGTGTTTGTTTTAGGGCCACATATAGTCAGATCGCGACGCTATCGAATATGGGCCTTCACAAAAACGATAACGCTCCCACCATGACGTTATCCAACGAGTACCGCCCATCAACTCTGCATAGCTTCTTTGTTCATGTTACCAAAGCTAACCAAACAAACCAAATGATTGCTTACCATCTTTACCTTAGCGTCATTTATCCAATCCCTTTGTGTTTGTGTTTCCTTATCTCAAAAGCTAAAGTTGTGAAAAAAAAAATAGCTGACCTGATGAGGGTGTGCATTCTGGGGTTTCTTTTTCCACGTATTTCCCATGCACAAACTCTGACGAATGGAGTTGACTCAAAAGTACTTTTGCATGTTTTAATTGTAGTATACCTATTTTATTAGGACAATGACTTCATGGCAACGCTATGGAAAGGAAAAAAAATGTCATTTTTCACATGACAGATCTACAGAGTTTATTCATAATGGTCCTTCAGAAAAAAGTATATTCATAATGGTCCATGAATTTCCACAAACGT
The DNA here is from genome assembly GCA_023333625.1 of Bothriochloa decipiens. NCBI lineage: Eukaryota > Viridiplantae > Streptophyta > Magnoliopsida > Poales > Poaceae > Bothriochloa > Bothriochloa decipiens. The sequence goes on along the minus strand of CM041630.1, from coordinate 52,076,849 downwards.
TATGATGCGATCTTTGGAAACCAAAACTTTCCTGTTAAGCTACATCTAAACTTCAAGGAATTAAAATGGTATTGCTCTCTGTTTCAAAAATTATTATGAACCAAAACTTTCATGTGTTTCATCTATAGGCGATTTTCTTTTAGCTTAGAGAACTTTAGATCTCCTCTCCTCATATATTAACCGGAAAAGGCACAAGCGCCTAGGCTAGGAAGGTGAGAAGGCTTGAATCTGGTCAGGTCGATCAGGTGAAACCTAGATCTCATCAACCGTGGAGAACGCGAGAGCTCTCCTCTCCACTATATAGTTGTATAACGTTTTCGTATAACGTTTTCGAAAAATGAAATTTCTTATGGAGACCTGAAAAGTAAACTTGAGTAAAGGGGAGGGCAACCGTAAGAACATACCCGATTGCAGTCTTGGTCGCCCAAATCAGTCACCTTTCTCACCCTTGCGTTTTGGGCGATATGTTTTAAGGGGAGTGAAGCTTCTAATCTGGAAACAACTCTGATTTATAGACTCTGCCCGTCCACCTCTCGACTGAAACTGAAAAGGTGATGTATCTGTTTGTTGCTAATTAATTTCAGTTTGTTCTCATGCAAGTAATTGAGCTTGAGCCTGTGAGGTAGTCACAGTGGCAATTGACCATCGATGGTCGCACATGTCATACTGATCTGACGACCGAGAAAGCGTATCCCCACACACGCACCCCGCCCACCAACAACTGATATTAGCGCGTCCAAAGAACGAAGCGTTCTACTGCTGTCACAGAGAGAGAGAGAGAGAGAGAGAGAGAGAGAGGTCCCTTCGTACCTCACTGGTCATTGGTAATGTACAGAAATCTCTCTACAAAGTGTACTTGCTGGGAGAGATTGTCCCATGACATATCCTAAACATCTATCTCTAACAATCGATTTTTATCTTTTGTATATCTGCAACTAAACGCATTATTTTGAGATTATATATCTAAGCATATCTCAGTGCATTAATTTGAGTTCATCTAAACATATATTGAGGCATAAGGGCATACACAAAAACCCATAGACGGCCGCCGGTAAGTTCTTGCCACACCACACACAAAGGCAACTGAACAATAGCTTATACAGTGAACCATCTATTTAATTATTTATATTATTTAATAAATTGATGCATCCATTGATAATTGAGCGCAAAAAAAAAAGACCAAGGATGATAAGAAATTTTTGATATACTATTTTGTTGCTTCTTTGATAAAGAAAGGCCAAGAACTATCATGTTGACGCTAAATCGGTCACACACTATGACACTAGCAACAAGTGCAAGATAAAAACACACACAAGGTTTAATATGGCGAGACCGATTTGACGCTAGTTATTCATTAGAAACATCCACCGACAAAAACACATCGGGAAGATGCACAACGGGAGTGTACTAGGACTAGCGAGGCCATCTAGAATGAGAACAAATCTTGTCAAGGGACATACTGATAGTAGGGGGTTGAAAGAGATTAGGGTTTAAAAGGGTAACACTGAAGTAGATTTATTTTTTGATTGATTCGATAGATAGATCTCTAAACCGACTCTAATCCTGTCATATAATAGAGGGGCAGTCTTATCTCACTAGAAAGCATGTTCACATACAATTTACAAGTTTTCCACAAGATGAGACGAGTTTTCAACAAGAAAATCTTGAAACTCCCTCGAACTGCCACAACCGGTTTAGGTTGATTTGGGAACTGGTTCGGTCTCTTTCTAGAAAATACACAGATCTCAAAGTAGCCCATTCTAATTAATGTAGTGATTAATTACTTTCCTTTTGAGTATGGCCCGGCCCATCAAACCCATCCCCAGTACTGATCCAAGCTCTAGATCCCATTTGTTCAGTGTCTCTCCGTTTACTCGTTGAGCGAAATGACGGGCGATCCCGTTTGCCGGCGGTGTGATCTCAATTGGGTCAACCATAAACAATTCCTGTCATGTTTCTTCGAAAAACCCTGATCATGTTCGCTTTTTGTTCTACCTTTAACCCATTCTGAGACCGATCAACATGATGTTCTCGTCTCTTTTCCATGCTGATACTATCATTGAACATCAGGTCAAAAGGACCAAACACAGCAATCATAATGCCTACCGGCGAGAGTCTAGTCCAGGGTTTGGGTCGATCAGTAAAAAGAATGACTAACAATATAATATATAATTGGCATAAGTTATGTATCATACAACAGCCATAATAGGCGTCCGAAGGGAATTGATACCATAAGCGGCAACGAAAATAAATCCAGTAAGCAGAGAACCAGGACAAGACTTTAGACTGACAAGAGGATTATTTCCTGACCTCCTTGCATGTATGTAAAATGTTCTGCTTTTGTTTCAACAATACAGATGCTGCAGTGATGCCGCTAGTTATTCCCATCAAGTGCCCAAGATGGCCATCTGAAAGCAGTCATGGCTCCTTGTTGCCTGAGGTTGATACCTCTGCACTGCACATTGGGCATACCTGCAAGAATCAGGAGGCATTTTGTCACATTTAGGTGCAACGAAAACTGTTGTTTAGAAGTATCCACATCATGTTGATTGGAAAATGTGTTGAGATTAACTCAAGCCAGGTGATGTGTATTAGGATCAACATGGCATGATCAGCCTGCAGGAACGCTGAAATATGTACTAAAAATATGTATACAACTTGTAAACCTATTACTTTGCAAGATAGGATCCACATAGCATAATCTGCCATAGTAGAAATGCTGAAACGGACTGACAATATGAATAGTGAATACAGCCTATAGCTAGACATTGTGCCAGACAGTAAGATAACAGGAGTCAAGCAGACCATCATCTGTGCAGCAATTACAACAGTTCTGCCAGCCTCAATAGATAAATAAAACTTTATAATCTTTTAAAGGCACTAAGTTTTCTTGATCAACTTAGAGCAAGTATAATGTGAGACTGCTGTAAGCTGGCTAAATGCTGACGAGGTGGAAAGATAAGAGGAGAGAGATGAGAAGCAGGTTGTAAGCTTACAGCTGCCTCAGGCACAACTTTGTGAGGGGCAAGTAGGCATGTATTAATAGGGAAGAGCAAACTACTATATGGGTGGGCTAGAAGAAGGCTGCAAAAAAACCTTACAGCTATAGCAGCTGGCTGTAACTAAGAGTATCACAACTCAGCACTGATTAAATAAAGAGAAACCAGTCATAGGCAATAATGATGCTGCTACTACTAAAACACTAATAGAAAGAAAATTAAAGCTTTAACAGACTGGACTGATTTAAGAACAAATGGTTGCCGAACTTCTCTTATATTCTACTCAAGATAAATGTGGCTGAACTTACAAAAGTATAGAAATACTTTATCTATAAACATCATGCAAAACCTAGATAATATATCCCCAAGTGTCCATTGGTGAGCATACCAGCTTCCAAGGTATGTTGATCAGCTAAGCTTTCAAATCTTCTTTTCACCCCACCACATGGCATACAAAAATTTCATTACCACAACAACAAAATTACATGAATCCGCATGCCAACATGATGGAATGTTAGCTAACCAAAAAATTACTAGACCATGATAGAACATCGTAGGCTCCATTTAAGACTAGAAGGCTCACTCACAACTTCAGTCTGATACAGTGTAACGGCACCAGATATCTTGACCACAATTACAAATCTAGGGACTATGTCAAGCAAATAACACAATATTCTTACTTCAAATGCTGCCTGTTATTGCAACCCTCGATAGCATTGACATTCTATGTTTTGTATGCAACCAAACTAAACACAGCTGCACAACTAGAATAAGAAGAACATGGTTGACAAATATTAGCCTGCCTAGCGGCCCACAGAAAAATCTTACGCTTTTTATTTTGACTAGAAGTTACCAAACATATTATACTATACAGACAAGTTGTAATGAAAACATTCCTCCTCCAGGTACATGCATGTGTGACAGTCTGAGATACTTCACAGAATCACAATATGTTATTAAGGACCAACGAGTTAATGAAATGAACTTTCTAGCCATTCAACTATGTGGATCTCAAGAAGATCCATCATACCTTATTTATTTGCAGCCACTGGTTTATGCATTCAGGATGGTATAAATGCTTGCAGGGAAGTGCAATCAAAGATTCACCCTCCTCCAATTCCACGCGGCAAATTACACATCTGTCAACAATAATGATACATCAGGACTTCATATACAGAAGATAGATCATTACAAAACTATAGAGCTTCAATTATTTGCACATACTGCTCTGTGTTGCCATCCTGAACATCTTGCATCTTGTTCTTGTATGTTACTGAAGGTAAAGAAGCAAGTGTATCAGCAGAGAGACCTCTGTTTTCTGTGCCAACCACTTCACCCAAAGCGACTAATTCCTGATATCAACATGAGAACCATTAACATGACATATTGATGTATGAAGCTTCAAATGAGGGGCTTTGAGACCTAAGGATAAGAGAACAAGCAATGTAACTTGCCTCATACGAGTACTCGTCTGGATCAACCTCTTGCCATGCCTCCTGGGTTTTCATAAAAGCATATAGAACTGTAAGTTGTTTATCATTCATTATAGTTGACTAATTATGAACAAGTACAAGAGAAAATAAGACCAATATGTGAACAATGATATAAATTTCCCATATGTAAAAACAGTAGGAATAATTGGGAAATATGCCAACCATCCCTAGAGAACTGAGGACAATAGTAGTACTTGACTAGTAATCATAAAATTATAGATGATATATGTTGCTTCTGGATCTTATTGCTAGAAAGCCAGATAATTCAAGCTTACTAAAGAAAAACCCAATCATAACTAAAACAGTGAAAGTAGATATGACTCCTTATTTAGAGCCTGAACTACAAATCTAATTGTGAGAAAAAATAACATTGGCAGTTGAAGCCAAAGAAGAAAAAAATAAATGCAATCTAACTTAATAGCATTGAATCCATACTAATTTTTGATAGAATAAAAACATCATGAAGAAAATTCATGCACATATAGACAGCTCTCTTAATGGCTGAGATATAAAATACTAGAAATGTCTCCAGGACCACTTCCAAAGAGGCATTAGTCTAGTGTGGTTTTATTTACAATCAACATTTTAAGCAGCCACACACACTGCAACATCATTTTATTTTAGTAAGTGAGAAATACAATCAACAAACATATAAACAAGTAAATGGTATTCCCTTCACTAAAAGGGCAAGGCAGACCCCTAGAATCTATACAATCAAAATGCATCAATTTAGAAAGAAAAAGAGTAGATGTTTTACAGGTAGAAAATAACGTCAACATTCTATCAAAGGAAAGTACAATGGTATCAATAACCAACAAATCAAAATTATTTTAGCTGAATCAATAAGCTATGGCACAAATCATGCTGACTGTTTATGAAACATCATGCATGTTGCATTGATTAAAGAACAACTCCATTAGTTTGCATGCGCAGAATTTAACAAGGGTCAGACTATGGCATTTTGTTTGTTATGAGACCATTAATTGCAAACTCAAGTGATCTTCCCTAGCAACGAAGGTACAATTCATCAACTAGATGAGATGAATCACAACCTGTGGATCATTCACAGGATCCTCCTCATGCTCCACATCCACTGTCCGCCCTGCAACAGAAAGCCAAAATTACAAACAAGCAACCGACTAAATTGTGAACTGAGCTGGGGTTGGAGGCAATGAATCATTTGTGCTCACAATCGCTGAGACCAGCGAGAGCCATAAGCCGCGCGGCGACCTCACGCTCCTCAGCATCCTGCAGAGCGCGAGCATAAGCCTCATCGTCCTCAAACTCTGCAGGGTCGACCTCCGGCTCCCCTTCTTCGTCCTCCTCGAACTCTTCGTCGTATTCGCTCCCCTCGGCGCCCTCCCCCTCGCCCTCTCCCTCTCCCTCTCCCTCACCATCGCCCGCAGGGTGCCCGTGGTGGTGGACGCGGAGGTGATGCTCCAGCTCCTCTTCGTAGTCCTCCTCTCCCTCCTCGTCGTACTCGTAGCTCCCGGCATCAGAGCTCCCGTAGTCGCTGCCTTCGCCACCACCCCCGTTCATCCGGAGCAACATGTACGCCCGCTCCTGCACCGATCCGAAGCACCGGTTAATCGCGGGGGACAAGGAACCCTAGGAGCGGCCCCGAGGCCGCGAGATCTCGTGGTCGCTTACCTGCTCCTGCAGGACGCGGGCGAGGGCGAGGTCAGCCTCCTCCTGGCTGAGGGCCGTGAAGGGCCGCCTGGCCGCCTCGGCCGCAGCCGCGGCCGCGGCCGCGGCGCCACCGTCGTCCGTGGCTCCGACAGCCGCCGCGGTAGGTGGGGGCGGATTCAGGCTAGGGTTCGAATCGGCGGCTGGCTTTTCGGGGCCGGCCCCGTCCCCGCCACCTCCACTCCCCTTCGAGCCTTCCATGGCGGCGAGCGAGGTTGGAGACGGGGCGATACGAGGAAAAGGATTAGCGACTCGAGTTAAGCCCCCAGCCCGGGAGGTCGATCCTGCGTTTTGTGTAAAACTGATGGCCGATTAGCAGTGTGGTTTCGGTTTAAACCAGAGCTCTGGTTAAGCTAAACACGCTGGGGGCGTGGGAAACGGCTCGATTGCGGGTGCGGCTCGGTTAGGTATTTAGTGCCTGACACTTTGGGCCCGATATCTCTTGGTGCCACTCGTCAGTGAGAGAAGGGTGTTCATCTGTGGTATATCAGACCGAGTGGCTGTGCGACCTGGAACGAGTACGCCGTACTACGTCACCAAGGAAACGGGTGGGTGTTCACCTACTCGGCCTGAAAGAGATCATCTCACCGACCTGTGGGGAGTATGTGCCCACGTGTCATTCATGTGCCTAATAAAAATATATTTCAGAATTCTGGTTGGGAAAAGGTTAAGCTCCAATAGAATCTCGCACATTCTGCCCATAATGCCAACTTTGTGCTTCGTGCCAAACTAAAAACGGCCATTTCCAATTGTTTCAATTTTTTTTGGAAACTCAATGAGTTTTAATAAATGGCTAAACAGAGCTAGGATCAAATTTGTTGGATTCCTCTAACGGTTTCTAAAATCTCACTCCTAAAAATAAGACAAATTTGCGTCAAGAGTTTTGTCTATTTCTTGATCACCCTAACCATTTTTGTATCTTCGTTCTCTCTTACACATTTCGCATCGTGAACGATTTAACCCTAGCTCGAGTTCGATATGTTTTGGTTCGCAGCCATAGTGAACATGGTCTTGATAGAGGTCTAGTTGCCCAAATTTTCTTTCCTCAGCTCAAACTTAGCCTAGAGTTTTTTTTTTACCTTTTTTCAACTAAAACTGCGAGTTACACGCTCATACAGTACATGGGTTTAATTCTTTCCCACGTCCTTCCATTTATTTTTGCAGGTTGAAATATGGAGTTTATTGTAGAGCCGCTGTTTTTTTTCTAGTCTAGCCAAAAAAATCAAAATTGGGAGTGAGCTTTGGAAATTATTGGAGATGCGCTTATAGCACACAAAAACATGGAACATACCCATATTCCTCATTCGGGGAACATTCACGATCCTAAAGTAAAAAAAACACTATTATAATTAATGGCTCCATGTTCTCGTTTCCTTTTTGAAGACATGGCTAATTGGCTATTAAGGCCCAGACCTGGGATAGAATATTTAGTTTATGTGGCATCCATGTTGGCTTATTTTTCATATGGGTTGTGTCCTGAACTAAGCTTGTGTATGATTTCTAAGACGTCGTAAGATAGATTGAATCCATTTGTGGGTTTCCATTTTCATATCACATGTTTAGGGCTTGTTCAGCCGATGAAGAGCAGGCAGATTTTAGCTTATTTCCTTCACAAACTACCATTAAATCTGCCGATTTTTCAACCTGTTAAACAAGCCCTTAGTTGGGTGGTTTAGGGTTGGAAATTGGAACATGACTTCGTACCGCTGTTGCACGCATCTTTTCTAACAATCAGGTAGTACGCCGTGAGTCCGGATTAATTATGGATCGGAGTGACGCGATGGCACTTTTTTTTTTTAGAAATAAAAAGGATGCCGAAAGCATCTACTGGAGCGGTATTAATTCGGGCCAAACTGAAAAGCCCACCAAACTTTTTGGCCTACCAGAGAAATGTGATTGTTGGTCAGAAACATAAAATGGGCTTTATCATCGCTGATTCCAGCCCAGCAAGCAGAGGAGCCGGGAGATGAACCGAAGCCGAAGCCCTAGCTTGGCTACTTCCCTGCCCGTTCGCCACCGGCCCCATTCGCCGTCAGTACGCCGTCCGCCGTCTCCTCCCTCCCGCCGCTGCCGCCGGCCACCCAGTAATCAGGATGCGGGTGAAGAAGCGATCGAAGAACCGCAAAGCGGTCAAGTTCTACGCCACCTGCTTCGGCTTCCGCGAGCCCTACAAGGTCCTCATCGACGGTACCTTCGTCCACCACCTCCTCACCCAGCGCCTCCTCCCGGCCGACGAGGCTATCCGAGACCTCCTCTCGGCCTCCAGGACGCCAGACCTCTTCACCTCCAAGTGTATCAACGCAGAGCTCAGGCGACTCGGCAAGTCACATGCCGAGTCCTTCGACGCCGCGCAGCTGCTCACCACAACCAAGTAGGTTTCCTTCTTTTCACAGTTTTGTCAGTTGCAGCTAGTACCATTTTTTCCTTTTTGTCAGCCCCAAATCTCCAATTGTGCTCCACCTTGACTTAATCCTTTTACTGCCTGGCTGACTTAATCCTTTTACTGCCTGGCTTAAAATTCACGGCTTGATTTGTGCTCCCTCACTACTATTGCTGTGAGGCTCGGTGGTATTAATTTGATCTTGTCAATGCTAAATAAAATTCTAGAACATCGTTCAGTTAAGAAATGTACTCACATGAACATAGTTACCAAGTTCATACTTCAGAGAACCAAATTATAGTTCTTGCATGCTATCTTGGACTCTGAGTAGCCAATCTGGTTCAATCGAATTTGGTTGTTAGAAAGTGGAATCTATGCTACAGTTGGAATTTGGATCACTTCAGGATGCATTTTTGTAGCCCTTTTTTGGCCCAGGGCCTGTTCACTGGTTTTAGGTGTCATGATGTACATCACTGGCTCAACATTGCAATATAGTAGCTGGTGCGTTTAGTTTTGTGCCATTCTCGAATGTGTCTTTCATTCCCAGCTTGAATTTTGCATATGGGACCTATATGAGCCTAATTATGATGCATTGGCTTAGTGTTTTTCTGGATTTCACGGTGTTACCAGGTGTGAGCATGACAAGGTGGTCAGTGCCGTGAACTGTGTCATGTCACTGATAGGTGATAAAAATCCTGAGCATTTCTTCGTTGCCACCCAGGATCCTGGTCTTCGAGAAAAGTTACGAGAGGTATTGACAACCCTCATCTGTCGTGTGTAAACTGAACTCTGTTCTTTTTAAGAAAATCATGTGGATCATATCTACGACCTTGTCTGGGTCGCAGCAATTTGCTCATGTACTTTCTCTGCTTCCATGTAGATTCCTGGGGTTCCTGTGATATATGGTCTGAAGAACTCCTTATTCATAGAACAACCCTCTGTGCAGCAACGCAAGTTTGCTCAATTGGATGAGGAGAAGCGTCTCAATATGGATATATCTGAATACAAGAAGTTACTGAAGGCTGCGTCAGAAGGAAAGACAGCTGCCAGTGAAAATGGAAGTGACGGAGAACAACATGAGAGGCCTATCAGTTCTCTTGTACAAAATGCTCTTGGTGTTGCCAACAAAAGCAAATTTAAAAGGAACAAAGCAAAGGTTATATTTAGTCATTGCCTTCTTGGTATCTCTTGTCATGTGATTGACTATATTCAGTGTTTGTTTTCTAGTAGGCATCAGCAGCAACCGAGTTCACTACTCTATATCTATTTCTTGTATTAAATGTTTACAAGTATCATTATGCAGGGTCCTAACCCACTCTCCTGTAAGAAGAAGAAACCAAAGCTCCCCACAGCTGTTCAAAATCAGGTATTCTTTGGTAATGTGACACTGCATCATAAGTACCTCTTGTCATTTTGTAGCTGTTAGATCTCTGATGTATGTTCAGAGATTGAACTAAATGTAAAATAACTAAACATTTGTAATTTCTTATTAGGTCCAACAGTGGTAAAACTTTGCTGTGCCTCTCGTTTTCAGTTGTATTAGGACTCACAATCACTGATGACAACATCTGTTCTGCAGGTAGCTACAGCTGATGGCGAGGCGAAGAGGAAGACGGTCCGGAAGCGGAAGAAGGGCAAAAAAGATAACAAGCAATTGGAGACTGCGAACTAGAAGGTCGGGCATGTGTAGGAAGTTTCAGTGCTCTGGCTATGCAACCATCCTGACTCTGGAGCTAGTCAACTAGGGAAGACTTCCTTTCTCCCACAGGATTCAGGATGTCGTGCCATACCATGCTCATTGTATGTCAAAGATGTTTCTTGCAACATATACTTGATGGCTTATGGTGATCGTGAATCCTGATCTCTAGAGGATGTTACTGGATACCTTTTTGTAGAAAGATGCAACATTAAATATTTTTTGAAGCAAACGTTTGATGCCAGTAGCTCTATCATGCTCCTGTTTGCTTGGCTACATGTTTTATCCCATTCTTTAATTGTTGCAAGACGTGCTTGTGGAGAAGGAAGTCATGAACTGTTTTAACTAGAAGTAATTGGAAGTTGCTGCCGTTGGACTCTCCCTCCACTCCATCTTACGACCTGGGCACCGTTATTTCTTTTTTGGCACATTTCTATATGTATTGTGTAAACCTGAGGCCACAATGATATTTTCCTCTGCTAATGCCATCTCGGTCAAGGGCAAAAATTCTTGCTCGCTGTTTTTTTCCTCTGAAATTGAGCTGATTCTGTGAAATTCCTGGAAGCCTCTTTGCCGTGCTGCGGAGCTGATACTTGATATAGGCACTTTGGGCTAACATGGAGCTTGAGGCATACAACTGGCGTGTAACGTTGAGGTTGACCTCTACTGATGTCTTACTCCTCTGCTAATGTAATCTCGGTCATTTGTTGTTGTTGAAGGGAACAAGAGTATTGAATGAATATACTAATAATATTGCAAAGGCAATAAAAGGGTACAAAGGAAGCGCTAGAACTACAAAGTCACAAAATTATTAATGAACTAAAAAAGAAGTAAAGAAAAACGAAAATAGAGACAGAGTGAGGGTCCCACGGTAACGGTTTTACGGGAATGTCTCTCTCCAACCCCAGCAGGTAGTGCTAGAGAGACAAACAAGGAATTCCAACTTTCAAAGGGCAGGACCAGGACCTTGCGCGCTCACCAGTCACGAGTCGCCCTCCAGCTGGGCCGGCCCTGGTATCTTCCGCCCAGTCGCGGCAGGGGCGGAGCGTGGGAGGATCCGGGGCCCCTGGTTCCCAATCCGTGGGCCGATAAGGCAAGGGGTCGGCCATACAAAAAGCCATGGCCCCGGACTCGCTCACGGGTCGCTGTCCCTTGCCTACCCCGCCGCCCTTGGGGCCTTGCCCCTCCCCGTATTTTTAATTTTTATTAATCCTTTTTAAATTCCCCTAAAAATAATCCTTTTAAATTTAGTTTAAAATATCTTAAATTAATTTTTGATGTTCACTGTCCCGCCATGAAAAAAAATTATCACACTCCTATTAGTGCTTTGTCACACCACATAAGGTGAATTTTGAGTTTTTATTTTTAGGTTGTTAAGATGCTCGAAAAAATATATAATTCAGCAGCATAGTAATTTCCTACAAGAATTTTATCGTTGTATAAAAATAATATATTACTAGTATGGTGCTAATATATGAATGTTATAGCTCTTAGTAAGATCTATAACTCAACTTTAATGGTGAAATTTTATATTACTTTTTGAATATCCTTAGACATCAAATATAAAAATTCACAACTAAAAAGTTATAAATCTCATTTAAAGTTATAGCATTCATATAAAGAGTACAACATATAAGAAAGACATTACTTTTCCATAGCAACAAATACTTGTGCTGCTGAAATTTATATTATCTCAGCGATCTTAAATAAAAAACTTAAAACTAAAAGTTGTAGATTCTACTGAGGTCTACAATTTTTATATAAAAATCATCTTCACCTGACGTTGTATGAAAAATATATAATTTTTCTAAAGTTAAGTCTTATCACGCTATTTTCAGTCTTTTTTGTTTGTTTGTGTTTCACACTATTTTCAGTCACGCCAATAGGAATGGCATAAAAAGCTTTTCTTGCGAAAATCACAGCGTGCCACGCCAGCGCAGTGCACGAAAAGTGTTAAAAAAAGTGGGCTGATTTTAAAATAAAGTTTAAAAATAATTAAAATGAAAAAAATCATCCCTGTGTCCGGTGGCTGCGGTTGCGCGCATCATATTCCGACCTCGCGAACACGGGTGCTAGTCACGGGCCTCGCCTCCTCCTCTCCAGTTTCGTTTCCCCCACCAACCGCAGCAGGGAGACTGAGAATGGCCGCGGCGGCGCCGTCGTCCCTAGCGTCCTCCCACCTCTCCCGCCTCGCCGACCTCCGCCGCGCTGCGGCGGTGGCCACTCCCACCGTCCCACAGCAGCTTCGCATCGGCTGCTCGCGCCGCCGCGCCCAGCGCGTCGTCGCCATGGCTGGATCCGGCAAGGTGCGCCGCCGCCCCCGCCGCCCCCGCCGCCTCCCTTTGACCAGCCATGTTTAATCTGACCTGCCATGTTTATTAATTTGCCCATGTGATTTCTGCGCTCATGCTCCCGCTGTACTCTGCTTTGCAGTTCTTCGTCGGAGGCAACTGGAAGTGCGTAAGTGCTTGTTCTCCTTCTCCAGCTTTTCGCTGCTTGGGGTGTCAGTACTGATGATCCTGGAGATTCTGTGCAACTGTATCATATTTTGGGTGTTGCCGCATTGGGCATTCCAACGGGGCCGGGACGAGATTTTTGTCGTCATCTGTACATACATCGTGATTTACTCCGGACATGGCGACTTCTAGAAATAGAAATCGCTTGTCCGCTGCCCAGCTTCGCCTGCCAAAGCCGTTATAAAAGTTGTGATTTTTTTTATTTCGAAAGGGTGTATATAAAAGTTGATGTTGTATCTTTCACCTTTATTTGAAAACTTTTAGCTGAGAGAAGCCAGGTATGCCACCAGTTCTTGACTCCTGAGGGATACAGAGGCCTTGGTACTTTCTCAATCCTGTTTTGAGTGTTTGCTAAGCTTTTGAGAGGCCTGGACGGAGACTAGGCGATGTAGTAAAATGGTGGATTTTTTTATGCTGTGAATTTTGAGTTGTGGTTGTTTATTATTAATGGGTCTGCAAATTTCATCTGCCCACAATCAAGCTTCAAATCTGCAAATTCATTTTTGGGTTTCATCTTTGGATTAGGGAACATGGCTTATTTGTTGTGAAGAAAAATCTTATTTCATACACGAAGCCTCTTCACTTCATGAGCTTTTGCTGGCAGCATTAAGTTATATTCCTTGGTTTATTTAGTTACTCATCTTGGAACTTATGGTGTTGATGTCTGTTTCTTCTCCCTTCTTTTCCCTCTTCTTCAGAATGGAACAAAGGACTCCATTAGCAAGCTTGTCTCTGAATTGAATGCTGCTACCCTCGAAACTGATGTAGGTAAGCGTATTTGTTTCATCTTTACATATCCTAGTCTTCCTCTTTCTAGGATATTCCCATTTAGCATCTGATTGGTATTCTTATGTTTTACTGTTTCACATAGGTTCCCATAAATGTTTTGTTAATACGGATACCTAACTGAATATTTGCATTTACTAATATATCATGTACAAGGCTATCTACTAAAGTGTAAATTCATTGTTGATTCGATGTTTGAATAGTTGGTTCGTAGAAAAAAAACTGCCAGGAAATTTATTTATTTATTTATTTTTGCTTAATGCTCCTATTAAGATTTGCTAGCGAGTTTCCTGAAAGCCTTTTATGTAACTGTAAGAAACTTAAGCATATGAGCTACCTGAATCCTGTATGAGTACCATGTGATCTGGGAATACTTCCATGTTTGTAGCAGGCTCTTCTCTTGAATAGAAAGTGTCTATCTCAGGTTCTGCAAGTGCAACTATAGGAAAAATTTATTTGTTCTATGGCAGTATAGATGGGATTCCTCTTATGGGCTCCAAATTATAACCAGGACCTAATATCTTGGATTGGAAACACGTATAGTAGAGTGAATTATCTCAGAAATTCTATGCCACTTCGCTGCTTGTTTCTTGCTGAATAAAGCAATCAAACTAATGTGTGGCATTATGCAATTCTGCAGATGTTGTGGTGGCACCTCCATTCATCTATATTGATCAGGTCAAGAATTCACTAACTGGTCGCATTGAGGTTTCTGCTCAGAATGTGTGGATTGGAAAAGGAGGAGCCTACACCGGAGAGATCAGGTTGGGACACTGGACACTGGTCACCCTTTTCTTTGCTAATAAGTATATACATGGAGATTGCAACTAGCTGTAAAGTGGTTATAAAACCAGCAGTCTGTTGGTTTTACTGGATGGACTTTGTATAATAGTTAACGATGGATTAGGAGCTTATTTTTTCACTTCTGGCTTTGCTAATAGAACTTTTACCTTTCCCTTAAAAAATTACAGTGCAGAACAATTGGTGGACATCGGTGTTCAATGGGTTATTCTTGGACACTCTGAGCGTAGGCATATTATTGGTGAAGATGACGAGGTGATTAATTTCTGTGCATATGCTACTGGTTGACACTTCCAGAAACATAGTTTTTTATTGCAATATAACAAGTTGTTCAAATGCAGTTTATTGGGAAGAAGGCTGCATATGCATTGAGCCAAAATGTTAAGCTTATTGCCTGCATAGGAGAGCTGTTGGAAGAGAGGGAAGCAGGGAAAACTTTTGATGTATGTTTTCAGCAGATGAAGGCTTATGCAGGTGAAATTTCTTCATCTTAAGAAACCTTTTTTATGGGCATTCTAGAAAAGAATTTGGGAGGCATTGATTTAGCTTGAGGTGCTGATGCATATACATGTATCTGCTTGCAGATAGTATTGCAAACTGGGCCGATGTTGTAATTGCATACGAGCCTGTTTGGGCTATTGGAACTGGAAAAGTTGCTACTCCTGAGCAGGCCCAGGAAGTTCATGCCGTTGTTCGGGATTGGTTGAAGACCAACGTATCACCTGAAGTTGCCTCTACCACTCGAATAATATATGGAGGTTAGTTTCTCATGTCATACACTCATATCGCTATGTCAGAATAGTGTGATTCTCATATTTCTTTTCCATTAGATTTAGTAATGGAAAGATTGAGCATGGAACCGCGGTTTACTAAATTAGTATGAGAGACATTAGTTCATATGCTTAAATATCTCGGCAGATGTTCTGTTAAATTTTATTTCAGTGTTGGGGTGTGTTTAACTTTAACATGACTTACTGGCTCTATAATATGACCATCCTCTGCTTGTGTTGCAGGTTCTGTGAATGCAGCCAATTGTGCAGAGCTAGCAAAGAAAGAAGATATTGATGGTTTTCTTGTTGGTGGTGCCTCCTTAAAGGTATGGCAAATTAACCTCAGATCTTTGTACATTATCTCCTTTGTTCTGTAACCTCTATTGTCAGTGGCTGCTGTTTGTAGCTCTTGAAACTCCTCTTGCAACTTTCATTATGCACATCCAAATCTCAATGGTGTTTAAGTTTAACAGGACATGTACATTGATCTCTGTTCGGTAGTAGTTTTAAAATCATCTGCTTGCAATGTTTTGCTGCCTTTGTTCTCAGTGGTGTTAAATAATCCCAGGTTATGTTATTTGATCTCTCCACTTTATGCAGCATATAGTTTACAAAACCTTCAAGAAGCTTTCAAAATTTTCGAATACCTATATAATAATCAATGATCTGTTAACACATTTCTTGGTTTTGGCAGGCACCGGATTTCGCCACCATTGTCAACTCAGTGACAGCCAAGAAAGTTACTGCCTGATGTGTGTCATAAAGTCTGGGGGAGGTGCGCCGTGTGAATGTGATTGTGTGCCGTCACCTCCTGGTTTTGCTGATTTGCAGCACGGAAACAGAAAAGAATGCAAGATGTCATCATCTTTTTTTGTTCTCGTAGACCTGTACGTGACGGGAGTTCAGTTGTACCGTTGTACGTGAGCGATGTACGTTGGGAATATTGTGTTGTGTGTCCTTTTATATTTTAAAAAGATTGTTGACAGAGGAGAATGATAAGTGGCTTTTTTTTATGCCTCAGCACTTCAAATACTTAAAGTTACAAGTTGCAGTAGAAATGATAAGTGCCTTGATTGTGTACAGGAGCTGACTTTGCGCTCGTTCAATCCAGAAATGATGCAAGCACACTTGGCAGTGGCAATGACTGCCAGTGTTCTCTGTTTGTGGCCAAAGAGCAATTTCAATTTGCATGATGGTGCGCGGCTCTGCTAGGACGGACAGCCATGGACGGCTTCGGCAATCCACAGACCACAGCCATGTGAGGCTGCCAAGGGCCACCACCACCAACTAGAGCACCATGAGTGTGCGGCCAGCCGGCCACCCACTTGCGCGCCAAACCCGCGAATGGCAGGTGCACCGTGGACGTCCTCAGCTGCGCTGCGCTTCCGTTTTTTTTTTGTTTTGTTTTTTTTGAGTGCCGCAACCACGGGAGCACATCCAGTTCCTACTCCTACCCCAGAACGCCGGTTCTCCCAGGACCACAACCTTTTAACCAGATCGATCCGCGCGATCCGGCGACGAACCATACCGTACGGCATGACAGGCAGCTGTTAACCTTCCTTCCCACTGCCCACGTTTGATAAAGGCTTCATGAACAGAGACTTTTCTTCGAAAGGTTCACACGATGTTCTCCCCTTGCAACGTTGATGACAACGATGTTTCCCCGTTGGAAGGACAGTCAGAGCTTTGGTTAGGGCTAAAAATTAACTTAAATTAGCTGGATTAATCAGTTATTAGGATTGATCAACTAGTTTGCCCCTTGTTTGTATGAGCTAAGACAGTCTAAGATCATGTTTGGAAGTGGTTGGCTAATCAGTCCATAAGGACCAAAACAGGCAATCATGAACTAGTTGTCAAGCTAATAGTACTAACTGGTTGTGAGTTATGTCAATCCAAAGAGACCCTAATTTTACCAAATTTTTGGATGACCAACAAAGTAACAATTAGCCCGTGGAATGACTTATAATGAATTAGCTGACTAACAATTAGCCCTAGGTATCCAAGGGGCCTTGGAATGAAGATGGGTAAATGACGGTTTCTTCAGAAGATGGTGAACAGAATTCTGTTTTTAAATTGAAATCTTGTGCTTGTCCAAGAACTGCCTACTATCTACATTCTTTCCCAAGTGAGTATACGAAAACGACACCTTGGCTATCCCACAAATCTTCAGGTGGTAGGTAGGTGCTCTGAAAAGAAATTCGATGTGATGAGGACCAACTTCTGTTCTCATTGGTGCATCCACATAAAGTTAGCATGGCGGTGATGACACATTGCCCGGTAAAGTCACAACCAGGAACAACTTCACTCACACCTCTTTGACAGATCTAATTCCGATTTATGTAACAAAAGGGGAAAAAAAGCTTCCTAAGGTGTGCAGAGATTCTTCAGGTCTTCTTCCTTGGCGTAGGTATTAGGGATGAGCCTTGAGGCATAGGGATACAGATCCTTGTATGAATTTCTGATGGTACCTTCTGCCACACCAGTAGCCAAGGAAATATCTGCAACAGATTCTCCAGTATTATTAACTGTATATCAGCCACAGGGGAAAACGCAATGGGGGCAACATTCCAAACCTTTAAGTGGCTTCTTGTCCTCTGAGAGTTGGGTTATCATATAAATGACAGCAGCTGCAATTGAGATTGGGCTCCTCCTGCACAGAAGGATGAAAGGAAGTGTCAACATATCTTTTTTTGTCAGAAATGTGAACTACAGATTCAACCAAGTAGAAATGCTCATGTCTAGGTGTCAAAAGTCCATACATGATACAAATGAGACATTAAATCAAATCATGGTTTGTAATAGATTTTTGTGTTGTGGTTGTAGCTTGGCACATAAACTAAACATGACTGCAATTGATTATGAGTAGTTCATCTGATCATACAACCATTAGGTCATTTGCCTAAAAATGGTCTAAGCTTGAATTTAGAGTCAGCGATTCAAAAGCCACATGCAGATCAAACAAATAAGCAACAATTTTGAAGCTAAACAGAAACTTTCATGCCACTGCAGGTCCTAACTGCAATCAAATGGAAATGGGAAAGTGCTAGCATGTACAGAGTTTGAAATTCCAAACCTTATATCAAGCTCCTCTGAGCGCTGAACTGCCTCCTGGGCTGCCTTAACAGCTTGATTGTTCATCCCAAGAGTTGAGCAGAAACGCCTCTGCAATTTTTATCAGTTATTATATAAGCTACCAACTTAAGAATTAAGGAAATTACCAACTCCGACAACAAAATGAAGCTATAAATTTGGACAAACATACCAGAAAATCTCCAGCATGAATGGTTCCCATCTCCATAGATTGCCCCATCTCAACTTCCAGTTGTTTCACTATAAATTCTTTTGCTCTGCCAATTTCTTTCTTTGTGGCCCCATTAGCAACTGAACAGATTTCTGCAACAATCCAACACAAAACAAGAAAAATAGACGAACTGAGTGTTGCATGGTTATGAATTCTAGTGTCTGGGAAGTCAAGAATTTCTAAGAACAATATGTACCTTTGACAGTTCTAGGCCGATCTTCTTGTCTACAAGCAATATATAGACATGCAGCTAATATGGCATCTTGATTTCTTCCCCTTATAGACTTGAGATCTTCAACTTTCTTGTAGATTTCATTTGCTCGGTCCTTGAAGAGTAAAGATCAAAACAAATAATTACTACATAGCAGTAATTTACCTGAATTAAGCTATAAGTTATTGTTCTATCGAACACAGGAAGCAGATATATGTTCAATCACACAATGGGTATTCATGGAAGTGTTAAACATGTAATCTATCTTCAAAAATAGAAGAAAGGCTACCATACAGAACATAGAACCCTACTCTTGGTGTGTTTGGAACATAGGAATGAGGAATGCAGGAACTGTAAAAAATATAGAAATAGGAAAGAAATGAGGGTGCAAAATAGAGGAATGGGAAAGATAGGAAAGTTAAAGAAGCAGGTGTTTGGGACGCAGGAATCAGAATACAAAAAGTGGAGTATTATTAACTTATTTTCATAGCACGATGGAATTGTCCGATTGTAGCCCGACGCACTGTTTCAATGGCTCGATATGAAAGACGACCAGCTCTACGACTTTTGGTGCCATATCTTCCAAAACCAAGTTGTGTACCATCCGGTTCGCGACCCCTACTACATCTGCATTTACTATATTTACTATATTTCGTACGTTTCGGATATAGCACGTCCCTTCTTATTTTGACTATATGAGATCCGCACTTTGACACCTGAAATTCTGTTACGAGTAGATACTTCCGCAGGAGCATAATCGATTTTCTGGTTAAATACATTACAAGTGTTTAAAGGAAGTTGTAAATACATATTATTCAATCAGTCTAAATAACAAGGGAGACAGTAAAAAGTCATAATATGCACTTTTCCCAATCTAATCTCAGCCCTGGCTTTCGGCTCTCCGTTCTGACTGCCCATTTTACCTGCTTCCAATGGTTCCTAGAACGGCAGCAGCAGTGGAAGAGACAAGATGGGACAGACAGCTTTTTGTGGTGCGCTTCCTCATTATCTCCTCTATTCATCTTACGCACTGTCCCGGGCATCCACAAAGGAAAACAAAGGAACAGAAAACCAGAGATCGGAGAGAATGTTTAGTTTCCTTTGAAATGTGTTATCCCAAATGATAAACAGTCGACCACTTGCCGGTTAGCAATTATTTGGGCTAAATGGCCACCTAAACAGGATAAATGATCAATTAAACAGAAAAGCCATACCACTGTGCAGAGTTTAAACGGTGTCTAAACTTTCTAACTGCCGTTTAGGTGAACAGTGTTGTGAAATGAGCATCTACCTACAGTATTCCGAAGGAAAAGAATTGGCTCTTCCAATATTCCAAATGCTGACCCTGATTCTTTTCCTCAGTTTTGTGATTTATACAAATTCCCTTTGAAATTCCTCTGATCCAAACAGAGCCTTAGCATATAAACTGACTTAAATTTTGTAAACTATAAACATGTAATCTGATGAACTACGAGTATTCCTATTAGGGAGCATGCAAAAAAAAAAAAATCACAATGGGTTTCAGTACAATAGGCCAATTATTAAGACACACTCTACCAGCACCTAAAAATGGTAGATCACAGGCTCACAGCTAGCAGCCTAGCACTAACAAGCAAGCATAGCTATGTAACTATATAAAACAAATGTTGGCAGTCAGCTTAACATAATGGACAGTAGCCATCAGATTCCTTACCTTAATAGTAGCCACAAGACCTAGCCTGCAGAAGACATAGTTCGTGTCAGCATATTGTTGACAGATGTTATGAAATTAAGGTAGACACAGGTAAAATTAAACTAGCTATCAACATAGCTTTTAGTATTGTGCATCTATTCGCCCAAATATGTGTCTGATATCTTTTACTGTATTATGTATAAAAAGAAATGCCACAATCTAGAATCATCCTTCGCTAACAAATCACATGCCTAAGGTATAGGCACTGCATGCCATCACGATCAACTTGTCAATGCTTAATTTTGCATAACATAATGAAGCATAGGTGCAAGCAGCACAACTACTCTAGCCGAACCGAACCTATCGTGTGCCCAAATAAAAACAGAACCTTTGACATGAAGAACGGAATTTCAATAGATCCAAGGGGCAATCATCCAGCACCAAACTCAGCAAGAATAAATCAATCAGGCGTTCCAAATCTAGACCCCCACAGTCATAACCGACCCTGAAACCCCACATCACATTCCTCATCTAAATCCGTCGCCCCAGACCTAAAATCAGGCAGAGTGACACACGCACAAACGAACCAGGACACGGCATATATATCTCCTAGATATAAATCAGCGCAAACCACTAGCACCGCCACACACTTTGATCGATCGAATCGGATCGAACCCGACAACCCGTAGCATAAGAAAGGGGGGAGCGGAGCGAGGGCAGGCGGCGGACCTGTCAGCCATGTTGGCGATGGTGCGGAAGGCGAGGATGAGGGATCGGTCCGGGTTGGAGCCGCGGTTCTGCCACCTGCCGAGAGAGGACGAGAGGAACTCGCCCTGCGCGCCGTTGGGCTTGGCGATGACGGTGGAGAGCCCCCCGTCGGTGAGGAGCGGGTTGGTGGGCCCGCCGACGCGGACGGGATCGTTGTCGTTGGACTCGTTGGCGAAGGTGCGCCACTCGGAGGTCTCGTCGACGGAGTGCGCCTCCAGGACGAGGCCGCACTCGGTGCACACCGTGTCCCCCGCCGAGTGGTCGAACGCCACCTCCGTCTGCTTCTTGCAGTCGGGGCAGAAGGAGTCGCTCATCTCGCCCGAGGCCCGACGGCCGCCGCCGCCTCCCTTCCTTCCTTTCTCCCTCCCTCCTCCCACGCGACCGGTGCTGTGAGGCGAGGAGCGGCGCGGCGATTTGGGGGCCGGGGGGAGAGGAGAGGGAGAGCCCACGAGAGGAGGGGGAGGGAGGAAGGGTGCGAGTGGGGGAGAGAGACGGCAGACCGGGAGGGCAATGGCTGGGTTGGGCCTTTATCAGTTCGGCGAGAGTTTCGTGTTCGGTCTGCGGCGGGCTTCTCTGGGTGGGGCTGCTCTGCTGGCCTGCCGCGACCGCCGACCGCGATGCCGTGGCGTACGGGCGTGCGATGCTTGTGATTTTGGCCTTTTGGAATGGAATGGATCAAGCCGTTCACCCGGCCGCCACGTCTACGTACACGTGAGACGGGGCAGCAGTGTGCTAGTATACTAGGGTTCGGCCGACCTTCTTTTTGAGATGATGAAACTGGCTCGATCGATTTGGCTCGCTAGTCGACACTCTCAACTTGGCTTGCCCTTGCTAGTCCGTAGTCGACTCTCCTGCGTTGCCGTGTTTGTCTTTTGCTGGAGACGCGCTGATGCATTCCACGACAAAAGTTCTGGACGCCGCATCCAGCGCTGCGCTACAACCACAACACCCAACAGGGAAGGGTCCGAGGAGCGATCCATATATCAGTATACCACCCACAGGAGTTTTAACTTTCCAATCGGAGCGCCATTTCGTTTTTTCGGACACGACGCCTTAACAGCTCCGCCCCGCATGTGCACAGCATGGGCACGGCTTGTACACTCAGGTATTCCTGCACACCATTTCCGTGTCTGGTCAACAAACCCAAGAATCGCAGGCGGAACTAGTGTGAGCTACCAGGAACAGGAAGAATGCATGAGGCAACCGCGATCTACCCTCAATCCAACTAGATCATCCAGAATTGACTACTAAAGGAAAAAGTAGTAATAATGGACCAGAAAGGAACCCCCTACTCCTGATAATCCCAATGTAAAGTGAATACGACCTGGCCTTGGTCCCACGATTTCCGCGTGGCTACTGGCTAGTTCTGCATAAATCAAGATCAATTTGTTTGCAGCAAACACATATGAAAGCATTCTGGAACCATCTAATCCAAAGAGACCATTAACCACCTGATTCTAAGACTACAGCAGAAGCTAAGTACTCAGAGATTGGGTATCAAGAAACCAACAGCTATAAACAGTCTCAATGACAACCTATCTTTTAAGAGGACCCTTGCAGCAGTTTTGTCATACATAGTCACAACTCGTAACATCATCATCAACTAAAAAAGGCTCCCAGGTTGGGCACTAGAGCATAACTGTTATTCAGAGTACATATCAAACGGTGAAGCACTAAGTTTTGTATCCTGCTGCACTTGTTACACCACCCCTGAGGGAAGCCGTAGCACCAGTTGCCCACCAACCAGACTGTACAACGATAATCACTTATTAGACGATGTCCAAGGGAACAGACAGCTAAACTTACCAGCGATGCTCAATTTTACCTCTTCACATAGTAGTAGCAGAAATCAGCAAGGATGAACGTCTGCACGATTTCTGATAAAAGCACCATAGATGGCCACAAACCATAGCCAAGTGCTGTCAACAGACGGCCTCGTGTGTCCAAAACCTACATTACAGAATTTGTTGCTTCCGATGATCAGGGTTTGAGTACATTTTGCCTAAGTGCATTTTAGTTATGTGAAAACACTAGACTAGAAAATTGAAAGTGTTTTGGACATGAGTGACTACAAAACTAGAATGTACGTAAGGCACTCCCCACCCAGCCAAAAAAAATCTGAGTCTGACTGTTCAACAAAAATGACAAACATGAGCATTGGTAACGTAAAAAAGATCTCACACATCCACGATGAAAGTCTATGTTACCAACCATTCTGTTAGGTGTAAAAACAAAAACAAAGGCTGCTATAAAATAATAGAGCTGTGTACTTATTAGCTCAAGAGTTTATCCAAAAAGACAGACCTGCAGAACCCAGTGGGCGCAGCTAAGAAACCTTGCAACCCCCAATGCAAATACATAGTGAGCTGTAAATGGTTCGACAATCTGCAAAAGATGGTAAAACTAAGTCATACTTATTATCCTGCAATCAATGGAATCAAATGACAAGATGGTGTTGTTACCTTAGTATTTTGCATCAGGCGTAATTGTGGCAGCACTGAAACAGCTTCCAAATAAACACAGAACGCCCAGGAGATCCGATTCACAATGTTATGAGATGTTGAAGGATGAATAAGTAGTGCCAGTCCAGAACAAGGTAGCACCTTGAAAGGTAATAACAAAACCCAAGCACAATAAGACAGCAATATACAACTAAGATGTGAAACATTGTGGCAGAAGTAAAATTAGCCAGCATATGCCTTCTGTTAGCAGAAGCATCAGAAGCACTACCTCTAATCCCAGAAGTACAGGAGACATGAATTTCAAAATGTTTCGCTAACAAATAATCTAAAAGGTGATGTGCATTCTGAGTCTAACCATAAAGCTCATAGAGCCTTGGTCTTAACCTAACCAACTTCAGTACAAAGCAAATACATTGAGATGATAATGTAGCACTATTTTGCAGAAACTGGACAGCTCCAACTCAAAATCAATGGCATGGGTATGAGAAACTGAAATCTTAGCTAAGAATAGTAACTGATCTGAATCCATAAAATACCAAGGCAGCAAGTTTATTTCTTACCACATAGTACAATGCAAAGTTATCCTTGTCCACCATATAAGTTGACCTCAGTTTGAACCGTATCATATAAATAACAAACAGTGTGGCTACAAGTGTAGCAGTGTCTAGAATCGTATGGATGTCATACTCCATGACAAAGCTGCAGTACAGTCTAACAGCTAGAAATAACGCAGTTAAATCCTGTGACTTGAGGGATAGTCCTGCAACATGAAAAGTGAAGGCCTTGAGACTCTTAGACTCTACATTAGAGCATTAATACCTAAATAAAAGAAATGGAATAGTACAAAAGATATTCTAACAGGTTATCCTCTCAAATACAACAGACATTCTGAAGAAATCATATACATTGGACGGTGAATTTTAGGGTCATTTTCACGGCTTGAGGTGCGGTTTTTTTACCATCAAACCAAATGATTAATATACGACTTTGATCCACCAAGTGAAAGAAATCACATTATAAATGCTCAATAAGTTTATATTCACATATGAATAATATCTAGATCTCTGATATGATAATTCCAAATCTAAACAACACACAATTGATTGGTATAAATCTTCAAAAATGGAAACATCTGCAGGATGTAAAACAAAATCTATGTACTTGGAATAAGGGAACCGCTAACAGGAAGAAATGATACAAGAATGCATAATTCAGTAGAAGGAATTCTAATAAACAAATAGATGTCGAAAGAGCTAAAAAGAACCAAAAAAAAGGAAACAAAGCCATTCTTATTCAAGATTTGGTTTCTCCAGATTTTTCAAAACAGCTGTCGAAATGCTACACCATTTTAAACAACGAGTCTAATAAGCCTATACATGATTTCCCAGTCAAATCAAAAGGGTAATGTAATCAAGCACGTCTTGAGGCTCCAAAATATACCAGACGAGTACTTTAGCACCTAATGCCGTATAAGAACCCCAAACCATAACAGTGCTAGCCTCACAACAAACATTATCTAAAAATTGGACAAAAACATAAGGGGTATATACAGATACAAAATAGATCGAATAAATATTCTAATCTCCCGCCTCCTAGATATACACAGCAGTAAACCACGAATTTTTCTCGCAAAATAAAAATCGCCAACCATGCCGGGAAAATCGCCTTCTGAAACGCTGAATTAGCAGGCCAAATCATATAAAAAGACCTAAACCCTATCGGCGCCGGCACGGGGCGATCTCGACAGATCGGGAACGGGTGTCAGAGAAACGGACGGAAACGAACCGGCGCAGGTCCTCTCCTTGGTGAGCTTGTAGATGAGGACGCCTATGCCGAGCGCGTGCGCGGCCTCGGCGGCGACGAAGAGGTTGTCGTGGTCGTGGACGATGAAGCGGATGAAGACGAGCGCGGCCATGCCGGTGACAACGGCCAAGAAGGCCTTCACCTTGGGCGGCTGCCGCCGCACCCACGACGTCACCACGGCGAGCGGCCGCTTCGGCCCCCTCATCGCGTCTCCCCTTGGTCGCCTCGCGTTCGCACCACCACCGCCGAGGTCGAAGAACACGGGAGAATTTTTTTTCCTTATTATTTTCTTCCTTATTATTATTTTTTGTTTCTCTCCCTTCCTGCGCTCTCGTGTTTTGGGGAGGCGACGGATAGATCGGGGCGGAGTTATGGCTGCGTTGGTGATCTCGCCATTTGCCGCTTGGGGAGAGGCTGGCGGAGTTCACGTGAGGCCTACTGTCAGCCTGTACGTGCTATTGTGGATTTGGAGCACTCCTATACCGTTTTTGTTATGCTTTTTGTTTGCTCACAAGTTTTACGTTGCATGCTAAATTACGGGTTTAATTGGTTGGCTACTAAAATTTGTCATGCTCAGAATTTGACAAACTAAAATTTGAGAAAAAAAAGTATCAATGATTTGATAAGTTAAATATGAGAAGTTGGCAAATTTTGGTAGCCAATCAACTGCTCACCAAAATCATGGTTTGTCAAAATTTTAGCATAGCAAAATTTTAGTTTAACTTTACGTCCAAATAGTTGATTTATATTCTATCTTGTTTTCACATAGCCAAAATTTAGTAACCATTTATTATTTCCTTTTAGATAAAATATTACTGGCAAATAATATTGTAAAAATACGTGATTATGATACTCAAATAGTGATGTGTTTCCTTTCAACTCTAATCAATTACTCTAAATTTTAGTTTTTATTGGTTTGCGATGATCCCAGGATCGAAATGCCTCCATGTCAAAACTAATCGTTATAGGTTATTTATCAACTCTTTAAACATCTATTTAAACCCTTAGCCCAACAGAAGCTGAGTGTGGAGTCAGCTATTTTTAATCCGCCAGTTGATAAAAAGGTTGTTTCAGGACTCAGTTTTTATTGGTTTGTGACAACCCCCAGGATCGAAATGCCTCCATATCAAAAACTAATCGCTCTAGGTTATTTATTAACTCTTTGAACATCCATTTAAACTCCTAGCCCTATAGAAACTGAGTGAATAGGTGGAGTCAGTTATTTCTAATCCGCCAGTTGATAAAAAGGCTGTTTCAGGATTTGGTTTTTATTGGTTTGAGACAACCCCCAAGATCGAAATGTCTCCGTGTCAAAAACTAATTGCTCTATGTTATTTATCAACTTTTTAAACATCTATTTAAACATTTAGCCCCATAAAAATTAAATGAACAGGTACAGTCAACTATTTCTAATCCACAAGTTGATAAAAAAGCCTCTTTCAGTTAGCATTGTGGCACTTGGACCATTCTACTAGCCTCTTCCACCTCCCAATGCAGAAGTCGCTTTACCAATTATCTCCTATTATTTTGACCATCTTCTTTTGCAGTCCAAGTGACATCTTTCACCCGCCTAAGGTCGCCAACCGTGAAAATCTCTCTTTAGAAATCGAGCCCTAATCCTAAAAACTTGAAATCCTAACCAACAATTTCCTTCGCTACACTTGAATGGTTTCCATCGTTTCAGTATGTATGTTGAATAATACATGCGTAGAATTAAGCATTTGCATTAAAGAAAAAAAGAACTTGAAATGCTTCCAAACATATATAGATGACCTGGCATGTGGTAGTGCTCTAATCTATCGTATGATCTTGCATTGTCAAGATAGTCTATAGTTTCCATCAAATGACACTTACTCCTATCCAACTGTCCTACATCACACGAACAAGACATCAAGAGGCTATTTTCAAGTTCACCTTGGCATATAATAGTGTAGATGCTTGCATTCGCAATGTTTTCTTTCATGTGGACAATGATTATTGAAAGTAGATAGAAAAGTGGAGCCCCAATTACGCATTATCTGCTCATGTTGCGCCTCTCCTATCATCTGTGGTGGCAATTTTTTAGGACAGTAAGGTTCCGCCAAACCGCCATAACAGCATCTTAAAACTTTTTTTTTTCTGCATTGTGATATGTTCTGTCAAGCAAGAACACAGTAACCACCGTTTCTTCAAAAAAAAAAAAAAAACTGTAACCACCGTTGAGTTCATAGGATCTTTGACAACCTCACCAAGGCCGTGGCACGTCCCCCTTCCGTCCCGCCTGTTCCGGCAGCGCATCGCAGCATAAGCTTGGTCTCTCTGAACCGTTTGTCGTTACTGTACAAAATCTGAGAGATCCTCTCACTATCGGTGTCAAGGGGGCTTCCCTCCAATCCCCTTCTCACTATCAGTATCCATTTCAATTACAGTTCAGGATCCTTCCATTCGATTACAGTCTCAGGATTCTTGCTGGAACACACTTCAGACGGAGACGAAGTGTAAGGTCGCTCTGTATATGTGCAGACCGGAGAACGTCTCGGGGCTGTCGGGCAAGCTCAGCCTCAGGAGATGAGGCATGAGAGGACACGCGGAGGGGCTAACCGGCCAGAGCATCGAGGTGTCGCGCCAGCAATGAGGTAGCCCAACACGTGGGAGGCTTCTTGGATCGAATAACGCGTGACCCCACAACGTTTTCTTTGCGTGCACAACAGCACAGGTGGCGCCTCCAACGTCTCGTTTCGTCAGTGATTTGGCACTTTGTTGGCAGTTGCCATTGCTTGCATGGCAAATTTTGGAAGGAATATTGAGGCACGCAGGCAAACTCAAAATCGGAATGAACTAAGCCGGAGCTCTCACGTTTTTTTTATAAGCTTCCAAGTGTTGTTTATGGCTATTTATTAGTGAAAAATATATGCATCCTCTATCTCTAATCTCTACACTATAATAAGTGTTATAGATTTGAATACATTTGATATGATTTCAACAATTTAGACTATATGAGCATGGAAGAAAGGCGAGTTGCACAAAATATAACATCTAAGTGACAAATTATGTTTTTATAAGTAGGGCTAAAACTCCCTTTACGGAAGAAAAATAAATGCAACATTAAGAACACTTTCAACATGAAAGTATGCACAGTAGCCCGGTGCCTTTTGAAGGCCAGAATTCTTCTGCAATAATAAAAAAAAACCATGTTAGTTACTTCCCCATCCAAAATTACAAGCAGTTTGACCACTTATCTTATTCAAAAATTTGTGCAAAATATTATTTCTTTGTTATGACTTGTTTTATTAATCAAATCTCTTAAAAAATATCTTAAATTTTACTATATTTACATAAAATTTTTAAATCAAACGAGCGATTAAACTTAGGATAAAAAATTTAAATGACTTATAATTTGAGATGGAGGAAGTAACTGTGTGAGTAACACACATACAGTATTTTGCATATGTGCTGTGTAATAAATCATGTTAAGCTTAGCAAATCCATTTTCAATAAAGTGATGTATAAGCAATTCCATCGCTCTCCAGTGTCCAGTCCATACTTATCTAAGCATCTTTACCAATTTAAATTTAGAAAACCGGATATCTGAATTTTGGGAGACCGGACGTTTTTTTATTAGTAAAAAGAAAAAAAAATGAGTACAAAAAGAGAGAAAAAGAACAAATAACTTGAAAGCACGAGGTGGTAACCGAAAACACCCGCCCGTCTTCTCCCACCGCTGACCGCCACAGCCCTGGATTCCTCTCCCTCCACGAATTCTCCTCCCAAATGCTTCGACACCGCCACCTCCTCGTCCCGATTCCGTACCACCACGACCAACCCATCTCACCGATCGCCAGCCCATGGACGCCGACGACCCTTCCGCCGCCACCGCCTCCTGCTCCGACGACACCTTCTTCGACGCCCTTGACTCGCTCCCCTCCCCTTCGCCTTCGCCTCCCCCTTCCCCTTCGGCTCCCGCTCCCGCTCCCGCTCCCCCCACCCCCTCCTCCTCCACTCTCCGCCGCCGCCTGCGTCGCGCAAAAAGTCTAAAGCAGCCCGACGCCGTCCTCTCCCCTTCTCTCTCGGCCTCCGCAGCCACCTCCACCGTCACCGCCGTCGAGGATGAGCCTCTCAAGCCCGATTCCTCCGAGGCCACCAGCGCCCGCACTGCCCCCGCATCCGAGGTGGTTGAGGAGGAGGAAGAAGAAGAGGAGCACAATAAGGCCACGGATGCGGATGCGGATGTTGAGGTGAAGGCGCGTGCTCCTACGCCGACGCCGTCGCCGTCGCCGGCCCCGAGCATACTCGAGCACCTCGCCGTGGTCGTCGTTAAGGCTGTGGTCTTCCAGGTCAGCGCGCTCATCAGCTGCCTCGTGTTCCCGGTCCGGCTGCTGCAATGGTGGTTCCTCTTCGTGACCGACCCGCTCGGTCTGGCCCGGCGCGCGAGGGCGTGGGCGCTCGGTGTGGCTGGGGACGCCGTGGGCACTCTGGCGGCACGTCTTGGAGGAGGGGACGGTGTGGGGAAGGTGGCGCAGAGGATTGTGTGGGGGTCGCTCTGGGCTGCATATGTCTGCGTGGTTCTGTGTGCATTGCTGATTATGGCATTCGTGGGAGGGGGACTCTTGGTGGGAAGAATTGTTGAGGAACCTGTTCAAGTGACGGAGACCCTGAATTTTGATTACACCAAACCTAGCCCAATGGCGCTTGTGCCGGTGCCGCGGTTGGTGCCCCCGAATCAGCGGATGCAGCTTGAGGTATCGATGACACTGCCAGAGTCTGATTACAACCGGAGGCTTGGTGTTTTCCAGGTATATGTTCTGCAGGTTCTTGTGAAAGCAACTTTGCATGATAGTAACTCCCTTTGGAAAAAGAATCATTTGTTGTTACCGAGAAAAGAGTGACTTCTAATTGAAGCTTTATATATGGATTGCTGTTAATAGTGCAGGCAGAACCACAGACACATTTTATTCATAAGTTGCATAATAATATGCTTGATTGATGAAAGATAGATTTGTCTACTGATTTGTCTACTCGATCATTCATTGATGGGTTTGATTGAAATGTTTGATACAAAGGTACCGGTTTGGAAGGGTCTTGGTTCTGTTTTACACTTCCATGACATGCATTTTCAATTGTAGACACTGCGCTGGGGCTTGCATCATGTACACTCGTTGTAAATTTCTCTCCTAGTTCTACTATACTGTGTTTATTATCTTCCAAGAACAAGATTATCATCTGATTGAAGCTTGGTAAATAAAGTGATCCTAACTATGTAGGTAGAACCATGTTTATGCATTTCATCTCAATTGTTGCATATTGACTAATGAAAACATAACCTCTTTTTTTTCAATAAAGGAGAAGATAGCAATTGTGAACTATGTTTTGAATTGAGGGGTTCTGCTTCATTTTTATGAAAAGATACCTGAATTATAAGTGTTTATTTCACTGTACATGCTGAAGGACAATTAAATGATATCCACTCAAAGCATTGTAGATGACTTGATGCTAACGATGTTAAGATTGTGCATCTCATATTTGTGTATTGTATTGTGAGAAGACTGACCTCTGTTCTGCTTTGTGAGGTTCTATATAAATCGCTGATTAAAGATAATAGGAGAATGATTTGTGTTTCTTCTGCACTTCTTTGGCGTGCATTCTGAACTGGATATACTAAAAAATAAATAAATAACTGGACACTTATGACAAATGTTTGCATTGTTACACTCGATTATGATTTTTACCCCTGGTTTAAATTGATGATTTCAATCTAATGTACCTTCTTATGAGTGATCTTGCTTAGGTAAAGGCAGAATTTCTCTCTGCAGATGGCAAAGTGATCTCAACATCAAGTCAACCATGCATGCTCAAGTTCAAGAGCGCACACATGCACTTCATAGAGACTTTTCTCCAAAGCGTTTCTCTTCTGTCTGGCTACTCATCGGAATCTCAGGTTATTAGACTAAAAATGAGGGGTATCACCCAAGGTTTGGAACCAACAACTGCGATAAGGATAATCCTAGAGCAAAGAGCAGAGTTTGGTCGTGGTGCCGGCATCCCAGAGATATATGCTGCATCACTAAAGCTTGAGGCTGAACTTCCTCTTTTCAAGAGATTACTCTGGAACTGGAGATGGACCCTTTTTGTTTGGAGCAGTATGGGGTTCTTTGTTTTTGAATTGTTGTTTGCACTTGTGTGCTGTAGACCTTGTATATTTCCCAGGAGTGGACATAATGTTGCTGCTCCTTAAGACCTTGGGCTAACTCATGTAATGTAATGTACAATTCCAAAATAAATGACAATACGGCGTTTGATATGGTGCAATGGAACACCTACCACTGATGTTTTTGCATCAGATGTTTGGTAGCACTGAGAGTTGGCAAATAAATCTCGCACTCGCAGTGGTTGCGTTCATTCAACCCTACCAGTACCAACTGTAGAGATACACCGGAGATAAATGTGGTTGATCTTCAGTGTAAATTTGTAACTGATATTATTAAGCATATACTGGAAAACACAATCCAATAACATAAATGTAGAGGATTGAATGATTCATGTTCATCATAGTAAGCAAGGACATTAGATATCTCATCTTGAATGTGGATATCTTCCGTGTAAGATACGATGATATCGGCTTCGCAAGAACTAAATGCAAATATGTGAAGCCACACCAAATATATATGTTCATCACATCACTTGCTTGGACACAATCAAATCAACGGAGAAGCAAACTGAGAAGACACAATCGAGGGAGAAGCAAACAGACAGACAGAGAGGGATTCAATCGACAAAGGAGGTGGTGATGAGCTCGATGTGAATGAGAGGCATGAAGGGAGAATCCACCACGCTTCAGTCCTGTGCTCGCTACATTGAGGTATGGTGGCGCATGTACGAGGATGTAGAGGCGATCGAGTAGCATAGCAACACAGGAATACTTTGACTGTGGAGACGAGCTTCGATCAATTGGTCTTCCTTTCGCTGCGTGGCAACGGTTACTCAGCTCGTCATCATAGAATACTCTGCCCCCGTGCTTTGTGATTCCTTCTCCTGAGTCCGAGCCATGGGCTCTCATATGGTCCTTGGAACTCTCCAACAATATGATGAAAAATGACTAGTGACATTTTGTTCTTCCGGTGCCATTTCCCCGTTTCTCCTCATGGTTGGCACAAGGTTCTTTGTTAATCTTTGAGATTGGACGGAGGAAGAGTAATTGCAAGCTCCTCGTTTGGCTTCTGGTTCGAATCTGGAGCAAAATGCTTAGGGCAGACAGTCATCAGGCGATGCTAGGATAGGACATGGACACCAACCGCAAGACGGGAGACGTGACGAATCGATCAGGCTAGTATTCGGTCACCTGTCACCTGCACCTTCGCGAGGAAATGCCGTTGGGCAACTCCGAGGCCGGCGGCGCGGTCCGCGTCGTGGCGGACTTAGGTGCTGTAATTGGATGTTTTTGTCGCACAATAGTTTACTTAGTCAGTACAATCTGCTCGTTCTACCGTTTCAGCCGGTGATTCATGTAGTGTGCTTTCTTGTCACATTCTAAGGCAACTCGTCTGCGAACGCGACAAGACGTATAATTAACATTCTAATTTTCCTTAAAGCAATATGGGCTAATTGTCCGTTTTCGAAAAAACGCTGAGTTCATCTTCTGTTTTGTTCTTTATTACCATGGCCTGCATTTTCGATGGGTTACACTGCATTTTCACTGTACGTACTGAAAGACAATTAAATGGTATCTTAATCAAAGTATTTCAGACGTGTTGATGCTAACAACGAACGCTGAAATGCACTTCTACTTTTCATCTCATATTTGTCCGATGTCTTTGATTACAATCACTATAATGTCTGTTAGTTCTGCATTCTATAAAAATGGCTGATCAAAGATAGCAAGAGGAGAATGATTTTTTTTGCTTTCTTTTTGCACTTCTTTGGCCTGCATTCTCTTTTTTTTTTCGATCATGCCTAAGCGTGTTTTTTTGGCCTGCATTCTGAGTGGACAAGTATGATGGGGTGTTTGCATTGTAAACCTCGGTTACAAGTGTTACCCTTTGATACATCAATGATTATTTCAATCCAATGTTTTTCTAGAAAGGACGGCAAAAACTTTACCAAAATTTCTATTTGACGAAGAAAGAAAAAGAAACCAAGTGCCCCCCCAGTTCTTTGAATGGGAATAAGACAAAAATCATACAACTGAGGAGAGCTCCGCTCATCCTACACAACTAGATACAACAATTCAGCACCAACTTGGTCGACTCGATCCCACGTAATCAACTATTTCAACTCACGCTGCCACTTGCAGCTGGTCGACGTCCACTCAACTCAACTCTGCTAGAACTAATCTCCACCACTGGCACCACCCATGCAACACAACAACGAAAACGACGCACTAGCCCCGCCCCAAGATGTCCCTACCGAGACCAAATCCACGATGATGCCTTCAAGAAGGTAACGACGTCCAAGCGCCGCTATCGCTCGTCCAAGGCCGGACTATGTTTTCACCCGTAGAGAGTCCTGTACACCCTCAACAGGGGAAATGGCACCCACAGGTGTCGCCTCGCCAGGCCTTCGCCCAAGGAACCCACAACATGGTCGTCGGTCAAGATGCCGGGTCCCCGCCAGGCAGCTAAGACGTCGCTGCCAGACCTCATGTCGAGGCCACACCGGGGGGGGGGGTCAACGCGTTGGCCACGCAAGCAGCCACAAAGCTACGCCAACACCACACCGACCGGACCGCATGCCGAAGAACCAACCTCCTGCCGCCGTGCACGTCCACCATAGGCACCGCTCCATGCCCTGAAGGTCCCGGATCTAGGGCAGGACCCCAGACCAACACCCTCGATGACGCCAAGGCCTCCGTCCTCGCAATGACCGCCCCGCGACGGCAGCCAGGGACATGTGGGGAAGAACGACATAGACAAGGACTGCCCCCTAACGCCAACATGAATCCCAACCGCCGCCACAACGAGGCCATCAACAAGAAGAAGGAGGGAGCGAGCAGAGAGGGAGGGAGCCCCGTCGCCGCCCCCTGCGCCCGCACGGGTACGTGCCAGCGTCGAAGAAGCATCACCGGTGACGGCACATGGCGCATCTAGAGATGCGTCCCACTCGGCCAACGCCCGCCTCGTCGCCATGGCGACGCCGACGCGACCAAGCAGGTCATCCATACCACCATGACACGGACACTACACCACCATGACGAAGCCACGCCACCACCGGCTGCCACCTCTGCTCCCCGAAACCTCCGCCACGCCGCCACCGGACCACGCCTCATCCACCTCCAACTATCCGGCCCAGCTCTGAAACGACCTCGATTTTCGCTAAGGGAAATCCACAGAGTCGAAGTGTAACATGACCATTTAAATCACATTACGTGATAACAATTTAATACCATAATCCATACATCGAACAAAAGAGTGCAATAGAGGGGTTTACAGTAACTTATTACATCGCCACTTGGCGGAATCAGAGTTCATGCAGCATAAAATTAAAAGCTTGAGGTGCGGAAGCTATCATCTTTGATCCAACTTGAGCGTAGACACGAAACCCTCAATCACTGTACTCCCCAGACGAGTACTCACTCCTTGTACCTGAAACCAAATTTTTAGTACGATTTGTACTAGCCACACTCCTACCCTATGTATTGCTTTGTGGAAATTGGATGCAAAACATGGATATAACAAAAGGAACCTATAAAGGCTGGGGTTTTCCTATGCAAGTAATCAGGTATATAAATTATATAGTAATCAAGTTTTAAACACATTCCCAATCCCACACCATCCATCGCCATCCATCTCTGAAATACCATCCCATACCTCCAACACCATCTCAGACTCAAGTCGACAAGCGAACTCCCTCTCGGCTTGCCTCAGCGGCCCGCAGCCCTCATCCTGGCTCACGGCCGGGAATCACACTCAGAGGGAAGGTAGAACACTCCACTCTCTAGTCCGGTGCATGCGGAACACAGGAAAGGTCCATAGCCAAACAAGTCGGCATATGTATCGATCGATCAACCATACACTCTACAGAGGTTTCACTAATCCACTAGATAACCATCATCAGTGTTGATCACCACCTAGGCAGATTCCGGGCACCTACTGCCATAGAACGATGCCACTCTACCATCCAGCTCTGGATTGCTGAAACTATGAAGAGAGCATGTATCCGCTCCCGAAGAGGATGCCATGCCACGTACCTGCTCCCGAAGAGGGTGCCATGATCGTCTCGGTAGGGTGTTAGCTCCATCCCATGCATATACCTTCCTATCACTACTCGCCTAGCAGTAGTGGCATCGATCTATCCAGCGGTTCGACCGTCTCCCCCCTATGGGAAGCGAGTGAAAAGCAAGAGATTCCTAAGGTCCGGATACCAGCGCAGCAGTTCTTAAGTGTGACCAAGCCGGGATGTCTTCATCAGGGTTCCCATTTATCGTGCTACCACGGCACACTCCTCCTGGCTTCCACCCCTCAGAGGGTTCCACCCAGGACTCTCCAACACATCTGAGTTAGTCCGCCATAGACTGTTACTCGTGGGAATGTCCAGATCCATTCCCCGGCAAGACTCGCTCCATAAACTCATCGTAGATCCCGGATCGATCGACTCAACCCTCACCCTACTCCCTGCTGTAAGCTCCACCCCAAACCCAGATATAGCATCATCAGCTCACAAGCTCATCTGACCCATCATCACACACACACACCTCCAGCCTGGTACCCTCTAGGCCTTCCTAGTGTTCATCACGTCGCGTCTAAATGTAAGCGAGTGAAGTATATATATGTATAACTATAGCAGATAAGCGAGTGGCTAACATAACAGCGGGTAAGTAGGTGATAGGTTACAACAAGGTAGGGCTCATCAAGTAATAATCTACCATGCATTCCTAGCACAGGCGAATCATTATAGCAACAGGAATTAAAGCACTAGCCATACTACATTTGCCATGCGTAATGAGATCTACGAGGTTGGGTGAGATGTGGCACCTTCACTGGCGTAGCTATCGTACTTCTCCTGGTAGTCACTGTCGTCAGACTTGTCCTCGCTCGAGCCTGTAACCGAAAATTAATGGTCGCGGAAGCGACCCCTATAGATTAGCACAAAGAACGAATGCCAAATAGAAGATCCAAATGCACTCAAACATAGTAAAAATAGATAGAGCTCGATTTATAGAATGGATATATGGATCATAATTTTCGGAGCTCGTATGAATTAGTTATGATTTTTCAAAGATTTAACTATTTTCTGAAAAAGAAAAGGACTGGATTTATCTGGTGCTGACACATGGAATCACGGGATTGGTCCACGTGTCGCGTGCGGGTCCAACAGAGACAACTCAGCAGATGACGTGGCGGATGATGTCATGCTGACGTCAGCATTGACTGGGTCAACGGTCGCCTGACATGTGGGTCCGGGGTGACGTCATTGCTGACGTCAGCAGTCAACGGTCAACGGTCAATGGTCAACTGATAGGTGGGCCTCACTGGGCCATTATTGGGCCATTAATGGGCCGAGTGGGCCGGATCTGGGCCAGGCTGGTCCCTCCACATGGCACGCTCTGGTGCTGCCACGTCTCTGCTCTGGATTCAAACCGGGCTCAGTCCACGGCTCTCTGTCCACGGAGCTCCGATGCCTGCTGGGCCCACTGTCAGCGTCTCTGGTCCAAGTGAACCGCGTGCACTGACGTGTCCTTGGGTCCATACGGTCCACAGCTTGGTTCCACGGTGCACCGACTTCGCCTGGTCCCACGTGCAGCGACTCCGGTCCACATAGACCACGTCCACCCTCCTCGTCACCAGGCCATCCCCTTCCTCTGTCTCCTTTGCCCGACGGCGAGGCTCAACGGCGGTGAGGAAATCCTCGATTCCAGGCGCTACGGTGGTCCTCCGGTGTCATCTTCTTGCCTATTAGCTCCAGGACTCCAAGGCGAACACGAAGGTGGGCTTTAAGGCGGTAGCTTGGCTCCTGGCGGAGTGCTCCACGGTGGACAACGGCTCGACGGCGGCGGCTCACGGTGACAACCATGCATCGACCCATTGCAAGTCTAATTCGGGGCACAGGGGTGCGATTGAGGTCACGGAGAACCTCCCCGATGCGCCGGCAGTGACCTAAATCCACGGCGAAGTCCGCGTGGGTAGAAACTCCCACGGTGGAGATCCGATGAGGCCTTGGTGCATGGCACGACACTCAAAAAGGCTCCCCGGCCTCCATCTTCTTTTCCAGTTGACACAGCTCGTCACAGCGATACTTGACGTCGGCTTCTGGTCCTCCACGGCGGCCGGTGGCGACGGGGAATGACGGTGTGCGGTGGCGCTCCAGAGCGGCGGTGCACTGGCATGGCCTCACGCTCGTGGCTTTTCGATGTGGCTTTCAAGGGGCTAGCAGGCGCGACGGGTGCGCCTCGCCGAGGCGATCATGGATCCGACGTCAAAGCGGCTCAGGGCTTGGAGATGAGGCAGCAAGGTGGCCTCACCGCAGCGGCGTGTAGCGCGACGACAGGCATGGCGGCATTCCGGTCCGGCATCCTCCCAATGCCGTGGTCCTTGGGTTTTGGCCGGTGTTGGGATCGAGTCCCAGCAGGGTAGAGTGAAGTAGGAAGGAATGATCCAGACGGTTCTTCTCTCTATGTATTAAATATGGAAATTACAATGCGGGCCCGACAGCAGGTAGTGCTGCAGCTACTCGAGGGTCCTCCTCCTATTACACAAGGGGCATGGCCTTAAATAGTGGCTCCCTAGCCAAAGACTGAAAGTACAAGCATGCCCCCAAAGGGAGTTTCTGAACCCTAGACACTGACTCTATTATACGTGGGTCCCTTAGGGGCAAGCTGGGCCACTATTTCCTGGCCACGGCCGTGGGCCATGGCCCATCACCACTCGCAAGAGGCCCATCAAGCCCACCAACTGTCCTCATGCTTCCTAGCTGGCTTCGGCGCACCGCCCAGGTAGAAGGAGCCTCAGGTTGTTGCCTTCTCCACGCAGAGCCTCCAGGCCTAGCTAGGCTATGTTGACTAGCCTCCGCTCGGCAACAGTGATCTTCGCTAAGCCTCCTCCGTTGACCGGTTTGAAGCCTCCGCTGGAGGTTTCCCAGCGGAGGTCCAACCTCCGCCTGAGTGACGGTCATCGCCGCCGGGTCTCCACCGTCGACCGGTCCCACGCCTCTCCCGGAGACCTCCGCCCAGAGATCCGTCCCCTAGTGGTGACTCCAAAACCTGCAAGCATGGGACATGTTGAACACAGTCAGAACTGTTAGCTAGACATAAATCAGAGGTAATAAGCTCCTCTGGTCCTGGGGCGCATCCCCAACATTCCCCCCTTAAGGGTTAGGTCCAGTAGAGGCGAGTCTAGCCATCAATACTCCCCTAGCCGTGGAGGCTATGATTACCTCCGACGCCCCTGGCCCGTTGAACGTTGGACCAGAGGCTTTGCTTTTTACCGTTGTCCGGTTTTTAATCTTGTGCGTTGATTCGAGTCTGTTCAACTGCTATCGTTCGATTCGTGAATCGTCGTGACCTTTGGGATGAGAATTCGAGGCATCGCATCACTGCCTATATAAAGGGGGTGGGCTATGAAAATGACCCGTACCCTCCTTTGCTTGCCTCCGCGTAGCTTGCTCTGCTTGTTACTGCCTCCGTTTTGATTCGCATAGGTTT
The DNA here is from genome assembly GCA_023333625.1 of Bothriochloa decipiens. Lineage (NCBI taxonomy): Eukaryota > Viridiplantae > Streptophyta > Magnoliopsida > Poales > Poaceae > Bothriochloa > Bothriochloa decipiens. The sequence goes on along the minus strand of CM041630.1, from coordinate 52,037,896 downwards.
CCTTTTTGCTTGCTGCCTTCGCGCTTGCCTTTGCCCTGACATCCTGTCGCCGTGGCACCTAAACGCCCCTGCTGTGCACATCATCGCCCGTTCTCCAGCCCCTATTCCCAGCTCCAGGGCATCGGAGTCGGAGGCTTCCTTGGCCTTTTTGAGCAGTGCATGCTGGCGGCTGCGGAGGCCAGAGATCTCGAGGAGTCACTTTCTGATGTCGAGGCTTCCCCTAGCGATCTGATGCCTCCAAAGGTTACTTTGTCTGACTCGGAGGTCAGCTACGACTTTGGTCATAGCCAGATGACCCAGGCGATGGTGGATGGGCTCGAGGAGAAGGGCTACATCCCTGTTGGCCACGGGCGAGCTTCGGGTGAAGCTGCCTAAGCGAGATGAGGCCGTTGTGTTCAGGGATTTCTTTACCTGCGGCCTTTGCTTCCCCTGCTGCAATTTCGTTCGGTACGTGCTTGAGTGGTTCGACGTGCAACTTCATCACATGACCCCTCATGCGTTTCTGAATATGAGTAAGTTTCTTTGGGCTGTCGAATCGTATGGTGGGGGAATCAGCATAAGCACCTTCGCAAAATTTTATGAGTTGCAAAAACAGCCAAAGTATGTTGGAATAAGGCTTACGCAGTTCGCATTGTGTAACTTCATGGCCAAGAGGAACCCTGGCAAGGGCAAGGAAAAGATTTCTATTTCTTGATGTCAGCGGGGGGAGTGGGAGCCCACTGACTGGATGGACTTCTGGTTTTATGTGAATACTTCTGGTGCTTCTGAGGTCGGAGAGGATGGTCGGAGGATCATTACCTTTCCCTTCACCTCCGTTATGACCCAGATGGACCCGTACACCAGCATCAAGCCGGAGGCAACCGTCTCTGAGAAAAGGAAGTCCTGTTCCAGAGCATTTGCTGATGCTTGCCGTTATTCTGGAGTGAGGGACCATGTGGAGGAGATGATTGCCTCCGATCTCTGGCCTCTGCTTGGTGGAAAGGATAGGAAGAAGTTTGTCCTGCTGAAACTAGACCTTCCTGTTTTTGGTATCGCTGGTGGAATCCTATGTCCGCATTTTGGGCTACAGCTCCCTGAGGGTCAGAGCAAAGAGGACTTTGTCCACGCCACCGAGCAGAAGGCCGTCGAGATACTTGGAGAAGTTTCTGAGAAGGAGTACCTTGCCCGGAGGTCTGAGGCTAGTACCATGCCTTGCCTCAACAGGGTCTTCGAGGAACTCGGCATCCACTACACTGAGTGTGAGCTCCCTGAGAAGCTGAAGAAGAAAAATGAGAAGAAAGAGTTCACTGCTGCCGGTGCTGCTACGAAGGCCGCTGAGGGAAAGAAAAGGAAAGCTGGCGCTTTGGCGCGCGGAGGCCCAAAGAAGCAGAGGGGAGCCTCCGCTGAATCTGCGAAGATGGAGGACGTTTTTGAAGACCTCTATGATGGAGATAGGGACATTACTATCAATCCGGAGGTGGGGACTGAGTTTCTGATGGAAACTGATGCTTTGGCACTGCCCAGTTCCAAGGGCCTGTCTTGGCGGTCTCCGTCGCCTGCTGCTTACCCAGAGGCATCTCATGCCTTAGCAGCTGCGGGCTCCAGTTCGCCGTCGGTTAGGCCTGTCTCACCGGTCACCGAACCTGTGTCTGCGCATGTTGAGACAGTGCCCGCTGAGCTTTCTGTAAAGCCTTTTGCTAGTGCATATCTGGACGCCAGCTCTGATGAGGATGAGTTGGAGGAGGCCGGTGGTGCGGCTCATCGCGCTGAGAAGCCTGCGGAGACTGCCCCACTCTGAGCGGAGGATACTAGGTTCCCCGAAGATGCGTACACTTTGAGTCAAGGTAACGTTCTTACTCGAAGTATGACCTATGTGGATTTCCTGACTTTGAAGGTTTCTTGTGGTTATGCCTCTGACGGGGAAGTTTCCTTGCTCGGTGAGCATGTGTATGATATATATTTTTCCTGAGATTTGGTGTTTTCTTGTTTCGTTGTTTGACTTGTGTTTTTTGTGTCTGCTTTTAGATATCCTTACCGCTGCGGTCGCTCAACCTGCACCTCCGTCGTCTCTGGCATCAGGTGTTCCTTTTTTCGGAGGAGCCGTTGCTGAGGCAGTGCCTACGGCTTCGTGACCTCCGGTGGGCATAGTTGGTGCTGGGCCTCTCCCATCCGGCGGCTGCCCTGATGAGGGCATAAGTGCTCTCCTTGGCTGGGCTCAAGGTATTGGCCAGCTGACTAATTCAATGGGCGGGGACTTGTACCGGTGTCTTGATGGGCTACCGTTTCAGACTTTGATGGACGCCAATATTAACCATCATGTTATTGTAAGTTTGGTTTTATTCTCCATTTGTAGCTATATACTCTGTCAAGTATCTGATTTCGATATCGTTTTGTTCCTATCTCCAGAGCGCCGCGTTGTCCATGGTCGTTGAGACTAGTAGCTGCGTTGAACTGATCAAGAAGGATGAGGCTATCAAGGTCTTGAAGGCGGAGGTCGATTCTCAGACCCAAAAGAAGGGACTAATGGATCAAAGGGCCTCTGATTTGGAGAAGCATCTATCTGCTTTTGGGGCTGAATCTGATGAGTTAAAGAGGTCTCTTGCTGTTGCTAGAGAAGCAGAGGTTGGTGCCAAAGAAGTGGAGGCTACCGCCAGCTAGTGGGCGGACAAAGCCGCTGAGATTTCCAATCTCCTACAACAAGAAGTGGGTGCTGAATGGTGATTAGTGGCGGCTCTCAAGTCTAAGGTTGAAGATCTTGAGAAGGAGTTGATTGCCACCAGGTTGATCGGGCTAGAAGTATCTGAATCCTATGTCTCCGCCGTCCGGGCCTTTGGCGGTGCGGTGACTCCGGTTAACCCTGAGGCTTCTATCTCCGGTGTATTTTCCTGGATCAAGGCGAACCTCAACAAACTTAGTGAATTTATGACCGGATTCTCTGATTTCAGCGCGAAGACCTCCGTCACCTATCTGTGCAAGCTTTTTGTGTCTAAGGACATCATTCAAATTGGAAACTTTGATTGTCCTGAGCTAGAAGATCCCGCTGAACTTGGCAGAATGGATCAGTTTGTTAAGACCACCGTGCGTAGCTTCATGGAGAAGTTCTGGTCCAAGTTTGGCCGGTCGAAGACCGTTGCGATGGCCAATGTCACTCGTGAAACGGTATGTATGGTTAGCTTTTTGTGTCTTTTATTGTGTGAGATGTATTTGCAATTCCCTTGTCTTATCTTGTCTTTTTCAGCAACTGAAGTATGGCAAATGCAGCGGTCATGGGCCGACTTCTTCTGGCAGCACTTCTGCACGAACCCAGAGATCTGCTGATGTTGGCGCCTCCAACCCCCAAGCTCTTCCTGCCAGCGCTGGGACTGATTCCATGGCAGAGGAAGCGGCAGCGTCTCCAGGAGCTCGCATGGGGCCTCAGGACTTGACCGCTGCCGAGGAGGTGTAGAAATTCGTCTTCATTTGTGGTTGTATATGTTTTGTCTTTTGCTGACCTGGTGCTGTTGTGCATATGTAAAGAACAATTTAAGTCTTTTGGTTTTGTAAAATATTAATGGCCGAATCATCCTGCGCAGGTCTGCAGTTTGGGGCCTGTGCAGGAGATTGGGCCTATTACCTTTATGCACAATGATGTTTACGTTAGCGGCGAGCTGTGGACTTATTGGAAGTCGGTGTTTCCTAGGCTCTCGGTGGACGACATGTTTGATTTCATTCTTAGCGACTTGGATGATGCACACCCTAGTTTTATTCATTCTCTTGCATGGCGTGGTCCGTCTAGACCTTTGTAATTATCTTTGTTTGCGCGGAGGCTGAGTGTTGTGATGGTCATGTCATTTGCGAGGTTGTTTATTTCGACCTCCGCTGTGCTGCGAAGGCCTGCTTTAATTAGTCGGAGGCCTTCGTGCCCTATTGCAAGTGTTACCTCTGGAGGTGATTTTTGTTTTCCTCCTCGGAGGTTGTAACCACTTTGAAACACATTTGTGTATTAATAATTTTATTGTTAGCATACGGTGGTTATTACAACCGTTGTTTCTCTTCGACCAGTGCTGGTGTCGATTTTGCCGTGTTCGACTTTGTGGTCTTTAGCTATTAGCAGAGACGAGGGGACGTTATGTGTTCTTACGCGGTATCCCCCCTTGTCTTTGTTCAGGTGATGATCCTGACTGGCTTGCTCTGTTGCCTCACTTCTTTTGCATTGTCCCGAAGACCACAGTTGTCTCTGGAACATTTCTTTTGCCAATCTCATTACGAATTCTTGCACGGTATCCCATTATTTTTGGTCGTCTATATGTGGACATCTGCCTCCATCTCCTTTAAGCGGGTTTTGGCTATGTGGAGTTGCTTGTGGTTGGCCCTTTCCTAATGCTCAGGCGTGCAGGCTTGAGCTATACTCCTTTTATAGCACCTCTTGTGTACTTTGCGTATGCTTGTTATTTACTGTTTTGTACTTTTGCCTCCTGAGATGTGATGGTATGGGTATTGATTTCATACTTGCTTCCTTTAATGATAGGTAGCTGCAACTGGTTTATTCATGTTTTGGAGGTCCTTATAAAAAGGTGTATTCCCCTTTGATCATTTAGGCTGCTTCTTTGTGTGCGCTGTACTAATGGTGTTTCTTAGTGGCTATATTTGTGTTGGTACTATGTGAGGACTCGTAATGGAATAGCCACATCAGTGAGCCTAGTGCCAGTGGTTAAAGATGGTGGTGCTTCTGCTTGTTAACAATACTCAACCTGTATTACCTTTGTATCCTCGGAGATGGCGGCCGGCTGTGATGCTGCTTAGCTTGGTTGATGTAAGGATTTTGGATGCGGTGGTTGCTTGCCGATGGAAGGTGCAAAGTGGTGTGCTGACTAGTGGTTGTGAAATTTGTCATGTACAAGCTGGCGTTGGGGGTAAACCTCCTCTTTGTATCGAGCGTCTATTCGACTTGGTTCAAGTGGCTAGGTTACCAAGGGCACAGGGTGGTATGTAGCCAGGAGGCCAAAGGGAGTATCCCGTGATGGAACAGGGTATACCTCCGCCAGCACCTATTCTTTAGGAAGTCTCAGTCTGCTTGCCTTCGGATGTATTTTTGGAGGCTGTACTCTTTGGTTTTTTGTAGGTTAAAGCGTTGGCAACCTTCGGGCCACTTCCATGCCTTGTGGTAGCAGGTTAACTGGGTGGAGTGGCTAGATTTCCTGACCCGGAGGTTGTGCATTCTGGTTTAGCAGTTAGATATGTGTGTTCTGCACATTGTTTCTGTTATGAGCAAGGTGCAATGAGCCTTGTCTGTTGTAAGCATAAGTTTGAATGATAAATGATCCTGCTTTATGTATTGTCTCTGGATGATGTCGATCCTTTAATTTTTTGTAATTTTATTGTCTCCGTTTTGGAAGGTGTGTAATGCAGAGGTTACATGACCTGTGAGCTCATAGATGGTACCTTTGCCTGCTTTAGCACCTTATTTCGAAGGTCACCATTGGTTAGTGTGATGTTTCTTTTTCCAGTACCGGTGCCTGAGTTGGTTTACAGGTCTTCCCCCAGTTCGCTTTGCAACTTGCAGTTGCGATTGCCTGCCTCGATGCCTGATATGACAGGGCTTTTTCGAGGTCTTTGGCATTTAGCGGAGGCTAGTTCATGCCTTGTCATTCATTCGCAACCTGTGGTTGCTATTGCCTGCCTCGATGCCTGATATGACAGGGCTTTTTTGAGGGCTTTTGGCATTTAGCGGAGGCTAGTTCATGCCTTGTCATTCATTCGCAACCTGTGGTTGCTATTGCCTGCCTCGATGCCTAATAGGACAGGGCTTTTTCGAGGGCTTTTGGCATTTAGCGGAGGCTAGCTCAGAGGTTGCTTCATGCCTTGTCATTTTTCTTAATGGTGGCATGAAGTAACCTTGTGAATCATGAATAGTTGTCGAATATTGCTGCCGTGGTGCTGGCTGCTTTCGACTGTCCTAGGTATTACTTTTCGGGGTCCTCTTTATACATTCAGAGGTTAATTACATACGTTCTTGCCTCATTAAAAACCTCACCTCCGATTTGGAGCCCCTTTTGTGAGGAAAAGAGTGCGAGCCATTTTTGCAGAAAAAGTAAATTGCAAAAATTTAAATCTAGAGACCTCCACTTATAATTCTACGGAGTCCTTACATTCTATGTGTAGTATTTCCTAAGGCTATCGATGTTCCAGGAGTGGGTTGACATTCTTCCATCTGTGTCTTGCAGATAGAATGGCCCTCTCCTTCCTCCTTGTTTGGCTATGAATGGTCCTTCCTATTTTGGCTGTAGCTTTCCTATGTTTTGAGCGTTTGGCCTCCGCCTCATTACCCAGTTGCCATCTTCGATATTTTTAGTGATCACTTTTCCATCCCTCCATTTCTTGGTTTGGTCTTGGTATTTGTCGATGTTGTCGATCGCCTCTAGCCTGTATGCTTTGGTCATCTCCTTGGTGTACTCTTCATCTTTTGCGAGGTTTTATTTTATTGTGCGGAGGCTCTGGTATTTGATTTCCTCTGGCATCATTGCTTCCTCTCCGTATAGTAGCTTGAATGGAGTGAATCCGGTGGCTCTTAATACGTTTGTGTTATGAGACCATACAACCTTTGGCAGCTCTTCTACCCATTTGCCCTTTTTGTGATCTAGCAGTGTCTTGGAGATTGCTGAGAATATGATTCTGTTTGACCTTTCTACTGCTCTGTTACTCTCTGGGTGATAGACTGAAGCGAAAGCTACTTGTGTGCTGATGCTTTTGCAGAATTCTTTGAACTTGTCTGAATCGAATTGCTTTTCGTTGTCGACTGTGAGTGTCCTTAGAACGCCGAATCTGCAAATTATGTTTTGCCAGAAGAATTTTTTAACTGTTTCGGAGGTGATTGTCACGAGCGGTTTGGCTTCTATCCATCTTGTGAAATATTCTACTGCTACCACTGCATATTTGTTTCCGCCCTGAGCCGGAGGTAATGGCCCTATGAGATCTATCCCCCATCGCTGAAGCGGCCAGACCAGAGGTATTAGCTGTGTTTGTGCTCCTGGAGATGCTTGATGTGGTGCAAAACTCTGGCATGCTTTGCAAGTTCTTACTATATGCAGTGCGTCCTTGATATGAGTTGGCCAGTAGAATCCTTGCCTAATTGCCTTCACTAAAAGTGCTCTGGGGCCAATGTGTGGTCCACATGTTCCTGAGTGGATATCTTGTAAGAGGTCTCTGTCTTCTGATCCTGTGATGCACTTGAGCAATGGTTGGACTATTCCTTTCTTGTATAGAACTCTGTCTATCATCGTGTAATTCCTTGCCCGTACGGCCAGCCTTGATGCAACTGTTTCATCTGATGTCACATGGACTCCATAGATATAATCAATTATGGGTTTCCTCCAATCCTCCGTGTTTACTAGGAGTACCTCCGCAAATGCCTTTGTTATTTTTGCGATAGCTGGTAATGTCAATTCTTGGTAGAAGGTTCCTTCGGGTACCTCCGTTTGATTTGCTGCTGCTTTGGCTAACTCGTCTGCCTCCAAGTTTCCCTCCCTTGGGATGTGCTTTAGGGTAAAGCCTTAGAATCTTTTTTCCAGACCCCTAACTACTTCTAGGTATGCAGCCAATTCTGGGTTCCTTGCGACATAGTCTTTCTCGACTTGTCCTGTTACTATCTTCGAATCGGTTCTGATCATGATGTATTTGGCACCAAGTGCCTTGGCCTTGCTGAGCCCTAGGATCACTACTTTGTACTCGGCTACGTTGTTGGTTGTTTTGAAGCACAGCCTTACTGCGTATCTTGTCTTGATGCTCGATGGTGATATTAGTACTGCGGAGGCTCCTGCACCTTGGATGCCCCATGCGCCATCTGTGTATAGTATCCATATTGAAGCCTTCGCTTTGTCTTCTGCGTGCTACGGAGATGTCCATTCTGCCAAAAAATCTGCTAGCACTTGTGACTTGACTGCTGTTCTTGAGATGAACTTGATGCTAAATTGGGATATTTCTGTTGCCCATTTACCGATTCTGCCTGATGCTTCCTTGTTGCCTAGGATATCGGCTAGCGGTTGTGCTGTTGGTACCAGGATTTTATGCTCTTGAAAATAGTGTTTGAGCTTCCTTGATGCTGTTACTACTGCATATGCTATTTTTTTTGACCTCTGAATAATTCAGTTTTGCTCCTTGGAGCACTTTTGATACATGGTATACTGGGTGTTGTACGCTTTTGTTGTCAACTTCCTTTTCCTGAACTAGGATTGCACCAAACGCTCCTGCGGAGGCCGCAACTTATAGTAGCAAGGTTGCCTCCGTGTCTGGCGCTATAACCATAAGGTCTTTTGTGATGTAGTTTTTGAGCTGCCGGAATGCCTCCGATTGCTCTGTGCCCCATTCAAATTTGTCCAAGACCTTGAGTGTTTTGAAGAATGATAGATTTCGTTCTGCTAATTTTGAGATGAATCTGCTGAGCGCTGCTATTCTGCCTGTTAGTCACTGTACTTCTTTCTTGTTTTCTGGTTCTCTCATTGTTAATACTGCTTTTGTTTTATCTGGGTTTGCTCTTAGCCCTTTTGGACCAATAATGTATCCGAGCATCATTCCCCTGCTTACTCCGAAGATACACTTTTCTGGGTTCAGTTTTAATCCTGCTTCTCTGAGGCTAGCGAAAGTTTCCCAGAGGTCGTCCAAATGATCTCCGGTCTGCTTGCTGACTACTGCTAGATCATCAACATAGGCCATAATGCTTCTTCGGAGCTGAGCTTGCAATACAGTTTGAATCATTCTTGAGAACATTGATCCTGCATTTTTAAGACCCTTCGGCATTCTAACAAAACAGTAGGTGCCGAAGGGGGTTGTAAAGCTTGTTTTCTCTTCGTCTTCCTTTCTTAGCCATATCTGGTGATATCCTGAGAAACAATCTAACAGAGTGAAGCGCTTGCATCCTGCTACCTTGTCAACTGATGCATCTATCCTGGGTAATGGGAAAGGATTTTTTTTGCAGGCCTTATTGAGGTCTGTGAAGTCTATGCACATTCTCATTTTGCCGTTCTTTTTTGGCACTAAGACAACATTTGCTAGCCAATCTGAGTACTTGACTTCTCTGATGACCTTGGCATCTAATAACCTTTGCACCTCCGCCTTCGCCGTAATTATGCGTTTATCGGACATCTTCCTCTGTTTTTGCTTCTTGGGTCTGACATTTGGGTTGAGGTCGAGGGTGTGTTCAATCACATCCCGACTGATTCCTTGCAGATTTGATGCTGACCATGAAAACACGTCTTTTTTTGCTATTAGCTCTAACAAGTCTTGTCTTTCTTCCTCTGATAGATTGGCACCTATGGTCACTTTCCTTTTAGGGACTGCTTCTTCCAATGGTAAAGTTATTGTGCTCTCTTGGTCTGCCATGTTGGTTTTTCCTGCAAGCAAGTTCGAAGGCTCCTGTGCTTCTACGGTGTTGATGTTTCTGTGTGCTTTGTAGATTTATTTCTCTATATTCCTTGCTTCTTTTTGGCTGCCCCGCACTGTGATGATTCCATGTAATGCTGGAATCTTGATGCAGAGGTAGCCCATGTGTATTGCCACATTGAACTTGTTTGTGAATCCTCTTCCAGTATCACATTGTACTGGTAGTAGATGTCGAGACCACATCAAAAGTGATGTATTCTGTCCTGGCACAGTCCCCATCTTTGAATGATACTGGTAGTGATATCTTGCCTAGGGCGTTGATCTTTTTTCCATTGAATCCAATTAATGGGGTGTCCGGTGGCTGTAGTTGGCTCCTGCTGAGTTTCATTTAGTCGAACACGTTCGCGAAGATGATGTCTGCTGAACTCCCGGAATCGACTAGTATCCTGCTTACTTCCCAGGCTGCTATGTTTGCCTTTATGACCATGGCATCTACGTGCGGATAACTTTCAACTTGGAGGTCTTGCTCTGCAAATTATATTGGCATCTTGGACCATTCTGTTGATTTTTAAGCGCCCTAGACTGCCACATTGTTTACCAGTCAGAGGTGGTCTTTCTTTTGCTTTTTGGTTTCGAATTCTAGTGGTGAACCTCCGGCTATAGGTAATATCATGCCAATAGTTGGTAGTGCCGAATGCGGATTTAACTGGTTTTCCACCGGAGGCTCTGCCTTTGCGATTGATGGTTGGGCTAGAGTATACTGTGGAGGTGTTGTCAATGCTTCATACTGCCTTTGTTGTGCCATCAGAGGTGTCTGTATCTGTGTTGATTCGATGAGCGTTATGTGCGAAGGTCTTTGATTGATGTAAGTTAGACCATTCTCTGCTCTGTTCTGGGTGTAGCCCTGGTGCTACGATGTTTGCTGATAGACTGGTCTCCGGGCTGGTAGTGCTGCCGGATAGTACTGTTGAGCCAAGTTGTGCTATGATAACGGCTCTAGAACGTATCCTGGGAAACTTAGGTTGTATTGCTGATAGGGTTACGAACTGTGAGCGTGATTAACCTCCCTGCTACCTTGCTGCTGGGGCTGTAGCTGTGACTGTTTGGTTTTCATCCTGTCAAGTATCTCTTGGGCCTCCGGGCAGTTCCGTGTGATGTGCCCTTTGTCCTCTCCATGGAAGAGGCAGTATTGCTTCCTTGGTTTCTGGTTTTTTCTCCAGTTCCTGGACTTGTTGCTTTTGGTGTAACCTTGCCCCCCTTGATTTCTCTGGTCATAACTTTCTTTTTTGTCCTGAGTATCCAGAGGCTGGCTAGCCTGTAAATTAAAAACTTGTTTCTGCTGGTTCTGGTATTGTTGTCTTTGCTGATTCCTGTTTTCCCTTCTATTGCTATTGCCTGAAGACTGTTTACTTTGACTGTCTGCTTCTTCTAATCTTTTGCGGAGGTCATTGTCGGACCTGCAATATTTTTTGAACTCCTCGTGCAGCTGGGCCATTGTGGCTGGCTTTTTCCTTGCTAAGTGACTAGCAAACAGGCCGATTCTAAGTCCTTTGATTGCTGCTTCTATGGCTACCCCATCAGGGATGTCTGGCGCTTTAGCCCGGAGGTGTAGAAATCTCTAGTAGTAGTCTCTGAGGGGTTCGCCGTTGAGGTGTCTGTTGCTGAACAAGTCTGATGATGTTAGCAACTTGTTCATGTAAGCTTTGAAGTTTTCCAGTATTTGGTCTCGTAAGTTTTCCCATGAGTATACAGTGCTTGGTTTCAACATTGAATACCATGCTAGTGCGTCTCCTTCTGCTGCAATCACAAATGATTAGCCATTACATGATCGTTGCCTCCAGCAGAGGCTACTACAGCTTTGAAACTCATTATAAACTGTCTCAGATCTGAATTGCCGTTGAACCTTGGCAGGGACATAGGCTTGTAACTTGGAGGCCATGGTGAGGTTTGCAGGCCTTCGGATAGTGGTGATTTTGGGTTGAAGACTCTTGATAGTGTGGGTAGGCTTGGAACTATGGTATGCGTAGCCTGCGCGTTCATAGCTGGGGGACGACTTGCTGCGACTGGTTGAGTGACCTTCGATGGATTTGCTTCTGGAGGCTGCATACTCTGTATTTCCGCTTGCAGAATGGCCATTTGCTGTCTTATCTCGTCTGCTTGACGTGATGATTGTATTGTTCTTTGTGTGGCGGCTTGCTGCGCCCTTAACCTGTCTCTTTCGGCTTCCATGTTTGCATCTCATCTCTCAGCCTAGTCAACTCATCGTCTTGGTTCTGGGCTGGCGGATGCTGCTCAGACGGGTCCCCCCTTTGTGCAGTGTTGTTGTTCTCTTCATCACCTCCGTCCTCTGGTGCGGAGGCATAAGTGCTCCAAATGTTTCTCCTTGGCCTCCCGCGAGCTGAGGGTTGTGGTACCTCCGCCTCAGCGGCGGTATGTCTCCTAACGGGGGCCTTTCTTCTGGGTGAAATCTGTGGGTGTTATCTTCCGCCAGACACAAGCGGTGGGCGCCAACTGTTGGGACCGGGTCCCAGCAGGGTAGAGTGAAGTAGGAATGAATGATCCAGATGGTTCTTCTCTCTCTGTATTAAATATAGAAATTACAATGCGGGCCCGACAGCAGGTAGTGCTGCAGCTACCCGAGGATCCTCCTCCTATTACACAGGGGCATGGCCTTAAATAGTGGCTCCCCAGCCTAAGGCTGAAAGTACAAGCATACCCCCAAAGGGAGTTTCTGAACCCTAGACACTGACTCTATTACACGTGGGTCCCTTAGGGGCAAGCTGGGCCACCATTTCCTGGCCACGGCCGCGGGCCGTGGCCCATCACCACTCGCAAGAGGCCCATCAAGCCCACCAACTGTCCTCATGCTTCCCAGCTGGCTTCGGCGCACCACCCAGGTAGAAGCAGCCTCAGGTTGTCACCTCCTCCACGCAGAGCCTCCAGGCCCAGCGAGGCTGTGTCGACTAGCCTCCGCTCGGCAACGGTGATCTTCGCCGAGCCTCCTCTATTGACCGGTTCGAAGCCTCTGCTGGAGGCTTCCCAGCGGAGGTCCAACCTTCGCCTGAGTGACGGTCGTCGCTGTTGGGTCTCTGCCGTTTACCGGTCCCACGCCTCTCCCGAGACCTCCGCCCGGAGATCCGTCCCCCGGTGGCAACTCCAAAACCTGCAAGCATGGGCCAGGTTGAATACAATCGGAACTGTTAGCTAGACATAAATCAGAGGTAATAAGCTCCTCTGGTCCTGGGGCGCATCCCCAATAGCCGGTCCATGGGTGCGTGTGCATGTGTCCAAGTAGGCCGGGTGAGGCCTTGGCCTACGCGCTTGGTACGAGCGCCATGGCCGAGAAGCAAAGGGAAAGGTTGGGAGAGCGGCGATGGCAGCGGTGCTCACCGGCGTTGACGAGGATGGAGGTGCGGTACAAGTCTAAACAGCTCCGACGGTGGCTCGCGGTACGGCATCGCCTTCTTGCTCCCAACGGCAACGCAGCAACAGCTCCGGGACGGCGGCGTCCTTCTTCTTCTTCCCCGGTGACGGCGTCTCCTTCCCCACCTCCTTTCTTCCCCTTTCCTCTTCTTCTTCTCCAATTGGTGCTGGCGTGGTGAAATTGACTGGCCACTGAGGTGGCGGCGGGCGATGGAACCCTAGGGAGTGCCGGGGCTTGCTCTTATAGGGGCAGAAGTGGTAGGTAGCGCGGCGAGGGCGCGGTGGTCATGAGCTCGAGCGGCCGGGGGCATTCCCGACCGAGGGAAGCTTCCAGGCTGCTCGCGCGGTTGCTGTGGGCTCCAGCGGGCAGGGAGACAAGCCAATTTGGCTTCGCGGCGAAGGATGGGAGAGGGGGATAGGCAGGGGACAGGCGACGTGCGGCAGGTGCGAGCGCGTAGGAGAGCGAGATGCTAACGGCCGCGGGTGCCTTGTGGCAGAGCCTGTCGGCCGAGGTGGTAGGCGGGATGGCCGTCGATGCGGGGCCAGGATGGATCGGGCGGCTGGCGGCCTTGCCTCCACGTGAGCGGGCGCAGTGCGGGAGGCAGGGGAGGTCGGGGTGACCTCAGCCTGAAAAAGATGACAGGCGGGTCCCACCGTGAGACTCGTCGGTCAGCGGCTGTGGCCGACTGAGTAGAGCAGTGTGGACGCGGGCGCTCCTTGCTGGGCCATCAGTGCTTGCTGGGCTGGCCTGCGCGGGAGAGGGAAAAGAGAGAGGGCGAGTGAACGGCTGGGCCGTCTTGCTGGGCCGGTCGGGCGCGAAGGAAAGGAGAAGGGAGGAGAGAAGCTGGGCCGGGGCTGGGCTGGTTAGGCTGATCGGGCCGAAAGGCTTCTTCTTTTTCTCTCCTTTATTCTTTCTCTTTTCTATTTTTCAAATACATGTATATATACTTGTATAGCATGTTGTAAAATACTTCGTGGTATACTTAGAGGTCATAGGCCATGTTGGGTATATTTCCCATAGGATATATTTATTTATTACATAAATAAATATTGTGGGTTCATTTTATTTAACATCACATATATCAAATAAAAACCAAATCACATATTAATGCAATATGACATGACAACTATTGAAACATTGAAGGTAAGCTATTGCAACATTTGGAAACAACATGTAAAACATTGTTCAAAAATTACTTTGAAACATTGATCATGCTATGATTGCATAGGATGTTATGCATGACATGACGAGGTTGATGCATGGTTAGGGCTGATGATGACATGTCACACTCATCACTCATAGGTTTTTCAAAAAATTTTGTAGTTCGGATTTTCGGGTTGATACAAGCTCCGCGTAGATCCAGCCGGAAGGGCGCGGATCCACACTGAGAGGCACCAGAACAAGCTCCAAAAAGACCCGCCGCCGCCTGCCCTCGCCATCGACGACGCAGAGCACCACCACCACACCTCCGCGCGAGTTCCAGCACAAGGGCACCGAATCCGGTCACCCCCATGCCAGATCCACGCGACAAGGAGGCCCAGGGCCCCGACGAGCACCGAAGTCGGTGCCGCCGCTGCACCCGACCACCGCCATTGGTCAGCACGAACCACGACCAGCAGCACCATCCACGACCGCACCCCACCACCGCCGCACCCCACCAAGACAAAGGATCCATCCACCGTCGCGCGCCCCCACGCGCCGCCACCTTCGCCATGGCCGCCGCTGCGTCCCTCCCCGCACGAAGAGCCGCCCTGCCGAGGAGGCCTCGCCGCCACCATCCCTGGAGGCCGTGCGGGCCTCCCGGCTGTCTCCTCTGGCGGCGGCGAGGGGGAAGACTGGGGGGAGGGGAGGTTGGCGGCGCTAGGGTTTGGGCTCCCGTGCCGCCCGTGCGGGAGCGGCGCGGGGCGTCTAGCGGTCGGTTCGGGAGAAAACTACACTTACCATTTCACTCTAATGGAATAAATTAATGTAAGAAGTAGCTTCTTATGCTCTTGCTTAGGTAAAGGCAGAATTTCTCTCGGCTGATGGCAAACTGATATCAACTTCAAGTCAACCATGCAGGCTCAAGTTCAAGAGTGTACATATGCACTTCATTGAAACTTTTCTCCAAAGCATTTCCCTTTTCTCTGGCTACTCATCAGAATCTCAGGTTATTAGACTAAAATGAGGGGTATCACCCAAGGTTTGGAGCCAACAACTGCAGAGTTTGGTCCTGGTGCGGGCACCCCGGAGATATTTGCTGCATCACTAAAGCTTGAGGCTGAATTTCCTCTTTTCAAGAGATTACTCTGGAACTGGAGATGGACCCTTTTTGTTTGGAGCAGCATGGGGTTCTTTGTTTTTGAGTTGTTGTTTGCACTTGTGTGCTGTAGACCTTGTATATTTCCCAGGAATGGACATAATGTTGCTGCTGTTTGAGACCTTGGGCTAACTCATGTAATGTAATGTACAATTCCAAAATAAAGGAAAATACGGGCGTTTGATGTGATGCAATTGAACACCTACCACTTATGTTTGTGCACCAGATGT
This sequence comes from Bothriochloa decipiens, assembly GCA_023333625.1. Lineage (NCBI taxonomy): Eukaryota > Viridiplantae > Streptophyta > Magnoliopsida > Poales > Poaceae > Bothriochloa > Bothriochloa decipiens. Next base: position 52,022,610 of record CM041630.1, on the reverse strand, counting down.
TTGATAGCACTGACAGAGTTGGCAAATGAATCTCTGCACTCGCAGCTGGTTGCAGTCATTCAACCCAACCTGTGCCAACTGTAGAGATACACCGGAGATAAATGTGGTTGATCTTCAATGTAAGTGTGTAACTGAAGATATAAATAACGCAGGCACCAAGCAACAAATATTTACAACCAGCATGTATAGAATTCTTTTTTTTCTCCATAAAATGCACCTCCGTTTTTACACACTTGTGAGAGAGGTCACTGCCGTAACAAAAGGCCACAGAAGGATGTGGGAGTGGATTACAGAGGGATTGGAGCAGGGAACGGGAGACGTCAGGGAGGATACCATCACGCCGTTCCCTTGGCAAACGTAAGCAACATGACACCCGTGCACCGTCGTTTCCTGCCCGGAGGCTTAGCTAGGCTTCTCCAGCCCCGTCGTTCAGCTCTTGCTCGCTCTCGGTGGTGCTCCTGGAGGATTATATTTGAGCATAATGCTCGTTCTAGCTTCTTTGGCAGCAACAGCGGCTGTTTGATGTGGTATCTACAGTATATAGCAGTTCATTGTTTGCAGCTGCAGCCAGAAAATCTGCATCGAGCGAGGCCTTGTTGTTAACCAGTTGGCAGTGTAGCCGAGTTTCTAGTTGACTCATTTTTTGACCAAGTTGAGGTGTAATCGGATATTTTTCGACCAAGTTGAGGTTGTTCTAGTTGCGCATGAGTAATCCACAACGCCGAGCTTTTTCTTCCAACCGAACCTGGACGCAATTGATTGTTACTTGCATGTTTGTTGGACGACGCCATAGGAAAATTGAGATACAAGTACTCCGTATATTATTAGTTGTTCCTATAGCGCTAAACTCTGGAATCAGCATGGTGATCCTCGTTTTCTTTTTTTATTTCTATTTTTCAAATGTCTATCTTTTGCCGTCAAGACTGAATTAAAAATGACAAGATATAAACACGCCATTAGGTTGCTAGCCATAAATGACAGGAAAGAGTTCATCTTCATCCACGCTTGATATGATTAAGCATATACTGAAACACAATCCAATAACATAAATGTAGAGGATTGAAGCATCATTTATTTTGTTTGAGATATATACGACCTCATAATAAGCAAGGACATCTAGATATCTCATCTTGAATGTTGAATATCTTCCGTGCAAGATATGATGATATCGTCTTCGCAAGAACTAAATGCAAATAGCGAACCCACACCAAATATATACGTTCATCATCATTGCATATTTGCATCACTCGCTTGGACACAATCAAAGGAGAAGCAAACTGAGAAGACACAATAGAGTGAGAATCAAACTGACAGACAGAGGGGGAGCAAATTGACAGACAGAAGGGGAGAGGAGGTGGTGGTGAGTTCGACTGGGAATGAGAGGCATGAAGGGAGAATCCACCACGTCCGTCTCTGATGAAGCTTCAGTCCTGTCTTTCTTGTCTACTCGTGTGCGCTGCAGTTACAAGGCTCATGACGACTCGTTCAAGCTGCGTCGTTCTCGGAGCTGCTCCGCTACGGTCTTGGCTTTCTTGGCTAGTCGTCCGACATTGGCTGCCGCAAACTGCAGCCATCTGCAGTGCCACGTGATCATAGATCCTGTCGTCACGTGTCTGGTGGGCAAGAAGGGCAGAAAGCCATCGGGTAAGAGATATCTGCGAAACCTGCGCGCTACGCGGGTATAGCTGCACATGTACAAGGATGTGATGTGGAGCCGAGTAGCATAACACGTCAGGAATAAGGGACTGTGGAGACTAGAGAGCTCGAGTCTTCGGTCCGTGAAGACTTGCGGGCTCGAGTCTTTGGTCAATGGGTCTTCCTTTCGCCTCCTGGCATCGGTTACTCGGCTCAAGTCATCCTCGACTACTCTGCCCCCGTGCTTTGTAATTCTTCTCCTAACTCTGCCACGGAAATATATCATCCTTGGAACTCTCCAACAATATAACGAAAAATGACTAGTGACATTTTGTTCTACTTGTGCCATTTCTTCTCATGGTTGGCACAAGGTTCTTAATTATCTTCGAGATTCGACGGAGGAAGAGTAATTGCAAGTTCCTGGTTTGGCTTCTGGTTCGAATTTGAGAGCAAAATGCTTACGTAAGACAGTCGTCAGGTGATGCTTGAATAGGGAGATGGACACCAAACGCAAGACGGGAGACGTGAAGAATCACCACCAAATTAAGGTACCAACTAATTTAGCGTAAAAGCTTAGAGCTTCTACGAAAAAGTTCTATAGTACCAACTAATTTAGCCTAAAAGTTTAAAGCTTCTACAAAGAAGTAGAATATTTTCTTATATTTCAACAGATGGGTAATTTTGAGAGCACATCCATCCATTTTCACACTCTTTTGCCTCATAGTAAAATTAGTTTATGCAAGGGGAATAAGTGATGCTACTAGTATAATCCTTTTAGTATCACTTAGTCCCCTTGTGCATGACTAAATTTTACACCAAGTAGTATTATATTTCCCTATGCCACTTGGCAAGGAATAAATTATTCCTCTGTTTCAGCGTGATATACATCTCACGGCAATTTATTTATTATTTGTATTTGCAGAATGTGTCCTAGATACCGCTTGCTTTTCATGTTTATCAACTTTAGAATCTGTAGGACAGTGATGTTCACGGCTGATCTGCTGATGGTTGAGCTCATTCCTCTCTCACACTCCCAATCTGCCACCTACCGGGGGACGCGTGAGACGATCATCGCTTAATAAATGTGGAGGATCTTCCGCGCAAGCCCGTTGTTGCGAGTTGCGACACTAGCTTGGTCACGTTTTAACACAGGACGTACGAGCCATATAAGATCATTATCGAGGCATATAAAACTATCATCAACCTGCGTCATGCTTGCAAGTAGAGCCGAGGAGAGTGAGGCGTGTTTGGTTTCTGACCAACCAGCGCCGCGCACATGTGCGTGGTGGTGCCAAATTTGGTGGCGAGGAAATTAGTTGCCACAACCGTGGCGAAAATACGAACTGCAAAAGCTATAGCTGAGTAGCTGACTAACTTTAACCACTAACCAAACGGCAGTGTGGCAGCCTTGGATGTGGCTTGACGTGTGATGGCTAAAATCCAAAAACCCGTCCCCCACTTTTCATTAACGGGTGAAACCATTTAAAAGTCGCTTTAACAGTTTCTAGTTTTTTATAAAAGCAAAAAAAAAGTTCTACTACAGTACACGAATAATGTACACGTCAGATAAACTGAAGCTGGTGACGCTCCAACATTAGGGATACCAGACATCGTGGAAGAAACAAAAACAATTGCTTTGGGATCCGGCTTCTAGACCCTACCTTGGTTTCGTTTTGAAAAAAGGGCTTTCCTGATTTCTAAATTCTAGTGACTGTTGGGGTTTCTAGACCTTGCCTTGGGTCTTGTTTAGGTCGTAGGAAAAAATAAATCCGATAAATAGTACCATTTTCGTCTTATTTAATAAATATTATCCGATCGTAGACTAATTAGACTTAAAAGATTTATCTCGTGATTTTCAACTAAACTGTGTAATTAGTTATTTTTTATCTACATTTAATGCTCCATACAAGCAGCTAAATATTGATGTGATGAAGAGAGAGTGAAAAAATTGTAACTTTTGAAAGGATCTAAACATGGCCTTGGTTGCGGTGCATAGTTTCATTCCATAGTTTTATATTTTTTTCTTTCGTGGGTCCCACCCGTCTCTACTTCCTCATCGAACCCAGGCGGACGGCGCTGGCCATGGTGTTCAGCGGCGAGGGCTTCCCTGGCGGCGGCTGGAATATAACGATGGAGCGACGAAGCGGCCATGGGAGCCTGTGCCTGCGGCGAGGCGGAGGCACGGAGCTCACGCCCGGCGGTGAGGCGGAGCTCGCACACCTGGTGAGGCGAGGCCACGGGCCAGTGGCAAGGCGGAGCCCGTGCACGGCAACGCTGCAGTGGTGCACTGCCTGGAGCGGCGGGTGTGGCGGGCGAAGGAACCCTTGCGAGGGCGGCGTCGTGACGGCTGGTGGAATCCGCGCGAGGAGGAGATCATGCCTGCGGCCGGTAGATGCCCACGCGCGCGACGGTTCTCGCGCCCGGCGGAGAACGGAGTCCACATGCGGTTGGCAGTGGTGGCCTCATCACTTGCATGCGGTTGGCTGTGGGCAGTCGAGAAGGAAGAAGTCGCGCATGAAACGAATCGAGTCTCTCAACGGGAGTCTTGTGCGGTTTTCGACGTCCTGGAAACAACGCCAATATGTTTTGCGGGGACGAAACGTTTCCCTTCATAAAAACTCTATTGATGTGACATCCTATTAAATATATATAAAATCTTCGCGTAAAATCCCGTGGAGACTGACCTAATCCACTGATGAAGCGTATACTGGAAAGGACAATCCGATATTTGTGGAGGATTGACCGGATCATTGTCGTCACTTTGTTTGAGATACCAAATCATAGTAAGCGAGGACATGTCGTCTTGAATAATATTGATATCTTTGCAATTACTAAATGCAAATACATGAACTATACCGGATATATATGTCCATCGTGGTATCACTCGGGCACTCGCTTGGACATACTTTTAGTAGGAAGCCAGATGAGGGAGAGAGGGAGGATTCGATCGATAGGGGAGGGGAGCTCGATTGGGAGTGAGAGGCATGACGGAAGAAGCTATATTAGATCTCGCTTCAGTTTTGTCTTTCATGTCTACTGACGTGAGATAAGGAACTGCAATTACAAGGCTCACGGCGACTTGTTCTAGCTACATCGTTGTGGACCCTACTCCGTTGCGGTCTTGCTATTCCTAGTTGTTCGTTTGACACTGCTTTCCGCAAGCTACAGCTATCTGTTGTGGTTGTGGCACGGCGGTTCATCGCCATGGCGTGGCATCAAGGAGACTGGAGTGTCGTGTGCCATCAAGTCTATGGTTAGCAAAGAGGACGCAACGTTCATCAAAAGTAAAAGACTACACGAGTCGCAACCTCCTGTGAGACCCCTACGTGGCGTGAAGTTCTGGTGGCGCATGTACAAGGATGTGGAGCTGAGTAGGGCAATACAGATTCTTAGACTATGGACACTGGATTCATTGGAGAGCTTGCCTCTTCCATTCGCTGCTTGGCAACGGATACTCGGCTTCGGCTCAACCCTCAACTCAACCTCAAGTCCTCGACTCTGTCCCCGTGCTTTGTGATTTCTTCTTGTCACTTTGCAGCTCTCATGGTTCTCGGAGCTCTACGACAATATAGTGAAAAAATGACTAATGGCATTTTTCTTCTACCGGAGTCATTTCTTCTCACAGTTGGATTAGATAGCGTCCGATTCATATTGCATGGAAGACAGCCTACGCTAGCACTGCAGATAATTTAAAACTCTAAATAAAATTTTAAAATAGTTTTTTATTTTTTTATGTGGATTCGAATCGAGTAATTCCAAAATTCACACGGACTTCAATTCATCAACTGTGTATTGACTGGAATTGGATCAGTAATTAATGGCCACGAGCAAGCATAATGCAGGATACAACTAATAATTACCTGTTGCTGGAAGAGCATTATTTGGGCAGAGTAAATGCGAACTAGGTGGCTAGACTCTATCAGGCCAGTCTTAGTGGAAGTGTCATCAGAGTTTTATTTATATTTAATGAGCTGTCATATAAGCATTTTTGATGATGTGGCACCGTATTTATAAAGAGTTAGGAGAAATGAGTGTCATGGGGTTGATACTATCTTGGCACGAATATCAACTATCTATGAGTCATGATATTTGATGCCTATAAAATCATAGAATGAAACTCTCCATTGATTCTGAGCATTTCTTCCATGTTTCATTTCATTTCATTTATAAGTGATGTGGCAGTCTTGAAAATAGCGTTATGAAACTCTACATTGAAACTAGCTTCATAGAGTCTAAACTTATTTATTACCTTGAACATTGTGGACTTGGGGTCTAAATAAGACTTATAGTCTTATTTTTTCTTCCTCTCTTAATAAATACAGCAAAATATCATAAATAAAAGGGTAATAAATAAAAAGATAATAAATAGTTTTGAACTCTATGATAGAGTCTTGCACTGTGAGTGCCCTCAGAGCAAGTGCACCAAGGCCATATATCAATGTCTCCTTAGCTTTGGTGGCCTGGGAAACGGCTCCCATTTGAAGTTGGACTAGTGTGATTCACAGCGTGGACTTCGCTTCGACTCTGGATTAGCTCGTACTCAAGTTAATTGGGCAATAATACTGATGATGATGTCGTGCAATGCTTTGTCTCTGAACAAGCATTATTAAAGACAACTTTGAATTACTCTATTTTGATGAGTTTGTCGCTAAACGAGCATTATTGAAGACAACTTTGAATTACTCTATTTTGATGAGTGAGACATTTATGTAATGGTTCTATAATATTAAGACTATGTATATTTGGATTGTTGTAACGAACAATGAAACCTGGTTGTACTCTTTTTTGTTACCCTTTAACTAATATAGATATTAAGACTATGGATATTCGTGAGGGAATATGATTATTCATGAAAGAAGAGTTTACCTAGACATTTTTTTTATTAGTGAGTCAGTCATTGCCTAGCTCCTAATTAATTTGGTGTCTTTTGATCTGTGGTTTTGTTGTGACACAATGGAATCAATAGTTCTAGTAGTTTGTGAATATGTTTGGAAATTTTATGTCTTCTGATAATTTGAAGTTATGGTTTGAATTCATCACATTTTCTCAGGTTTCTAAAGGGATTTGTCACTTATAGTGCCAGTGCCGGCACTAGCACGCTGGGCTGCCATGCCCAGTGGCATGACACTGCACAATTTCAATCCTAAAGGGTCGTGCCTAATAGTGTCGTGCGCCCATTTGGCCATCCCTTATGACAAGAAAGGGTCCATTTCATCCACATTTAATCTGATTAAGAATATACCATAAAACTCAATCTAATAATATAAATGTGGAGGATTAAACCGATCATCTTTTTTTTGGGGTAATGGGAGGGAGAAGCTTTCCCCACCTTGATTTGCATTGGAGCTGTAGAAACACTACAGCTCAATTATATGAGTAACAGATTATAGGAGTGGGTCCATCAACTATTTTCTTGGGACTTACATTATGATGAAACTAGATTACACCAATGTTCTACGATAAAACGATCTATAGTAGAAAGACGATGTTGCCATAAGTATGCGGTGTCTCTGAAGCTCACGGCAAGGCGACTAGATGACGGTGGTAGATTGTTGAAGACCAGGTCATTTTATTTGAGATACCACATCATAGCAAGCAAGGCTATCCTGTCTTGAATGCCGATATCTTCCATGCAAGGCACGAAGATACGGGCTTTTTCCGGAATAACTTAATTGAAGTACATCAACGGATGAACCCATGCCAAATATATACGCCCAGCATCGCATCGCTACGCCTGGGAATGGGGGATGGAGAAGGTGGTGGTGAGCTCGGCTGGGAATGAGAGGCAAAATCTCGCTTGAATTCTTGTCTTTCTAGTCTGCTTGCCTTCGGTGATTGGCTCTTTCAAGCTGGATCGTTCTGGGCGCCGATCGTTCTGGGCGCGGCTCCCCTACAGTCTTGCTTTTTCTGGCTATTCGTCTCACCCTAGGGCCTTGTTTACATCCATGGCTATAGTTGAAAAATTTTCATCCTCTCTGTCACGTCAATCTTTATATGTATACATAAAACGTTAAATATAAATAAAAAAACTAATTATACAGTTTAGTTATAAATTATAAAATATTTTTTAAATCTAATTAATCTATAATTAAATACTAATTATCAAATACAAAAGATTTTAACTTTATACGATCTAAATATGGCCTAGCTCCCTACAAGCTGCAGCTGCCTGTCGCTACATAGCATCACAGGGTTCGTCAGGATCGGAGCGGCATGACAGCATGACGGAGACTGAATTGCCGCGATCTTGTAGGTCGACAACGAGGAGAAAAACATCACCGAAGGAAACGACAACATGAGTACTCGCGCGTGGCACGGAGGTTTATGTAGCGGCGCATGTACAAGGATGTGGATCTGAGTAGGGTGACATGGATTCCTGGACTCCGGAGACTGGAGAGCTCGTGTATTCCATTCGATGCCTGGCAACTGTTGCTCGGAGAGAGGAATGGAGTCACTGTTACTCGGAGAGAGGAATGGAGCTCGGTACGTGGATTAGACAGCATCCAATCCGTGTTGCACGGGAGACGGCCTGCATCATCTAGCTGGTCTAAATAAGATTTAAAAAAGCAGATTATTAATTTTTAGTATTTGAGAAATTTTACGGTGCTTAGAAATAATTAGAGTCATCTATTTGTAGAGATCAGATGGCTATAAAATAAGAATAATCAAGATCGAGGAACTTAAGTTGTGGATCAGAACTAGAAATAGGTGGGCTCGGAACCAAAAACATATCGGGTTAGGGATTGTGTATTGTGTACAATTGGAAAAGTACTAAACTGCCCTTAATAATAATTAATTAATTTTCTTAATTAATTCCTGCGGTACATATTTTTGACGGGAGAAACCGGTGTGGTTCCTCCAAGCACCATAACAAAGCTCTTACTATTATTTTTATATTTTTATGTGCATTTTTTTGCGAAACTATTTTTTATTTTTATGTGCATTTGCATTGGGTCATTTTAAAATTCACATGTACTTCGATTCATCAATTGTATATTGACTGGAATTAATTGGATCATTCTTAAATTCACACGTACTTGAATTCATCAACTATATATAATTGACTGGTGGAATTGGATCAGTAATGGCCATGCGCAGGATCAGGCAACTGGTTACGTGATGTTGAAAGTGCATTAGGGTAGGAGTAAACACGAGCTGATTACATGACTAGTCCTTGTAATGTTATTGGACATACTACCTATGACAACATTTTCTTGTCTGATGATTTTATAAAAACCTTTTCTTCTTTGGATCCCTAATCGCCAGTACCAGCTACAGGCAGCAAAACAAATACGTGCGTTGGTGCTAATCGATCAAGCCATCGAGGACTAGAGGGTGACAAGGTGGCTCTCAGTACAACTACGTACACCAAGGTCACAAGTCAGATATCAGTGTACCCTTACCTTTCCTCACCAACGGCAATAGCTTCCGGTCTTGTGACATTGCGATTAGCAGCAGGAGCAGATACGGTGGATCGGTGATTGCCTCAATGCATCCAGATAACCAACACTTGGCCTCAGAAGTCAGAACTCAGAAACGTTTCGGAGGACAGAATACCTCCATGCAACTTGCAAGGGGACAGCAGGGTGTCCCGTAGTGAACGCATAGCCTTAGCTGAAACTCAACTATATTTTTTTTCAGGTTACATGATATTCTTTATGTGTGGAGTTTGACTTTTGTTCAAAACACAACCATCATTTTTTGCAGGCTGCATAATATTTTTACCCTCATAAATATTTCTGGTGTGAATGATATAGTTCTCATCATATGTATACATTCATACATGCAACATTGCATAAGTCCAAATAGCACTGCATGGCCAAGTCATCTGGAAGAAGCTCTGAAACACGGGTCCCATGACTCTGCATAAAAATCCTAGAAAAAGTCCTGGATCAATACAGGCACCAAGTCACGAAGCTCAGACTTTCGTGCTACCTTCATGTATCAATTGAATGACTAACAATTTTTTTGCACCAAATAGAAAGCTAGCGTCCTTCTAAGTGTTGAAATACTTGCAAAGCAAGTCAATATTTGACAGAGCTATAACGCACAATCTAAATCCCTAAAAATGCAGGAGATCAACTCCGGTGCATTTTCACGCGACTTCTCCGACCTTCGACATGAGGCATCAATGTATGCATCAACATGACCTTCACCAAGCTCTTCCGCATGAGGGGCTTCGCCACCATCTTCGACGAGTTTACCAAAACTTGCCTCCGACAGTAGCACAAGGGGCTTCACCAACATCACCTTCGGCGTCTACACCAAAATCGTCTTTGCCAAACTTTTTGCAGAAGGGCCTTCGCCAAAACTTGCCTTCGACAATAGCACGAGGGGCTTCACCAACATCACCTTCGGCGTCTACA
>CM041630.1:51980421-52007690 GCA_023333625.1 Bothriochloa decipiens | reverse complement strand
GGCCAAGGGGGAGTGTTATGAAATAAAATATATTGTGGCCAAATTATAATGGAAAGGACGAGGATATTTCTGGAAGCACAAATCTCAAAGCAAGTGCTAATCTCAAAGCTAGATATTTTGTAGACTGCAGTGAATCTGGAGTATTCCTACACTACTGTAGCAATGTATATCCAGGGTTCACCTCCCCTATAAATAGGGAGGTCCCTTTCTCCATGTACAACAACAATAAGAAAGTGAATACAACAGTGAAGTTCCTCCTCCATTCATCCAGTCTCTCTATTCTCTGTTGTGTTTGTGTGTTGTGTGCTGCAACACAGAGAATGATTCGTAACACTAGCCATACATGACAAGAAATGCGATAAATAAATAAATGAAAAGATAGGGTTCATCATCTTCATCTATGCTTGATGTGACCGAAGCATATACTAGAAAGTACGATCCAATAACATAAATGTGGAGGATTGACCAGATCATCTCCATCACTTTGTTTGAAATACCACATCATAGTCAGTAAGGAAATCTTATCTTGAATTTTGATATCTTTCGTGCAAGATATGATGATATGGTCTTCTTCAGAAGAACTCAATGCAAATATATGAACCCATGCCATATATAAACATTCATCATCGCATCACTCCTTGTACATACTCCAGCCAACCAGAGGACACAATAGAGGGTAAAGCAAACTAAGAAACAGAGGGGAGAGGGATTCAATATACAGAGGATGAGGTGTTGAGGTAGACTAGGAATGAGAGGCATGACTGGAGAAGTCACCATAGTTATCTCAGATCTCTCTTCAATAGTGTCGACATGACTGGAGAAGTCACCATAGTTATCTCAGATCTCTCTTCAATAGTGTCTTTCGTATCTGCTCATGCGCATTGAGTACCTACAGGCACCATGGCTACTTGTTTAAGTTGTGTCATCTGGGCTCTGGTCTACTGTGATATTGCTTATCCTAGCTATTCATCCCAGCTCCTCTGCAAGCTGCAGCTGTCACTCGCTGCACAGCAACACAAGGTTCATCAGGATGGCGCATCATGTAGGAAACTAGAGTGTCACGTATCTTGTTGTCAAGTCTCTGGCCAACAACGAGGACGAAGCGTTCCGTGTTGTCCTACGAGAGCGAGACTTGAGCTTAGCACGGAGGTGTAGTGTAGTGTCGCACATACAAGGATGTGGAGCCGAGTAGCGCGATATGGATTCTGTAGGCTGTGGAGAGTGGAGAGCTCTTCCATTTGCTGCCTGGCAATGGATACCCGGCTCCCATTTGCAGTTGGACTAACTGGGAAATAATATTGATGTTGCTGCTGTAATGCTTTGTTGCTAAACAAGCATTTTTTAAGAAAATTTTGAATTACTCTATCTTGATGAGTGAGGTACTTATTTAAATATTTCTACAACATTAACACTTTTGTATATTTGGATTGTTAATGATTAATGAAGTTGGAGCTAGTTGTACTCTTTTTTTCTAGGGGGTTTCTACAAGATGTGAGTTTTACCTACACATGTTTTTAATGAAAATGCCATTGTGTAGCTCCTAATTAATTTGATGTTTTCTGATTATGGGTGTATGTGATCTGTGATATGAATTGTTCTGGTAATTTGTGAATATATGTATCTTGTGACTGTGTGTTGGTATTTCTTAGCGCAATCACCAAAGGTAGGTGATGACGCAAGAGATGTCTGAGGGTAATTCTAATAACTATTGGATGATTTCGCAAGCACACAGAATGTACCGCTATAGCACTTCATCCGGGAGTATTTCAAGGTATCGTAATTTATATTTATCCCAAGGGAAAGCGATATCTAGAGATGTTAATGGACTCCTATCTCAATTTAGTGACAACTAGTGTAGAGGGGGTAAGTGAAATATAAAATAAGGTGATGATTCAAAGATTACTATGAGATAACTAAAAGATAACTAGTGTAGTATAGCTAGGTGGGAGGACAACAAGTGAGTAAAGGTTCATGTGTGTCTAATTCCACTTCTGGACTCTAATCTAGTCAAACGGTCGAAACAAGCTAGGAATGCTACCTTACTACTTGGCTGCTAGGGATAGACGAAAAAGCAGGAGACAAAACCCCTACTATAGCGACTATACTCTTAGTAAATGCCTTGCCTTTTAAGAACTAGTCTGAACATGGTGAGAAAACCCTAATGCCGCCCAAGACCTGTCACCTCTCGGGAGTGTGCCCACAAACTGTCCGTGCGGACCAGCAACAACCAAAGATAAGACTTAGCCTAAGCATCGCGCTTACACTAACTCTTACTACTCTAATGAGTATACGACCCACTAGAGCACCTTACGGCAATGGTAAGCAACCAAGGGAGTTGTTTACAGGATCACAATCTATTATGTAACTACTCTAAGACTAACTAGAGCACTACAACACTATTTGAAAGGACCTAAATGGCCTAGAGGGGGGTTGAATAGGCCTTTTTGAAAATCCTGAAACTCACAAACTCGAAATGTGGAAGTTAAATACCTATCGGAACTTCCGGTGGGATTGGATCGGAAGTTCCGATGACCGGAAGTTCCGATGACCAGAACTTCCGGTGCAAACCGACTAGAACTTTCAATGCCCTACTGAGCTACGAAATCAGAGTAAAATGAGTTGTGATTTTGGTTTTGATTGTTACGACACCCTCCTAGATGTTTATGATGATGATGTTCAACTCCACGAAGCTTAGCACCTCACCAAATCATAGATCGGCTCCTCTAACCTATGAATTTTGGGGTAGAGAGGAGGAACACGAAGAACACAAAAACAAGGATAGTCGATGCTACCTCCACAAGAAGACACAAGATTTATACTGAGGTTCGGCAATCCCCAGAAAGGAGTTCCTACGTCCTCGTTGTTGAGGTGACCACGAAGGTCCGACCACAAAGGTCTCCTCCCTCAAGAAAAAGCTTGAGATATCCACTAAGAATCAGGGTAATACAAACACTTTGGGGCACCCTCACAAATGAATCAACACGGGAAGCCACGAAGAATGCCTAGCCGGCTAGGGTTCCAAGAACCCAAGAGTAACAAATGCAAACCACATCAGCAAGATGAGGAAGACAAGTGCTCAAGTTGACAATCGATGCTCTTGCTCTCAAATCTCACGTCCCAAGCTCAAACAATCGAAGATTGAAGCTTAGAAGCAAAGGGGGAGAGAGAGTGGGCGAGTTCAGCTTACAGGAGATTTTGGCAGAGCTTGGGCGTTCTGAAAGAAAATGGGCAAGAGAGAGAGAGAGAAAGGGAGTTGATCAAGTATATATATACTCAGCCTCAGATGCATTACCGACACTTCTGGTGGAACACACCGAAACTTCCGGATAATTCAAGATCTGACCGTTGGGGCATTTGAAAGTCAACATTCAGTTTTGGATGACCGAAACTTCCGGTCAGAGCGCCAGAACTTCCGGTGAGCACCGAAACTTTCAGTCGAAGACCAAAACCTAATACTCGCACGCAGTCACTCCTGAAAATGAACTACCAGAACTTCTGGTCCTTGTACCGGAACTTCTGGTCCGGGTCAGAACTTCTGGTTCAAGGCCAGAACCCTTTTCTTGCACGCAGTCACTTGCGAGCACAGTGCAACTGGAACTTCCAGTCGTTGGACCAGAACTTCCGGTGCACCAGCCGCGAACATTTTAAGTGAGAGTGAGTGCACGGTGTCTCTCAACGCAAAAGCTAAACCAACATGAGCACTTGTAGACCATGTCTAGCTAGTCTAATTTGCATCCCTCTTGATAGTGCGGCATTTTCTATAACTCAATTTTAAATATAAAAGGGTAAACCAATTGAGTCAAAGCGCCTTTCATCCATAGAAATTTTGGGGTGCTTGAATCACCAAATATATTCATTTAAATCTTTCAATGGACTAACACCTGTGAATACACTTGAATAAACTTGTTAGTCCCTAATTTGATTGTTATTAATTATCCAAACCCCACTTCGGAGGTGAATGCATTTACAAACTCCCCCTTTTTGGTAACTGATGACAACCAACTTAAGCTTATAATAAATTGAAAGAATTAAAGCTTTTGAATCCCAAATTTTATGGAGAGCTCCCCCTAAATGTATGCATAGGATTTTGAATTTCAAATCTTGAATAAAATCAAGATAACATACATTTAGAGCAAGCTGCCCCTAAATTTTGCATTTCGTGGGGTGCCTAAAAAGTGTGTGTGACAATAATAATCCGCGATGCTTATGACAAGATATATCACAAAGAGATAATTAAAAGAATATGAATGGTTATGCAAGAAAGAAAAAGACTTACAATCAACATAACCGTTCTAAAAACAACAATCATCATCACAATATCAAATATAGGCTATCACAACCATGATATATCAAATAAGCATAAGTGTTTAGACTACAATCATCCATCACACACATAGTTCATAGTTCACCACATAGTTCACCACGGAGATATAGTTATTACAAACCAATAAATAGCTATCCTATTACATCAAGATAAAGCCTAACACTCCCCCTTTGGCATCAAATGCCAAAAAGGGTAGCAACAACGACTAAATGGCATCATAATCGAACTCGGGGTCAACGTAGTAGGAGTAGCGACTCTTGCCAAACGGTGCTGAAGAAGAAGAAGGACCAGCCTGATCAGGAGGAACAGAGGTAGAAGTCCGAGTGATCTCATCAGCCTCATCAAAAATACCACCATAGGAGCCACCCTGATCTGTTTCCTCAAAGGAGTAGCCAGCAGGAAGAGTAATGGCATACGAATCATGACCATGAGGAGAAACGCCCTCATGAATGGAGAAGTCATGTGCCTGTCCTGCGCCTTGCTGAGCATCACCACCCCCAGGAGCAAAGAACTAAAACTCTTGGCCAACATTGGCAGACTGAGAAGCACCACCAGTAGAGACCCCATGCATAGCATCCCACTCCGTATAGGGATTCCAAAAGGTACGAAGTGTCATATCTCATTTTAAAGGACTAAAATAAGATATATAAAAGCCTTATATGTGTCCCAGGATGTCGCACATATAAGTTGACAAATAATAAATAATACTAAATCAGAGTTTATTACATAGCACATGAATAGTATGACATAGTCTTTAACAAAAATAAGACATAACTAAGATAACTCCAGATGATAGCTCCACCACAGGGATACGTCAACTGGTTGACACAAGCTAGTAGTCATGTCGATAGCTCTCACTCCAATCTTAATCTGTTACCCATCCGGAATTTTGCAAGTAATGAAGTAAAACAAGTGTAAGTACATACGTACTTAGCAAGCATAGCAAAGGGGTTCATGAGGCTCAAATAAGCTGACACTGTTTAGACTGCAATTAGCTTTTAATAATATGTCCAATTTTAGTATTAGCATCAAGGTAGTGATATGCCCATAACCACATGATTAGAATAACATGAATAATAAGTAGCACATGAATTTCACAAATAAACATTTAGCAAGTTTCATTAATGATCAACTATTCCATAGATGTCTCCAAGGCCGCCCTATCCGTGGGCACGGACGATATATCAATTTAAACTCTGCGCAGAGGTGTACACTTTCACTACGGGTCATGATCCTTAAATGCACAGGCCAGCTACTTTCCATAACACCAAGAACCATATAAAGCCACTCATAAGTTCGTCTAACAAGTTAGGGCCGTAGGGTCATTGAATATAGAAAACCCCTCTCTCACCATGGCACATCCCAGTTATAACACACAATAGAGAGGCAGCCCTATACCCAACTCACAGATCCTCTAACCTGCTAGAAAAGGTCCTATGAATAACTATAGCCAGAACCATGTAGCCCCCACAGCTGTACGTTATGTCCCGGATGGTCACTTACAGTTTGGATCTCATTGAAAATCACCTTTAATCATTAGTTGCATAGTCATTAATCAAGTTACAAGATCATAGTTATAAAGCACTAGCATAGACTATCCATATGCAACATCCCCAGTTGACAAGGTAAACAAGTATTTAAAACTAGGAAATCCTAACAGGGTAGCAAAAGACACATGCATATGACATTTAGTGTGTATAGTGAATAGGTAACAAGGATGGTCCCAACTATACTTGCCTTGGTCAAAGCTCTCCTGAAAAACCTGCTGATCCTGGTCGTAGAAGTACTCTTGATCCCCAACGAACGGCTCAATCTCTAACTTGATCAACAATCAGCAACACGCAAGCATCGAGCAATCATACACGAGCAAACAAATGGATTTAACTAAAATAATACACCATATCAATAAAATAGATTGAAAAGAGTTTATAAAACTAATCTACACGTTGCTACGATCACACAGACGTAAAGATCATCAAAATCGGAGCTATAACGAAGGACTTATGATTTAAATAAGTTTTTTCTTATTATGAAATAATAGATTAAATCAAATTTCGAATTTAAAAATTTGAAAATAATTATAACAGTTACACTAATGTGTAGATCTTGAAATTACGGATCTAACGCAATTTGAACGGATCAAATTGAAACTAAACCGTGGAAGATATGGCGTAAACAAAGCAGTGGCCATTTTGTAAATATATGGACGTCATCAAGATAGATATGATTTCATCCATCAAGCTAGCAAGGCATGGCACACGGTGGAAGCCATGGCCAGCGTTGAAGCTTTTCTCGACTTTGATGAAAACAACGGTACATGAATTGGTTTGCTATGGGACCAATGCCGAGAGATTAAGGAGGCAAAGGCGAGCTCACGTGAGGGTTCTAGTTGATCACAAACGGATTGATATCAAAAGAACTGAATATGTGAAGGGCTCGATATATATACATGCACGTACGTGTGGTTCATATGCACGTCCGCATCCATGCCTTGTGTGATGTACGTAGGCATACACATGTGGACATGGTGGATGGCAGGTCTCTCGTCAGCAGTAGGACCAAGAGCAGCTGAGCTCGCTGAAGCTGACTGAGACGAAAGGCAAGTATCAGGGTAGCTAGCAGCTAGTGGTGCACAGAGAAGGAGCAGTAGAGCAACGCACGGGCAGCAACGTCGGCTAAGAATTGGATCGGCTAGGAATTATATCAGCAATGCTAGCAACTGGAGCTAGAGCACATGATCTTCTTATGTTATGGAGATAGGCAGTATGGTTCTCACCATGATACATGTGGATGGAGCGGCGACGGCAGCAACTTGGACACCTTGTGCCTGACGTGAAGGTGAATTCAGGAAGTCAACTTTGCTAGCTAGTTGGAACTCAGGCCATTGGACTCTGATGGGTGGCAGACGGCCAGCGACATTGGATTCTTCACCATGTCGGGCAGGAGCGGCATGGCCATGGCGACTACGAAAGACCAAGACAGCTAAGACACATCGGCAGGCGACGCCATTTACATGAACTGCAACAGATAAAATAGAGAGAACCATCGTGCATGATTCTTACCAATGCACGGCAATGATGAAGTCAAAACAGACCGACATGAAAGATTTCCCAAACTAGGGTTCCGGGCTCCTCATACGGTATTTTTGATGTGCTTTGCTCAAGGGTTAGATCCGTATATATAGGGTGAAGAACTCTCCACGTTTATATCAACTAGCAATATGGTACTAATTGATATTGCACCGTCCACTTTTACTAATAGGCCTAATTAATTATTAAAGCCCATTAGTAAATAATGACATGGGCCTTGGGCGTTGAAATCAATGAGAGATTTTATAATTTTTAGAATTATTATTTTTATGGATAAAATAAATCTAGAAAAGTCTAGAATTAATTTTTTAAGCCCTGAAAAATATTTCCAAAACTCTAAAAATTTGGAGAAAATTCTCAGACATATTCTGAAATATGAGCAACCTAAATAAAGTATTTAGAGCTCATGATAAGATAATTTGGAGCATCTAAACATTAGATCATACTCATAGACAAGTGAGAATAAGTTCTACAAAAAGCTAGAAAATTTCTATAAAATTTATAGAGATTGATTGACGAACGAGGGACTGAACGGAGTGATTTTGGGTTACAAGGAAAAGACTTTAAGAAGCTCCTAAAGAAAGCTTAGGCAGAAAAGCAAGGAATTTGATTACAAGAAAAAGACATGGATAAGTTGTAATAAGATAAACGACTTACTAAACATTTTAAAATAGATTTTAAATCTTTTTTACTTTTAGTCAAAACCAAACATCACAAAAATATATAAATACACCAGCATGTATGCACAACCATGTTTTTAAACCTATGATATATTTTAATATAATGAAAAATATTATCTTTTCTATGTTTTATGAGCACAAAAATTTATAAATAAATTATTTTAACTCTATTTTCAAAAGTCTAAATTTTGGGGTGTTACAGAGAGGGGACTTAGGAGGAAGATGTGCCTGATCCTCCAAATGACGCAGACGACGGTCATTCTTTCGCTGGCAGTAGCAAAAGAATGACATGAACCGCTGAAGAACATAGCGAGTAGAATCACCAAAGCCATGGCCACGTCCATGACCATGGCCGCGTCCACGAGTAGCAGGAGAAGGAGCATGTGCAAAGGGAGCAGCATCATCACCATGTCCAAAGCCATCACCATCACCATCACCATGAGCAGCATCATCATCATCATTATGAGCAGCCCCACTGCCACTAGCCTCAGTAGCTTTGCCTTTGCCCTTGCCCATGTGAGGGGTCAAATTTTTAATGTTCCAATCAGGATGAATGATGTCACACCCAAAAGAAAAGCCTATGACTTGCTGAATAATATGCATAAGATAGGGTGCATAAGGGAAGTTCATGTGGGAATCCATAAAGACATCTCTGATGTTGCGCCAAAGTAGATCGATCACACTGAATCGCTGACCAAGCCCAAAGCAAACAAGAATGGTGGGAGCATGATTATGAAGATTTGTTGAATCACCCACCTTAGGATCAATTGTAGCACGAATTAAATTATTGAGCACATAGAACTAGGGCTTCAAATTGTGACTCTTCCCATCTGCTAGCATAGGATCCTTGTACAGTCCAGCCTGTATGAACTCATGTCTGCCAACACTCTGAGGATGGTGATCTTATAAGCTCAATGCCTCTCTGTCGAAGTGATCAAACCCAAGAAACCTAGAGAACTAAAGATAGGAACACCGATAATGCAGTCCTTCAATCATCCAATGAAGGACCTTGTTCTTTTCATCCATCCACAGAGTAGCCCAGAACAGGCAGATAATCTCAGTATTCCAATTCTTGAAGGTCATAAGTGGCAGAATGCACCACTCCTGGAGCTTAGCAATCAAAGCATTAATCTCAAGAAGATTGTGACTTCCCAAGGAGGCAAGAGTAGGAGCCTTGTGATGTATGATAGGAGTAGTGAGGCCCCTTGGGCTGTCCTTCATGCAAACAGACACATAATAATCTCTATGAAATTGAGACCAAAAGAGATAGTCTATAGCCTCATATTTGGTCCACTGAAAAGGATTCTCTTTTCTCATTGTACAAACATCCCTTGCTTGTTCCTTATAGTTGATGACCCGCATTGAAACCATATCGTCAGGATCATGAGGCCGATGGAGGTGAGCAGTCCTATTGGTTGGATGACAGGTAAGGTGACGCTCGGCTGTGGCCAAACCAATACGCATAGGTGAGTTGCGAACCACCTCAGGATCAATTGCACGCCCCTCAATATAAAGCGGTGACTGCGAAACTGCATTATGGACCAAGTCGCGATGAGGAAGAGGCGGACATGGCCTTGTAGCATGATCTGGGTAGACTCTTGGACTATCTTCACTGTCATGCTGCTGCTGAGAGGACTCCCCACGCCTAGAACCACGACGACGACCACCAGGAGGACGCTCATCCTCGCCATCCCCAAACTTAGAGGACAAGGATGAGCACCACGGTGGGGATTGGCACGGCGCTCAGCCATACTACAAAACAAGGGAACCAGGAGAGGTTCTTAGACATGTCAACAGAATGCGGCAAAGGAGCGGACTCAGGGAGCCACACAGAGGCGCTGCACAGGGGGACCGAAACTTCCGGCCGAACCCGTGTGCGGCGTCCTCCACATGGTTCTGCAAACCCAACCAAGGAAGTTGCCAAAAATGCATTCCAATAGCATGTATACACTAAAACCATCGAGCATACACGAGGAAACGGTCAAGAATAAGGTACATTGAGAGATCGAGCATGAACTTCGAGGTACCTTACTTCATGAAGGGAAGTGACCGAATCCAAGGCAAGCAAAGCCTCCCAGCGGCCACCAATGCCACCCACGCGATCTCCAAGGCCAGGGTAAACTCCCCCTCAAAGGGATTTGATTTTGTATGGAGGGAGAAGGAGATTGGGAGGAGGGACGGCGGGCAACGGTGCCGTCGCCCAAGGGACACGGGCGGGCGGGTCGGGTGAGAGAGTAGGGGAGAAGAGGGGTGAATGTGAAAAAGGTAAGAAAATTGTTTTATTTTTACCATACTACCCCTTTCACCGCTGTCAAGTGGCTGACCGGAAGTTCCAGTGGGGGAATCGAAAGTTTCGGTCGGATAGGTCAACGCCAGAAATAAGCCAGAAATTGAAATAACAGACGGATCGGGCACTAGCCAGAACTTCTGATCCGGTCAACAGAAACTTTTGATAGAGGTGGAAGTTCCGCCCAATGATTGGAACAAAATGCTGACGCGTGGACGCACGTGACAAACAGCAGCCGAAACTTCCGGCCATTGCCACCGGAACTTCCGGTAGGTCAATTTTCAGCCATAGCAGTTCTAAATACTGGTGAACTATATGAGAAACTCGAACCACTCAAAAATATGTCCAGATTTTAGAAAATCATCACAAAGCAATGGACACATATTTGATATATAAAATTAGATTTTGAAATTAGCATACAATATTTTGGCATGAAGTTTTGTGTGATATATAAAATCAATCAAGGTGTGCAAGACGTCATTCCACGTTATGAGAATCAACGATATTGAGCTCACGCCTCAAGGCACAAAATCTTGACTCGTCTAGAGGCTTTGTAAAGATATCGGCTAATTGGTTTTCAGTTCTCACATGTTGAATGATGATATCTCCTTTGGCTTGGTGGTCTCTAAGAAAATGATGACGGATGTCTATGTGCTTTGTGCGGGAATGGTTTACGGGGTTATCAGCTAGCTTGATTGCACCCTCATTGTCACATAAGAGTGGAATCTTAGATAGGTTGTAACCTAAGTCTCTCAAGGTTTGCTTCATCCAAAGTAGTTGGGCACAACAAGAGCCAACTGCCACATACTCGGCTTCAGCGGTGGATAGGGCAATGGAGTTTTGCTTCTTGGAACTCCAAGACACCAAAGACCTACCAAGAAATTAGCAAGTCCCAAATGTACTCTTCCTCTCTACCTTACAACCGGCATAATCCGAATCAGAATAGCCAAGTAGATTGAAAGATGAGCCCTTAGGATACCATAAGCCAAGATTAGGTGTGAGCACCAAATATCAAAAAATTGTCTTAACGGCCATGAGATGACATTCTTTCGGATTATATTGAAATCTTGCACACATGCACACACTAAGCATAATATCTGGCCTAGATGCACAAAGGTAAAGCAATGATCCAATCATGGAGTGATATACCTTTTGATCAACGGCTTTACCATCCGTGTCAAGGTCAAGATGTCCTGTAGTTGGCATTGGTGTGTTGATGGGTTTGGCCTTGTCCATGCCAAACTTCTTCAACATGTCATGGGTGTACTTAATTTGGAAAATGAACGTTCCTTCCTTGAGTTGCTTGATTTGAAAACCAAGGAAGAAGGTCAACTCTCCCATCATGGACATCTTGAACCTCTTGGTCATAGTCCTACTAAATTGCTCACAAAGCTCCTTATTAGTACTACCAAATATTATGTCATCGACATATATTTGGTAAATAAAAATATCACCATTAACTTTGCGAATAAATAAAGTAGGATCGGCCTTTCCAATCACAAACCCTTATTTGAGTAGGAAGTCTGAGACAATCATACCAAGCTCTAGGGGCTTGCTTGAGCCCATAGAGCACTTTGTGAAGCTTGTAGACGTGGTTGGGATAATGTGGATCTTCAAAACCCGATGGTTGTTTAACATACACCATTTCGGAGAGGGGGTCGTTGAGGAATGTACGGTGCATAGGTCTCCCCAAAATCCAAACCTTCAATTTGGGTGTAACCTTGAGCAAGCAACCGTGAGACAATCAAATCAATGCATTTTACCGGCTCCCGCCTAACCGTATGGCCACAGTTATCAAAACAGCTGCGGGTATGACAGTCAAATCCTGCTTTTACCGCCCATACCCTGGAATGACAGTCAAATCTGGCACCCCCTCGAGACACATATTTCCTGCGTATCTCGAGATTAGACCTTATTCGATGAGCCTCGACCCCCTCAAATCGAGCCCCTAGTCTTGACCCAAGGCCTCGACCGTCCCCCTCGACACCGTCACACCGACCCTTGAGTGGGACTTCAACAACTTCGATCAACACTTCAACAACTACCGACGTGACAGCCGCAGGGCTTCCCATACCGACGCATGCCTCTACAGCGACACTGACATGATCGGCATCAACATCATACATCACCGACCACATTATCACTAAAAACATGTACTCATGTGCCCCTCCTTCACCTATAAAAGGGGGAGCCAGGACTTTAGATCCGAAATCCAAGAGCAAAGAGATCCTAGAGCTTCATACACTAAGGCTTAGATCACAGAACAACACTGTGAGACAGTGTAGAGAGCTAAGCGCCCGAAACGCTCGAGCTCAAGACCATACTTCTCACACCCACTTGTATTCACCCCTGTACTAGCGCTTCGGTGCAAGATAACATGAACTATCCTCCCCCCGCTGGACGTAGGGCCTTCTTTGCCTGAACCAGGATAAATCGCTGTGTCCTTCTTGCGTCACCCACTGGATTAAGGGAGCACGCAATTACAAATTTACTCGTTCGTGTTGACCCCCGGGGGTCGAAACACCGACAGTTGGCGCGCCAGGTAGGGGTCCTACGTGTTACCAATGATTTCCCACCATTCTTTCCAGATGGGCAACTCTGTTTCACCACTTCCTCACACTACAGTGATCTGGTTTGGGAGCCTAGAGTTCATGTCCCTCGGACAGGGCTATGACATGACCCTGCTCTCGATCAGTGACCCAAGCGGAGGTCGTAGTGTGCCCCCACGCTCAGGAAGGGGCACTCGCCGGTCTCTCCACCATGCTGCCACAACCAGAAGGAGGCGTGATCAGCGCCGTCATCGCCATCAACCTGAGTCGATTGGTGCCCGCTGCATTCCCCTCGCTCCTGACCGGTGATGAGGAGCCCCTTGTTGGGGGATTATCTAACCTAAGTTCGAGAGCAAAGGACGGACCGGCAGGGCTCCACGACAACCTCAACTTCGCCTTCGCAATGCACTCGTTGAGGGAGCCTGGCAGAGCTCCCCCGATGTGCGCAACCCCCACTACATCGATCCTACTTCCGCACGAGCTATTCGAGCATCATCGATGGTTCCCGTTCGGCCTCAACAATGCCACAAAAGCGTTCTCGATCATGACCCACGCCAACATGAGCATGATAGGGGACCGCTCAGGCGCCCTCCTTCGAGCAATGATGGACGTGGGGACGGTCATGCCAACTTCCGTGGACTTGGGCTTCACAAGAGCACCCGGCCCCCGAAGGTACACCGTCGGCACACTCCGATAGCAGCTGCAGGAGGAGGTGCGGGATAATTCCCCGTCTTCTACTACGGTGACCTCGACTCCGACTCTGACCATTGGGACCCTACCCGTGAGTGTCTCCACATCGATGGTGACGTTGCCTCCAGTGAGGACACTGTCGATCCGATGACCGATGTGGCTGCCGCTGCGACGGGAGGGGCTTCCCCCAGAGTAGAGGTTCGACAACCAGTCGTACCCCAAGAGGCGTGCCCCCGTCCTGACGAGTAGGACGCATAGCTAGCACAAATTCGGGAGTTGCAGGCTAAACTCACCGATAACCAGGAACGACTGCGCCAGCTCGAGCGAACCCTCGAGCAGGAGCGACCACCACCCGGTGGTAGAGCCCGAGCCAGGGCCCGAGAGGTCAACCGGCAGATCAACGAGGGTGGGGCACCCAAACATCTCGTCAACCGTTACCCTCGAGCAAGCCAGAACATTGTCATGGCGGCTATGCTTCTTCGCAATATGCCCACACCATCCAACTCACAAGCTCGACGGGTACAACGCGAGATCGAGAATCTCCTCCAAGTTGTTGCAGTTCAGCAAGCCGAGAGCTCAGTCTCAAGGCATCAAGGGGCAGATCCTGAACCATAGGACGAGCCCTCCCGGCCCGAAAGGGAGGGCTCGGTCGATCAAGAGGTGGCCCCCGAGTGAAGAAGACACCAGCCCGAGACCGTATCATCGACAACTGCGCCCCGCGTGATGCGCGCCTCGATATCATCGAGAACCGCAAGCATAAACAAGGGGACGCCGAGGATCGAGGGTACAACACCCATCGTGGGGGATGTTACGACAGCGATGAAGACCGACGGGCCCCGGAGCCACCGGGTCCTCGAGTTTTTAGCAGGATGATCCGCAACGCCCGGCTGCCCGACAAGTTTCGACCCCCCACAAGCGTCATTAAGTACAACGGCGAAACCAAACCCAAGCTCTGGCTACCCGATTTTTGACTGGCTTGTCAGGTGGGTGAAGCGCATGATGATCGCGCGATCATACGTCACATTCCCCTATTCCTATCCGACACCACGCATCGGTGGCTCGAGGAGCTTCCCCCTGACCAGATTCACGACTGGGTCGACCTGGTCCGGATCTTCGAGGGGAAGTTCAAGGTCACCTACGTGCGTCCTGGAAACTTCTAGGAACTGTGCAACTACAAGCAGAAACCAGGGGAGTCTCTGCGTGACTTCGCTCGGTGTTTCTCCCAGCTCTGAATTGAACTCCCCCACATCTCTAACCTCGATGTGATTCTAGCAATTGTTGCGGGTACAACCTGCAAGAACCTAGTTCATGAGTTGGGGCGCAACCGCCCCAACACCGTTGACAAGCTCATGGATGTGGTCGCCAACTACGCGGCTGGTGAGGAGGCGGTTGGAGCCTTCTTCAACGATGAAAAAGACAAGAGAAAGGCACCGACAGTCGATACCGAGGGCTCGAACAAAGGTTCGAAGAAGAACAACAAGAAGAAGAAGAATCAGCAAGGCAAGGGTGAGGTTGCAAACGACAATCTCGTTGCAGCAGCCGAGCACAAGAAACCTTGAGGTCCCCTCGAAGGGGCCATCTTCGACAGGATGCTCGAGGAGCCCTTCCCTTATCACAAGGATGGGGTGAAACACAAACTCAAGGACTGCCGCATGCTTCGAAAGCACTTTGAGCAACTGGGCGTCAAGAAGGGTGACGACAAGAAAGACCAGGGCGACTATGAGGGAGACAACGGGGAAGACGGAAGATTCCCCGAGGTCTACAACCACTACATGATCTACGGAGGCTCCTCGATCCAGCTCACACCTCGACAGTGCAAGAGGGAGCCTCAAGAAGTCTTCTCCG
The DNA here is from genome assembly GCA_023333625.1 of Bothriochloa decipiens. Classification (NCBI taxonomy): domain Eukaryota; kingdom Viridiplantae; phylum Streptophyta; class Magnoliopsida; order Poales; family Poaceae; genus Bothriochloa; species Bothriochloa decipiens. The sequence continues at coordinate 51,992,226 of CM041630.1, read as the reverse complement.
TCTGAGTCGCGACACCCCACTACCTCGACTGGTCCAATGCACCCATCACGTTCAACCGCGACGACCATCCGGATCGCGTCCCCAACCCCAGGGCCTATTCGCTCGTCGTCGACCTAATCATCATCAACACCCGCCTCTCAAAGGTCCTCGTGGACGTCGGCAGCAGCCTGAACATCATCTACCTCAAAACCCTCAACCTCGTGGGGGTCAAGAGGTGCCGACTCCAACCCAGCGCTGGGGGCTTCCATGGCATCGTACCAGGGAAGAAGGCTCTTCCCATCGACCGCATTGACCTTCCCGTCTGCTTGGCACCCCCGCCAACTTCAGGAAAGAAACCCTCACCTTCGAGGTGGTCGGGTTTCACAGAACCTATCACGCCATCATCGGCCGACCGGGCTACGCGCAATTCATGGTGATCCCAAACTACACCTACCTCAAGCTCAAGATGCCAGGACCCATAGGCGTCATCACCATCGGCTCCTCCTATGAGCACGTGTACGACTACGATGTCGAATGCGTCGAGTACGGAGAGGCCATCGAGCAAAATGCGATGATAGCCTCGATCCTCGAGTGCCTCACCGACGAGGTGCCCGAACCTAAGCGTCACGCCGACAGCTTCGAGCCAGCGCAAGACACCAAGAAAATCCCCCTCGACCCGAGCTGCTCTGGCGAGAAGGTGCTGACGATCGGTGCCAACCTTGGGAGCAAATAGGAAGCAGGGCTCATTGACTTTCTCTGTGCGAACGCCGATATGTTTGTGTGGAGTCCTTTGGACATGTCGGGCATACCGAGGGAAGTCGCCGAGCATGCCTTGGAGATCCGAGCCGGGTCTAGACCGATGAAGCAACGCCTATGCCGCTTCGACGAGGAGAAGCGCAGGATCATCGGCGAGGAGGTACACAGGCTTTTGGCGGCTGGATTCATTAAGGGAGTTCATCACCCTGAATGGTTAGCTAATCCTGTGTTAGTTAAGAAGAAGAATGGAAAAATGCGAATGTGTGTTGACTATACTAGTTTAAACAAAGCATGTCCCAAAGTTCTGTTTCCTTTACCATGCATTGATCAGATTGTTGACTCTACCACGGGATGTGAAACCCTCTCATTCCTTGATGCTTATTTCAGCTACCACCAAATCAAGATGAAAGAATCCGACCAGCTCGTGACTTCCTTCATCACACCTTTCAGCATGTACTACTACGTGACCATGCCCTTCGGCCTTTGAAATGCCGGGGCCATGTATCAGCGATGCATGCTCCATGTCTTCAGCGAACACATAGGCAACGCGATCGAGGCCTATGTCGATGACATCGTGATCAAATCCAAGAAAGTCAACAACCTCATCCATGACCACGAAATCGCATTCGGATGCCTTCGAGCCAAGAATATAAAACTCAACCCTGAGAAATGTATCTTTGGAGTGCCTCGGGGCATGCTCCTCGGATACGTCATCTCCCAGCGTGGGATCGAGGACAACCCCAAGAAGGTCGTAGCCATCATGCGAATGGGTCCGATTCAAGATCTCAAGGGTGTACAGAAGGTCACGGGCTGCCTCACGGCTCTCAGCCGTTTCATCTCACGATTGGGGGAAAAGGCCCTGCCCCTGTACCGCCTCTTGAAAAAATCCGAACGCTTCGTATGGACCGCGGAGGCCGAGGAGGCCCTCGACAAACTAAAGAGTATGCTGACTTCAGCCCCGGTCCTCATCCCTCCTCGATCAGCGACGTCGACCAAACCGCCCGAACCCTTCCTCCTCTATGTCACCGCGACCAATCAGGTGGTAAGCGCGGCCATAGTGGTCGAGTGACAAGAGGAAGGGCACGCCTTGCCCATCTAGCGGTCGGTCTACTTCGTCAGTGAAGTGCTTTCAGAAACCAAGATCCGCTACCCATAGGTGCAAAAGCTGCTCTACGCCATCATCCTTATGCGTGGCAAGCTTCGGCGTTACTTCCTCAGCCACCCGGTTACCATGGTGTCTTCTTTCCCCTTGGGGGAGATCATCCAAAACTGAGAGGCTGCTGGAAGAATTGCTAATTGGTCGATCGAGCTCATGGGTGAGATCATCACCTACGCACCACGAAAGGTCATCAAATCACAGGTGCTAGTGGATTTCATCGCTGAGTGGACCGACACCCAATTGCCACCAATTCAAATTCAAGCTGAGCTGTGGACGATGTACTTCGACGGGTCGCTCATGAAGAAAGGAGCAAGTGCAGGCTTGCTCTTCATCTCGCCCCTCAGAGTCCACATGTGCTAAGTCATTTGCATCCACTTTGCCACCTCCAATAACGTCACGGAGTACGAGGCTCTTATCAACGGGTTGCGTATTGCCCTCAAACTCGGGGTCTGACGCCTAGATGTTCGAGGTGACTCGCAACTCATCATCGACCAAGTGATGAAGGCCTCGAGCTACCACGACGCCAAGATGGAAGCCTACTGCAAAGAAGTGTGTAAACTGGAAGACAAGTTCCACGGCCTCGAGCTCAATCATATTGCTCGACGCTACAATGAAGCTGCGGACGAGCTCGCAAAGATCGCATCAACTCGAGGTACTGTCCCTCCGGACGTATTCTTGAGAGACCTCTTCGAGCCCTTTGTCGACTTGGGCTCGAGGGATGGCACCGCGCCCTCGACACTCGAACCCCTCGCCTTGACCGAGGCCCCCTCGGCCGAGGCCGAGGTCATGAGATCAAGGGGACACCTTCGGATTGGCGAGTCTCTTTCGTCGACTGCCTCATTTGAGGGAAACTCCCAGAATACCAGACCGAGGCTCGCCGGATCACGCAACGGGCCAAGTCCTACGTCATCTACGGTGATGGTAGGGAACTCTACAAGTGAAGCCCATCAGGCATCCTCCAGCGCTGCATCACTATCGAAGAAGGCAGGAGACTCCTCGAGGACATACACTCGGGGGCTTGCGGCCGCCATGCAGCGCCGAGGACCCTCATCGGCAATGCCTTTCGATAGGGTTTCTACTGGCCAACCACCATTTTCGACGCCATCAACATTGTCCACTCATGCAAGGGTTGTCAATTCTACGCCAAGCAGACGCACATCCCAGCTCACGCCCTACAGATGATCCCCGTCACCGGGCCGTTCGTGGTCTAGGGGCTCGACATCGTGGGGCCTCTCAAGAGGACCACCAAGGGGTACATGCACCTACTCGTTGCTGTCGATAAGTTTACCAAGTGGATCAAGGCCCGGCCGATCGGAAACATCCGCTCTGAACGGGCGGTCGAGTTCTTCACCGACTTCATCCATTGCTTCGGGGTCCTGAACGTCATCATCACTGACAACGACACACAGTTCACTGGCAAGAAGTTCTTGGATTTCTGCGATCACCATCACATCAGTGTGAACTGGTCTGCGGTTGCTCATCCTCGAACTAACGGCCAGGTCGAGCGCGCCAATGGCATGATTTTGCAGGGCCTCAAGCCGAGAATCTTTAACCGCCTTAACAAGCATGGAAAGAAATGGGCCGCAGAGCTCCCTTCGGTCCTGTGGAGCTTAAGGACAACACCTAGTCAAGCCACAGGGTTCACACCATTCTTCTTGGTCCATGGGTCCGAGGCCGTCCTCCCTACTGATCTCGAGTATGGTTCCCCTTGACTAAAGGCCTACAATGAGCAAACCAACGAAGAAGCCCTTGCAAACGCCGTCGACCAGCTCGAGGAGGCTCGAGACATGGCGCTGATTCACTCCGCGAGGTATCAGCAGAAACTTTGACGCTACCATGACAAACACGTGCGCTCGAGGGACCTCCAAGTTGGAGACCTCGTCCTATGTCGACGATAGACCAACAAGGGGCGTCACAAGCTGACTCCACCATGGGAAGGTCCATACACCGTAGCTGAGGTGCTGAAGCCCGGAACGTACAAGATGGCAAACAACAAGGGCAAAACCTTCACCAACTCATGGAACATCGAACAGCTACATCAATTCTATCCTTAGGGCACCGATGCCCTTGTACATTCTTGCATGTTTCGTACATTTTTGCATGACAAATATAAGTACTTTCGATTATAAGTTCAAACTTATTATTATACAAGCAAGAGGTAGCCTTGACCCTATCTCACCAGAGTTGAGCCTCCCTTGAGGGCTAACGGGGGAACCCCCTAAGTTCCTAAAAATACGAACGATTTTTTCAAAAAATCGAGCGTCTCCTCTTGCTTCGTAACTAAGCAGAAAACACCTCGAACTCCCTCGAGGTCAATGAGGGTTGTCGAGCCAGGAGCTCTCCTATGCCCCGAGGCTATGGTACCTCCACTCACTCCCCCCTCGAGGGATACGAGCATGCGTCGAACGCTTAGTCAAAAAGCAAAGGTTAGATTATCGAAGCTCGAGCGTCTCTTCTTTCCTTCGCTTCGACGCGCTTCGCGACTAAGAAGAAAACACATCAAATTCCCTAAGGGTCGAGGGCTGTCGAGCCGGGAGCTCTCCTATGCCTCTGGGCTACGGTACCTCCACTCACTCCCCCCTCAAGGGATACGAGCACGCGTCGAACACTTAGTCAAAGAAGCAAAATCTAGGCAAAAGAAAATAGAGAAGGCTCGAACTTAAAATATTCAGATGCATTATGATAGATGCATAAATGTTTTAAAGGCCCTTGAGGCCATGCTGAATAGAAGTTACCAAAAACTAACTTATTTACATGGGCACCTTTGCCTAGTTTTTCCTACAGGCCCGCTGCGCCATCTCTGTCATCGCCCTCCTCAACGGTGTACCCTTCGTCTTTCTGGGGGAGGACTTCATCCTCGAACAGCTTTGCCAGTGCTTCCCCTGGCCTTTTGGCATCTTGGATCAGCCCTCGGCATAGCTCCTCGTTCTCGGCATCGGTCTTCGAGATGTCGGGGACGAAGCCTTGGGCAACGACGTCCATGTCGAAGACGAAGCCGGAGGAAACCACCACCAGCGCGTGCTTCACACTGGTGTGGAGCGCCTCCCGCACGTGATCTCGAAGGGTGGCATCGAGGTGGAAGAGCCGGTCGACGAGCGCGGCCCCGGGACATCTTCTTCAGCCACCTCGATGGGCTCAACCTCCCAGGAGGTGGAGAGCCTATTGATGGCGACCCGAAACCTGCTGAGAAGCACCTCCTCTACCTCAAGGCTCTCCTGCAGTGCCTTGGTGGTGGCCTGAGTAGAAAGCAGCTCGGCCTCCAGGCCTAAAAGACAAAACAAGGGTTAAGCAAGTCATACGGGAAGGAATAGGCCGAAGCCCACCAAGAAATTTACTGGCACAGCAGGTCTCGAGGGCACTGTGATCCCCCAACACAGCATCGCGCTCCGCCCGAACCTTGTCCCACTCCCGCTGCGCCTCCTTGAAGGCTCGGGTCACCTCCGTCTTCTCGCACCGGAGGGTCTCAAGGGCGCCACCAGCCAAGATGATGGCTTGCTCCTTCTCTTGAAGGGTAGCCTTCATCGCCTCGAGCTTGGTCTCCAGGATGTCGGCTCGACCCTTCTCCTCCTTGATCAAGGTAGAGAGGGTGTCACGCGCCGTGGAGACTTCAGCCAGATTGGCCTCGAGCAAGCGGATACGCTCCACGGAGCCTCGAGCCTCTTTCGCGAGCAACTTGACATGCTCTTGGGCGCGAGTGCCCTCGCTCTTGGCCTTCTCCACCTCACCCTTGGTCGTGTCTGCCTCCTCCTTGGCCTGCTTGAGCTCCTCCTTGGCTCGGGTGGCTTTGCCTCGAGCTACCCCGGCGTCCTCCCTCGCCCGGGCGGCCTCCTCCTTGGCCTGCTTCAATTCCTCCTCGACCTCGGCCACCCTGCTCTGTGCCGATCGGCCGACCTCGAGTTGGCGAAGCACTTCCCCCTGGCTGTTTTGCATCTCGTGGAGGAAGTATGACTTGGAGTGGGAACGCCTCCACAAGTCCTAGAAACGGGAAATCGAGGGTTAAGGCGATTCATACAGGAAAAGCCAAAAACCTTACGTGATCCAAACAAGGACTTACCATGAGACTCTGGTCGAGATCCCCAATGGGCTCGACACCCAGCTTGAGGAAGTGCTGCAACCACGCCAGGACCGTTCCACGACCTCCCAACACTTGACCTCCGCCGGGTCATCCACCATGATCCTGGGAGCGCTGGAGTCACCGAGCTCCCGGAGCGTGATGCGCTCCTTGCCCCAGTGCAGGAGGACCGCCTTGACCTTCGTTCGCACCAAGGACTCGATCTCCTCCACCACGTCACGTGGGGTCCCACGATACTCTGCCAACTTGGCTGCCGTCTCCACCGGCCGCTCCGCCTGCGGACCGGAAACTGCTGGCTCCTCCGACAGCATGGCTGGCAGCTGCAGTGGCTGGCTCGATGCTAGCTCAGGCACCTCCTGAGGTGGCAGAGGGGACGAGGCCATCGCTTCCTCCAACACCATGTCCTGTGGTGCCGGCAGGTCCACCATCGACACGTCTGCTGGTGGGCTTGGTGCTGAGGTCTCCTCCTCGAGCTGCGTCGAGGGTTTCAGCGCCGCTTCATGCAGCAGCTCATCGAGGGTGATCATGGACACAGACTATTTTGAGAGTCCTGAGACCTCCCCCGCCTCCGATGGTTGGGGCAGCTCCTGCGCTGGCAAGTCCGGCAACGTCGGTTCCCCCTGCGGCGTCTGCTGCTCCTACTGATGCGGGGGTCGGCCCTCGGTCAGCTCCACCTCCTCCTACCACTCCTGCGGCTCCCTCTTCTCCTCCTACTTTGTCTACGGCAGCTCATCTTCCTACAGGGCCTCTTGCTCCTGCTTTCGCTGGCTCTCCAGCTCATGTAGCCCCGCCGGCCACGGCTTCTGCTCCCCCGTCAAGGAGGGAGGAGCGACGACCTCCTCACCCTCGACGGCCTCCTCACCCTCGAGGTCGATGGGGGCTACCTCCGTTCCTGGCTCGTGGCCCTCAGGGACTCCCACCTCGAGCATGGAAACGGAAGCCTCGGGTTGGCCCAGGTCAGGAGCTCCCGACGTCGGGACTCCGCTCCCTGGTGCCGGGCCGAGCTCGGGGACCACGGACGTCAACATCGAGGAGGCGCTCCTTCCCTCCTGCGTCTTCCCTGACTCAGAGTCACCACCCGTCGCGGTCCCTGAGTCGCTCGACCCTGCAGCAAATACAGAACCCGTTAGCCTACCACAAGCCATAGCCCCGAGGGCTGAGGATAGCCACTTCGCCTCCCATAGTGCCAAGGGCCTTGACGTCACACCTGTGACCGGGGCCCTTGTCTTCGCGCCACGTCCACCTTGAGCTGCTTAGTCGGCGCAAGGGTCGCCTCCTCGATACGGCGTTTTGGCCTAGATGGAAAGCAGGATAGTAGAAAACTTAATGAACCGCAGAATGGGGAAGCAGAGAGAAGAGACTTAAATCGACAACACTTACCCAAAGGGGATAGAGGCCTTTTGGGTCCCCCTCGAGTCGCTAGCAGATCCCGAGGCCCCACCCGAAGCTGAGCTCTTCCGAGGGCTAAGGCTGCTGGGGGCTGTCGGTGGGGTCGCCGTGCCTCCCCGCTCTGACGGGGTCTCCTGGGCTCGGCTCTGCTCCACCCGCACCGATGATCGGGACTGGGTTTCCCGGGTCGAAGTGCGCGGGGTTCCACCATGAGTACGACGGGAGGAGGGCGAACCCCCCAAGTCGAGGAGTCGGCTGACCTTGTAACTTGCCGGTGCTCCAAGGCTGACGTCGTCGGCTGAGGGGCGCACTGCTTCGGCGCATCCTCCTGTACCGAAAGATGGTCAGTACGGGAGGGACCGGACAGAATGGGCTTAAGACGCCCCACCACCCCTTCGACATCATCATTGTCATCATCATCTTTGTCTCCCTCATCCTCTGAGGTAGACTCCTCCTCCGAGAGCCTATCGCGCCTCTGCTCCGCACGACGCTTCTCGCGCTTTTTGCGCTCCCGGAGCTTCTTGTCCTCTTTCTTCTTCTATTCATCCTTGCGCTTCTTTTCCTGCTGGGCAGCGAAGCGTTTTACATGATGATCGAGAGCATCCTCCCTCAATGGGGGCCTCGATCTTCGATAGTTGATTCCCCCCTGCACGAAAACACTCAGCTGTAAGGACAAGGGTAAGGAGAAAAGGGACGAAATGTAAAAGCGAAAGGCATGGGTCGAGGCACTCACCAAGTCGAGGTACCCCTCCTTTGGCCACATGGGGAGGCGGTTAACGTCCTCTGCCCTGAATGAACCCGCCACCATCCCCTTCCCCCGTGCTACGACCTCCGAGGTGGACATCCCCTCGATGGACATCTGGCACCTCTTGAGCACCTTGGGCGCAACCATAGGAAGCATCTCGTCCAACCGTAGCGGGCTCTCCATCAAGGGGAGCACCCATCGATGGTGGAAGGCCGAGACCACCACACCTGCTGTTAGTCCTGCCTCCCGAAGGGTCCTCATAGCGGCGACGAGGGGTCAAAGTCGAGGTTGGAGATCCTCCTTCACACCGTGTGGCCAGTTGAATGGCCGCTCGGTGATGAGTCGCCCGGTGTGTGGTGGGAGGTAGCCTCCGTCATTCTGGAGGTAGAACCACTCCTCGTCCCACCGGGAGCTGTTGGACATCATCCCGGTGGGGATGTATTCACGCGGCACCTCTGATTTGCCGGTCTTCAACACAAACTTGAGGCAGCCCACTCTGACAATCCGCCTCACGCCTAGTCCCACCGGAGAGGTGAACCACTCCCCTTGTAGAGGTGGAGCCACAGCTCCCAGTGTGGCGCCATCCCCAAGTAGCCCTCGTAGACGGCAGCGAAGATGGCGGCGTTGGAGATGGCGTTGGGGGAGAAATGTTGGAGCTCGACGTTGTAGAAGTTCGTCAGCCCCTGCATGAACTCACTCAGGGGCGCTCCGAGCCCGTGTCGGTGGTACTTGAGGAAGCTCACCACATAGCCCTCCGATGGGCTTGGCTCCAGGTGACTCCTCGGCGGCGCGATCCACTCCGGCCGAGTCAAATCGATGACGGGACGAAGAAGTCCTTCTCTCACCAGCTCGTTCAACCTCTGCCGCGTCACGGTTGACGGGCGCCAGGGGTCGGTAGGCTGGAGGATGGGGGCCATGGCTGCGGCGGTGGCACTAATCTAATCGGTGGATGTGGCAGCGGCGGCGGTGACGATGCGGATCTCCTCGTGGATGGGCGACCGGGAAGGTTCCCAATCGTGATTTCTTGCTCTAAGTTCCTACCCTCGTGCGCAGGAAAGCAGGGACTCGGGAGCACTAGCGGCGGTGAAGGCAATGTGGCAAAGGTAGGGGCGAACAGCGCCTGTCCTCTCTGGTCTTATACCCAGGAAGAGCAACGGGCGGAACCTGGCGAAATAAAAAGGTAACTCCCCGTAGTTAATGCGTTTACCTAACCGTTCCCCCTCGATTCTCGACCGGATATATGTGTCACGCCTCAGGCAATTAGCCATTGCTCGGGCCCGCCACGATCTGCACCACCGCACCGTTTAACCTTCCTCCTTAAAAGACGCGTCTGATGGTAAGAAAAACAAACGTTACTTATCAGCAGATTCCTCCAGGAGAAGGTAAAGAGGCTCTGGCCCCACAACAAGTCTCGAGGGAGCGAAGGCTGGCCCTCGACCAGGGTTCGACAGCCGCCCTCGAGCACCCGAGTCAGGGGTGACCAAGGGGGAGCCAACATGAGGCCCCGCTCGAGAACGAACGCTCGAGACCCCATTGGACACATCCAAGGCGAAATGCTAGGACTTTTATGGAATCCCCCCGAAAGGAGGCATCGAGCCGCCGAGACCTATCGAACAGAATCAGTATCCATAGGTCCATACGTTTCGCTTTAATGAGACCACCTCCGGGCCTCCTGTCGACCTCTATCGAACAAGGAACAGGCTCTCACTTGGATTTTCCTGTTATCAGCTCACTGAGAACTTCGAGGCTCGCCCTATCGAGGGTAGTCCGATGCTTCTCACCTCACGTCAGATCAAAAGGACTCGTTAGATGAACGTCGAGGCCGGCAATGCCCCAGCCGCATGAGGCTCAGGAGCTCGACCATGCCCGACACCCCTTGATGAAAGAGGGCTGGAAATCCCCCCGAAGAGGTAAATGAGCTCCGGCCCCACAACAAGTCTTGAGGGAGCGAAGGCTGGCCCTCGACCAGGGTTTGACAGCCGCCCTTGAGCACCCGAGTCAGGGGTGACCAAGAGGGAGCCAACACGAGGCCCCGCTCGAGAATGAACCCTCAAGACCCCTTTGGACACATCCAAGGTGAAATGCTAGGACTTTTATGGAATCCCCCCAAAAGGAGGCATCGAGCCACCGATACCTATCGAATGGAATTGGTATCCATAGGTCCATGTGTTTTGCTTTAATGAGATCACCTCTGGGCCTCCTACCGACCTCTATCGAACGGGAAATGGGCTCTCACTTGGATTTTCCCATTATAAGCTCACTGAGAACTTCGAGGCTCGCCCTATCAAGGGTAGTCCGATGCCTCTCGCCTCACGTTCGATCGAAAGGACTCGTGAGATGAACGCCGAGGCCGGTAACGCCCCAGCCGCACGAGGCTCGGAGGCTCGACCGTGCCCGGCACCCCTCGACGAAAGAGGGTCAAAAATACCCCGAGGGCTCGATGTTCCTACGTACCCCTCGACAGAGTGCCACGACTCCAGTTTAGGTCCGCACCCGACTGGGCGAGTACCCCTGATCGAAGGCAAATAAAGCCCTCAAAGGAGTCCTCTTACTCCTCCGAGGCCTCGGGGGCTACCCCCGCGGGGAACGCTCGCGCGCCCCCCACGGAAAAATCCGAGCCATGTTTCGCTCCCGGTTCCTAACCCCCTGCCCGAGTGCCAGCACTCGCGCAGAGGCCTAGGGGCTACTATTGGTTACCTGGGAGAGGGGTACCCTAAGCCCTCGTTTAACTGGGCAGATCCCCAAAGTCAGCAACGCAAGCCCTCCAATGACATCCCTCATTACCGCTCAAAAATCCACAAACTAAAGCATGCTGGACCGGCCCACGAACGGGCGTCGACAACCCAAAGCCACAACGCGCTCGACGGACCACTGTACGGACTGAGACTGTACTCTCGAGGGTGCGACTCGGGCGACCCCTCAAGAACGGAACTCCGCCCGGGCGAATGGGCCGGCCTCGAGGATGAAACTTCGCCCGTGTGAATGGGCAGCCCTCAAGCGTGGTAAAACCATCGGCTACCTACTCCCAGTATGGATCCAGGTGCATTCAATGCATTTTATCTGCTCCCGCCTAACCGTATGGCCACAGTTATCAAAACAGCTGCGGGTATGACAGTAAAATCCTGCTTTTACCGCCCATACCCTGGAATGATAGTCAAATGCGGCACCCCCTCGAGACGCATATTTCCTGCGTATCCCGAGATGCGATCTTATTCGATGAGCCTCGACCCCCTCGACTCGAGCCCCTAGTCTTGACCCAAGGCCTCGACCGTCCCCCCTCGACACCGTCACACCGACCCTTGAGCGGGACTTCAACAACTTCGGTCAACACTTCAACAACTACCGACGTGACGGCCGTAGGGCTTCCCATACTGACGCATGCCTCTACAGCGACACCGACATGATCTGCATCAACATCATACGTCACCGACCACGTTATCACTAAAAACATGTACTCTTGTGCCCCTCCTTCGCCTATGAAAGGGGGAGCCGGGAATTTAGATCCGAAATCCAAGAGTGAAGAGATCCTAGAGCTTCATACGCTAAGGCTTAGATCACAGAACAACACCGTGAGACGGTGTAGAGAGCTAAGCGCCCGAAGCGCTCAAGCTCAAGACCATACTTCTCACACCCGCTTGTATTCACCCCCTGTACTAGCACTTCGGTGCAAGATAACATGAACTATCCTCCCCCCGCTGGACGTAG
>CM041630.1:51961250-51980321 GCA_023333625.1 Bothriochloa decipiens | reverse complement strand
CCCCCCCCCCCCCCGCTGGACGTAGGGCCTTCTTTGCCTAAACTAGGATAAATTGTTGTGTCCTTCTTGCATCACCCACCGGATTAAGGGAGCACGCAATTACAAATTTACTCATTGGTGTTGACCCCTAATGGTCGAAACACCGACACTTGTGCTTTCATAGTTATAGCTTGCTCTTGTATAGCCTTTTGGTGTCATGTTTCCATTTTCACCTTCATTCTCCTTCTCACTAGTTCCTTCTTGATTCTTCTTGTCAAGAATCTCCTTCATCTTGTCTAGTTGCTCTTGCATCTTGTTCATTTGCTCTTCTTGTTGCTTTTGCATCGTGATCCGACTGTTGGGGCATGAGAAAGTAAACATTGAGTTTTGGATGACCGTAACTTCCGGTAAGAGCACCGGAACTTCCGGTGAGCACCAGAACTTTTGGCTGGAGACCGGAACCTAATATTCGCACGTGGTCGCTCCTGAAAATGAACTACCGAAACTTTCGATCCTAGTACTGGAACTTCTGGTCTAGGCCAGAACCCTTTTCTTGCACGCGGTCGCTTGTGAGCGCAGTGCAACCGAAACTTCCGGTCATTGGACTAGAACTTCCGGTGCACCAGCCGCGAACATTTTAAGTGAGAGTGAGTGCACGGTGTCTCTCAACGCAAAAGCTAAACCAACATGAGCACTTGTAGACCATGTCTAGCTAGTCTAATTTGCATCCCTCTTGATAGTGCGGCATTTCCTATAACTCAATTTTAAATATAAAAGGGTAAACCAATTGAGTCGAAGCGCCTTTCATCCATAGAAATTTTAGGGTGCTTGAATCACCAAATATATTCATTTAAATCTTTCAATGGACTAACACCTGTGAATACACTTGAATAAACTTGTTAGTCCCTAATTTGATTGTCATTAATTATCCAAAACCCACTTCAGAGGTGAATGCACTTACACTATTGCAAGAATAATATTACACAAAGTAAATACTCAGAAAAGTAGAAATATAATACTATAAATAAAAAAAGTCTTACAAGAGAAAGATACAAGAGCAATACCACACTCTCCAGCAGACGACTCCGGAGACCCCGAGCTTCGCTCGACTAAACTCTAACCCCCACACTAGACTAAAACTACAACTATACTAATGACTGGTATCTCACTTGAGTGAATCTTCAATTGAATCATCTCTTGGGATGGTGGAGGCAGCTTGTATTTATAGGGGGAGTAGAGAGCGTGCCACGTCAGCAATCTGTGTGCTCCCCATCTCTCCACCCTTGGATGCACTGAAACGACCTCGATTTCCGTGAAGGGAAATCCACAGAGTCGAAGTGCAATATGACCATTTAAATCACATTACCGATAACAGTTAAATACCATAATCCATACATCGAACAAAAGAGTGCAATAGAGAGGTTTATAATAACTTATTACATCGCCACTTGGCGGAATCAGAGTTCATGCAGCATAAAATTAAAAGCTTGAAGGTGCGAAAGCAATCATCTCTGATCCAACTTGAACATAGGTACGAAACCCTCAATCGCTGTACTCCCCAGATGAGTACTCACTCCTTGAACCTGAAACCAAATTTTCAGTACAATTTGTACTGGCCACTCCCACCCTATGCATTGCTTTGTGGAAATTGGATGCAAAACAGTGATATAACAAGAGGAACCTAAAAAGGCTAGGGTTTCCTATGCAGCGATCCAGTATATAAATAATATAGTAATCAAGTTTTAAACACATTCCCAACCCACACCATTCTTCACCATCCATCTCTGAAACACCATCCCATATCCTCCAACGCCATATCAGACTCGTGTCGACAAGCCAACTCCCTCTCGGCTTGCCTCAGCAGCCCGCAGCCCTCAACCTGGCTCACGGCCAGAAATCACACTCAGGGGGAAGGTAGAACACTCCACTCACTAGTCTGGTGCATGCAGAACACAGGAAAGGTCCACAGCCGAACAAGTCGGCATATGTATCGATCGATCAACCATACACTCTGCAGAGATTTCACTAATCTACTAGATAACCATCATCGGTGTTGATCACCACCTAGGCAGATTTTGGGCACCTATTGCCATAGAATGATGCCACTCTACCATCCAGCTCCGGATCCCTGAAACTGTGAAGAGAGCATGTATCCACTCCTGAAGAAGATACCATGCCATGTACCCACTCCCGAAGAGGGTGCCATGATCGTCTTGGTAGGGTGTTAGCTTCATCCCAGGCATATACCTTCCTAACACTACTCGCCTAGCAGTAGTGGCATTGATCTATCCAGCAATTCGGTCGCCTCTCCCCAAGGGAAGCGAGTGGAAAGCAAGGGATTCCTAAAGTCCGGATACCAACGCAGCAGTTCCTAAGTGTGATCAAGCCAGGATGTCTTCATTAGGGTTACCATTTAACATGCTACCACGGCACACTCCTCCTGGCTTCCACCCCTCAGAGGTTTCCACTCAAGACTCTCCAACTCATCTGAGTTAGTCCGCCATAGACCGTTACTCGTGGGAATGTCCAGATCCATTCCCCGGCAAGACTCGCTCCATAAGCCTGTCGTATATTCTAGCTCGATCGACTCAACCCTCACCCTACTCCCTGCTGTAAGATCCATCCCAAACCTAGATATAGCATCATCAGCTCACAAGCTCATCGACCCTTCAACACACACCCCTCCAGCCTGGCACCCTCCAGCCTTCCCAGGGTTTATCACGTCACATCAAAATGTAAGCGAGTGAAGTATATATGTATAGATATAGCAGATAAGCAAGTGGCTAACATAACAGTGGGTAGCAGGTGATAGGTTACAACAAGGTAGGGCTTATCAAGTAGTAATCTATCATGCATACCTAGCACAAGTGATCCATTATATTGCAACAGAAATTAAAACACTAGCCATACTACATTTGCCATGCGTAATGGGATCTATGAGGTTGGGTGAGATGTGGCACCTTCACTGACGTAGCTGTCAAACTTCTCCTAGTAGTCACTATCGTCATACATGTCCTCGCTCGACCCTGTAACCGAGAATTAATGGTAGCATAAGCGACCCCTATAGATTAGCACAAAGAATGAATACCAAATAAAAGATCCAAATGCACTCAAACACAGCGAAAATAGGTAGAGCTCGATTTATAGAAAATTTGGATATGTGGATCATAATTTTCCAAGCTCGTATGAATTAGTTATGATTTTTCAAAGATTTAACCATTTTATAAAAAAGAAAAAGGACTGGTTTATTCTGGTGCTGACACGTGGCATCACGGGATTGATCCATGTGTCGCGTGCAGGGCCACACAGAGACAACACAGCAGCTGACGTGGCAGGTGACGTCATGCTTACGTCAGCATCGACTGGGTCAACGGTCATCTGACATGTGGGTCCGGGGTGACGTCACTGCTGACGTCATCAGTCAACGGTCAATGGTCAATAGTCAACTGATAGGTGGTTCCCACTGGGCCGTTATCGAGCTGCTAATGGGCCAGGTGGGCTAGATATGGGCCGAATATGGGCCAGGCTCGGCCCGCCACGTGGCATGCTCTGGTGCTGCCACGTCATCGTCACGGTTCTCACATGGGCTCGGTTCACAGACGCTGGTCCATGGTGCACTGGCGCTTGCCTGGTCCACGGTCAGCGACTCGGGTTCACATGAACCGGGTGCACGATCTTATCCTCAGTCCATGCGGTCCATTGACCGGTCCACTGTACACCGGTACCCTCCGGCCCCACTTGCAGCGTCACGGTGCAGGTAGTCCACGTCCACCGTCCTTGAGCTGAGTGATCCCCTCCTCTGCTTTCCCTTGCCCGATGGTGGGGGCTCGACGGCGGCGACATCCTCCTCCAATCCCGGCGCTCCGGTGGTCCTCCGGCCCCATCTTCTTGCTCAACGGCTTCAAGGCGTCAAGGCGAGCACGGAGATGGTCTTCAAGTCCCCACCTGGGCATCCGGTGAGGTTGTCTACGGCGTACGGTGGCTTGACGATGGGGTGCTCGACTGCAATCTCACGGCATCCAAATCCAAGGCCAAACAGGGCACGAAAGCGCGATTGGGGTCACCCAATACACTCCCGCAGCGCCGGCGGCGACCTCAACTCACGACAGAGTCCGCGTGGGCAGCAACACCCACGGCGGATCTCTAGCATGACCGCGGTGCGTGGCACAGCACCTTGGGAGGCTCCCCGGCCTCAATCTTCTCCTCCAGCTGATGCAGCTCATCACGATGGAGGTGCTCGTCGTCTTATTGTTCATCAGGGCTGTCGGAGAAGGTGGAGAACGGCGTTGCACGGCGGCGCTCTAGAGCGGCACGGCGGCTGCACGGTGCTGCGAGGATGGCTTTCGGAGCAACGAGCCTAGCATCTAGCGTGCACACGGGGATCTCCACGTCGAGGCATCCTCGGATCTTGAGTCGATGAAGTCCGGTCTCCTTCGGCTCGTCGGCAAAGTGGCTTTGCCTCGGCGGCGCTCGGTGCGCGGCGGCAGGCATGGCGGTTTTCACTCCGGTGCCCTCCTGGCGCTGTGGTCCTCTTGGCTCGGCCGGTCTGTGCATGTGCGTGCGTGGTGTGTCCAAGGGAGACAGGTGAAGGTCTCGGCCTACACGCTCCCAAGGCAGAGCGCCATGGCCGGCAGCAGAGGGCAAAGAGAAAGAGGGCGCTCAGGGCGCTCACCGACGGGCGAAGAGGAAGTGGAGTCACGGTACGAAGTCCAAGCAGCTCCAGCGACTGTGAGGCGATGGCTTGCGGTACGGCTCCTTCTTCCTGCTCCCAGCGGTACCGCAGCGGCAGCTCCGGCACAGCGATGGTCTCCTTCTTCTTCAGCGGCAGCAACTCCTTCCCCGCCCCCTTCTTCTTCTTCCTTCCCTTTCTCCTCCGATTTGTTGCTGGGCAAGGCTAATTGAGAACCACCAGAGTGGTGGCGGCGGCTGGGAAGCCCTAGGGCGCCAGGGCATTGCTTTTATAGGGGAGCGGCAGTGGTAGGTGGTCGGCGGATGGTGGCTGATCAGAGAGCTCGATCAGGCGGTCATGGAGAGGTCCAAGTCACCCGGTGGGGAGCTTGGCTGGGTCCAGGGGTCAGCGAGAGGGGGCTAGTGGGTGCCGGGTGTGGCTAAGCATTACAGCGGCGTAGCTTCACCGCGACGGCAGAGCATGTGTGCGTGCGTGCAGGAGGAAAAGATCCTCATGGCCGCGGGCGATTTGTGCAGGGCTGTCGGGCAGCGGCCGGTCCAGGTGGCGGCTCTGCGGGCGTAGATGAGGGGTGAGACGGGATAAAGTGACCGGGGTGGCTTGCTTGGCGGCGACGGGGGGGAGCAAGCGCTGACACGCGCGATGTCACACGCGGACGGCCGATGGGGGACCGGGAAAGGTATGACAGGTAGGTCCCGCGTTAGGGCCCGTCGGTCAGCGGCTCGGCTCTCCTCGTCACGACGCGAGGCGACGCTCCTCCTTGCTGGGCCTCGCGAGCCGGCGGCCCTCTTCGCTCGTTGGGCCGTCTCGCGCGGAGAAAGGGAAGGAGAGGGAGGGAGCAGGCCGGGTTGGCGCAGAGAGAAAAGAAGGAGAGAGAGAAGTAGGCCGGGTTGGTTTGGCTTCGTGGGCCAGATTGCTTTTCCTTTTTCTCTCCATTATTCTTTCTCTTTTCTATTTTCTGATTTTCCAAAACACATTATATATATACTTATATACATATTTATGTGATGTGCCAACTTTGAATAATAAAGTAGTGGACATACAAGGCCCTTATATTTGTTAGGGTATTATTCCCTTAATATTTATTTATATATATAAATAAATATTATTGGTATTTAATAATCAATACATAAATCCAAATAAAATCCAAATCACATGTAAATTTAAAATGCAACATGGATGCATGCTAGGGTTTGAAAGATAAGAACATGAGATGCTTGTGCAACATTTGTGGGGTTTTCTCTATATGACACTACATCACTCAGGGTTTTTCAGAAAAAAAATTTTGCAGCTCGGATTTTTTGGGTTGTTACATGCACCGTCATTGGAACCGACCTATTTGGACGTCCAGGATCAAAAGAGCTGCATGGCGGCATGCAGGAAGGCGGTGGAGAGCTGCTGGACTTCAGGGCCCACCAGAAGGGCATCGGCCGACGCCTCTATGATAGGGTGGGCCCACCTGTGGTCTTCCCCTGGTGTCCCCACATGTCATAGTGTGTGTCCTGCTTTGCTTCACTCTGGTTTGTTCAGTGTGGGCCCATCAATCCATGTAACTTCATCTTGCACCCTTGAATGAAAACACAATTGTATCTGAGGGTGGAGAATGACTTGGTGAAGCTTCTCATGGATTGTGCAACGTCACTGTGCTCGGGACCTCCCCAAGGTGGGGTCGGCCGACCCCCCCTTGGTGGGTCCCGGTGCTCCTTTTCTGCCATTTTGAATATTCCTGCATCCAAATACTAAAAGTACAAGTGGAACCAATTTATTGATAAAAAATATGTCTATGTCATGATATTCTTCCTCTTTTCCGAGACTGTTGGTAGTGTTTTGATGTGGAATTTTATGGCATAACCACTGTCAACACCATATTTTGTGAATATATGTATCGTGTGAAAAAAGAATTTACTTCCAATAATAAGTTATTATATTATGAATTCTTCATATTTTTCTAAGTTTTTGAAGGAGTTTGGCACTTATAGTGCCCATGCCAGCACTAGCACACCAGGCTACCACGTCCAGTGGCATGACTCGACACAATTTTAAGCCTATAGGGTTGTGCATGTGCCGCGACCTAGGAATTGTGGCACGACACGGCTAAACTATCTTGCCTAATAGTGTCGTGCAACCCATTTGGTCAACTATATTGCTATCAATAAACTACAAGAAAAGGTTCTGTCTTCATCGGGGAATGAGAGGCATGACGGGAGAAGCCACCATAGTTATCTCAGATCTCGCTTCCATCTTGTGTGCCTAGTCTAGTCGTGCAGAACGAGTGCCTGCGGACACCATGGGGAGTCGTTCAAGATTCAGGCTGGGTTGTTCTGGGAAGTGTTCTGTGGTGCTCTTGCTTTTCCTTGCTATGCGTCCCACATTAGCAACTGCAACCTGCAACTGTCTGTGTTGCCATGCATAGGCTCTCATTTCGCATAGAACTCTCCAACAATATAGTGAAAATACTAGTGGCATTTTTCTACCGGTGTCATTACTTTTTATGGTTGGACGACACAAGGTTCTTAATTAATCTTGGAGATTGGATGGAGACCGACTAAAGTTGGATTAGACAGCATCCGATTCGTGTTGCACGGGAGACGACCTGCATCATGGTCTAAACAAAAAATTAAAATTTAGTTGATGTATATTTTTTAAGATCTTTTACTTGTATACCATTAAAAAAGTTTATAATGTCATGCAAGCCATTACAAAAGTTCACCGCACACAAGTGCTATTGCTCTAAACTTTTTTGCCTTCCATACCATTGCCATTGGATTGGGCTCTAAAGTGTCAAACTACAAGTGTGAAAAGTCAAAAATACCCTTAGGTATAAATATGTCATTAGTTTTTTAAGCATCTTAACGACTTTAAATGAAAAAACTTAAAACTAGAAAGTTGTAGATCTCGCCGAGATCAATAATTTTCATAAAAACTATATTTATTTAGTTCCTCAAAAAAAGATATAATTTGATATGATTAATATGTATTAGAAAACTTATATATTTTTTTGGCAGGATTAAATGAAGATAATTTATATATGAAAATTATAGATTGCGACAAGTCTACAACTTTCTTGTTTTGAGTTTTTTCATTTGAAGTCGTCATGACCATTAAATAAAATTAATGGCATATTTATACCTAAGGGTATTTTTGTAACACCCCAAAAATTGCATGTTTTTGAAATAGTTAAATTGATTTAATTATGTCATTTTTGTGAGCATGTAATTTAACCTAAAAAGTATTTTTGTGAAATTAAAATCAATCATAGGGTTAGAAACATGTTGATGCACTCATGCACTCATGCTGGAGCATATTTTTTATTGTACTGACTGGTTTTGACCAACATTTCAAATTCTATTTCAAAAATGTATTTGAAAAGGTTTTAAAAATAAAAAAAAGGCAAAATATTTCTTTCTCTCCTTCTCCTTGCTTTCCGCCCGTAGTGTCCTGTTGCCTCTCTTTTCTCTCTGGCTGGCCGCTTCATTTCTTCTTGGGCCAAAAGGGCCGAGCCACCAGCGCTGGCAGCTGCCTTGCATCCTCCTTGTCTTGCTGTCGAAAGGGTCCTGCAGGGAGTCCTATTCATCTTCTTCGACACAATCATGAGCCGGACCTCAATTCCGATCCGGACGCCGTCCTCGCGCCTGGTTCCTCGTGTGCGACCGCGTCGCTTTGCCTTGCTCTTATAAGTCTAAACACCCGCGTCTGCGACGCCTTTCGGTACCCTAATCGCGCTCGCCGCCGACGCCATCAATTCGGTCGCCGCTTCGACGCCTTCGTCGCCTCCATCATCACCACCCGCTTCGCCAAGCCGGCCGCCCTCGACATCCCGCTCAGACCTTCGATTTCCATCTTGGCCAAGGTCCATCGTCTGCTTCTTCCACGCCGTTGCCGTGCCTTCACCGTCGTTGCCGATCAACAGGAAGTTACCGCCGCCGTGCATCTTCGCCGCCGCTGCTGTGTTGCCTCTCCATCGCCCGAAGGCCACTACTGAGCACCCCGTCGAGGTTCCAAATCTCCAGGCTTCCTACCGTGAATTCTTTCTTCCTGTGCATCGTTCATCATCATCGACATCGAACTCTCTGTAGGAGGTCTCGCCGACGGTTGAGCTTCACGCCCTGTTTTAAACAGCGGGCTAAGCTTCTCAGCGACAGTCACTCCGAAAGGCTAAGAAAAAGGCTAAGAAAAACTATAGCGCACTAATAGCGGGCTAAGCCATTTAACGGCCGAGCAAAATATATTTTAAACATCATGTAATTTTACACATAATAAGATGAAAATATTATGAATACCAATAGGGATAAATTGTTCAAAGTCTTACTAACACATTACATCAAAGTTCGTAGTTCATACATGATATATCGATAACATCATACATCACATAGGGACATATATGAGTTCAAATTTCAAAGTTCACAGACAGCTAGACAAACAAACAAAAGGCTTGGAGCAATAGGTCATAGTCTCGCACATATCAGTATATCACACATGCATTTCAGCATCTAAATAGTTTGGTGTACTCACCAAATCATCTTCAGAATCAGTAGATACCATAGCATCTTGATTTTCCTCTGATTCAGAAGCTGAGGATGCAGACTGAGGCGTCATCAGAGATGACAGGGTCCTGAATTTCTTCCTTGGGCGCGGAGCTCTCATCCTTTTGGTTTTTGCTCGAGATGTTGATGCATCTTGTGCTTTTGCTGATGGTTCTGTACATTTCTGATCTTCTGGACTTGCATTTGGTTCTACTCCAGTAATGAACTCATTGTTGTCATCCTCCAGCACATCATTAATTTCCTTCTCTAAGGGATCTCTACTCTTGTTCTCTTTCTTTTGCCTTAGTATAGAGTTAAATTTGACAAATACAATGTCTCTCAGTCTTTCATAAAGTAATTTGTTACGCTTCTTTGTGTGTACCTAGTTATGTTCAGGTGAAAAAAATTCAAGGAATGAGCAGCAATGTAAAATAAATTCATGTAGGTGAGTTGTGGAAGTAGAATTATTTTTAATACCGATTCAAATAATGACCAATTCCTTTCACAGGCAGAGGAGCTACATGTCAAACTTAGAATTTTTATTGCCAACAGGCTCAAATTAGGTGTAGTTGTGCCATGATTCAGCCACCATGTTGCTGCATTAATAAGCAAAGAGTTTAACTCTTGTGACAGCAAAAACAATTATATTGGATAATTTATCGATCACATTCGTTTCACATTTTTCACCTGGGTTGAAGTCCTTATTTCTCCGCCGCCTTGTGGCAATATCATGTCCAAATGACCCTTGCTGTTCCTGGTATTTGGTGAGGTCTTCAATGATATTACCTTGAATTTCTTCTTCATCAATTAGCCTCGTAACACATTCAATTACAGCTGCTCTAAATGATCCATCTTTCTCGATGTTTGCCTTGTTTGGGTAATAATAATAAGGGTTCAAATAGTACCCAGCCAAGTGCAGTGGACTCTTCAACTTGTTGTCCCACCTTTTACCAATTATTTTCCAAATAGGTTTGTATTTTTCCTCATCATTGTCAAACCTCACAGCAATTTCTCTCTTTGCCTCAAGTATATAACCATGCAAAAATCCCATTGCAGGAACATCACTGTCCATTCTTCTCAGCACAATAGCCAATGGCTCAAAACAACTAACAGCAATATCAATATTTTTCCAAAAACCTTCAGAGTTCACCACTTTTTCTGCCTTCTTCCCCTTAGCACTCTTCAAGTAACCCATCTCATTGAGATCATTATCTCTGAAGAGCCTTCTGAGCTCCTTCTTGTTGTCTTGCAAACTCTTCAAATTCAAATAAGTAGTGGCAAATCGAGTAACTCCAGAGCGAACCAAGTCCTTACCAAGATATTTTCTCATCAAATCCAGCAACCTTGTATGAGCATAGAGAAATGAAATCACATGTCTTGCATTTACAATTGTTTCCTGTACTGGTTCAAGCTTCCCAATGTCCTCCAACATGAGATCTAGACAGTGAGCTGCACATCCATTCCAAAATATTTTGGGTCTCTTTGTTGCTAGAAGACTTGCTGCTACTACATTAACACTAGCATTGTCAGTGACCACTTGGATAACATTTTTCTCACCTATGTCTTCAATGCATTTATCCACAAGGTCAAAGATGTATTTACCATTTTTCTTGACAGCAGAGCAGTCCACAGAATCCAAAAAAAAGGACCCCTTGAGCACTATGCACGACCAAATTCATTATTCCCCTGCCATTCTTATCTGTCCATGCATCTGTCATATGTGTGAAACCTAAGGTTTTCCATGCTTCCTCATGGACCTTGAATCCATCTAACACCTTCCGTTTCCTTTTCTGCAAAAATGGTCCACTCATCTCATAGGGAGAAGGCCCTCTCAAACCTCTACCAAAGGCTCCAATGGCCTCAACCATATTGGCAAAGCTAGGAAAAAGTACTGTATTGTGTGCAATGCTAGCTTCAAAAAAAACTGACATATATGCTCACAAGCTCTATCCCTCTGCTCTTCTCTTTTATGAGTTGTTAACTTTGATTGAACCTTTTCACTAACATAAGCTCCTTTCTTGTTCTTTTGAACAGCCTCTTCTATAGAAGCCGGCTTGTAGAACATCTTGATAGATCCACTACCAGATGAAGAAACAACACTATGACTAGGTCCATTTGATGACTTTAGCACAATAACCTCATTCCCATGGCAGAGTCTTCACTGCACATTTCACCTTCTGAGTGATCGAGATCAATTACCTCTCTGCCCTTTTTTTCCTTTTGCTTTTGTTCCTTTACACAAGTTTTCTTGTTAATCAAAGCTAGCATTTCTTCCTTCACATCAGTCAAAACCTTGTCACACTTAGAGACACCGAAGCCACTAATACGAGCAAGATGGTACTTCACTCTTGTAATTCCTGCTTTCATCGTATTCTCACAGTAGTTGCACACGAGTGAATACTTCTTCTTTAGGTCTGGGCAATAACAATGACTCCATACAGGGTCATCTGAGTTGATAGCAACTTTGGTGGAAGCTGATTGTTCTACTGATGGGGCACCTAACCAACCAAATTAATATGAGATAAAAAATATCAGGCTTACTGCACCGACCTAGAATAGATCTAAAACTCTACTTTCTTCATGGGAAAGAGATGCTCGCTACTCACTACTAACTAATCACTACAGATTTACAGAACAGAGGGAAAATGAGAAGATTTGAAGAATCTTGCCTTCTGGCTGGGACTGAGACATGGTCGTCGTAGAATAGTAGCAGGCACCGTCGCTTGCAATGTGCGCTCGTCGCTTGCCGCCGCCGACTTCCAAGTTTGCTTGGAGCTTGCTTGCACCCGCACCGGTCTCTTGCACAGGCAGCTCTATCACAGCTTGCTCGTCGGTCTTCCAGCTTGCACTGGCATCGGTCACAGCAGCAGCAACATCCGGCGGCGCCGCCGCCGCCGCCAACACTCACTCGAGCACGGGGGAGGAAATGTGTGGAATGGCTAGGGTTGGCTGGAACAGCTTTTCATCGGTTAGAGGTAGCCCATCGATTTGGGCCTGCCATTCAATTGGGCCGACGGAAATGAGCCCACTACAAATAGCGGCGCTAAATGACCATAAATTAGCGCAAATAGTACGCTATTAACTGCTAATAGCACGAAAAATTGTTTAGCGTTAAAATTTTAATAGCTTAGTGGTGCTCTTGTTAATACGCTATATAGCGCTATAGCGTCCACTGTAGCGCGCTATTTAGAACAGGGCCTTCACGACGCCGTCGAGTTTCATCTCTACACGACAACGCACTAGGTGAGCTCATTGGTCATTCGTCCCTATGTGTCCGTGTGTGTACGTACCTCAGAAAACTGAAAACCGAGTCCCGTAAATTGCTTTCATTGAACTCCAGAAAAACTCCATCGCCGGCCATGGCTTTCATCTTGTTAGCTTGCTTTGCTGACATTAATTTTAGCTTCTATGACATCATCGTGACTTCGTCTTGTAATTTATGGCCGTTTTTTATAGAAAAATAATTCTAGAAATACAATAAAATACGCAGTCCTTTGCGCATCATCTGGTTGTGTTTTCTCATCTGAAAAGCGTTCTTCATGCTATTCAGAGTCAAGTTACGCTTTGATGTATTTACAGTTTTGCCACCGATTTCAAATGTTTATAAAATTCTCATTTCAACTCTGTTTTGACCTATTCAAATTGCGTTAGTTTTGTAATTTCGTAATATTCGTGCTAGTGCTGATGATAGGTCTGTTCGTAGCTCTTAGTTTTTGAGCTCATATTTAACGCATTATTAGTCTATAGGAAAATTTTTAAAAATTCATATCTTCGTCATCTTAGTTCCGTTTTTGGTAAACTTGACGTCTATGTGATTCTAGCAACGAGTAGAGTTGATTTATAAATTTTTCATTCTATTTTGTTGCTGGTGGTGTACTATTCTAATAGAATTTATTTATTTTCTTCGTGTATGATTGCTCGAATGTTTGTGTGGTACTCTATGATCATGTCCAGTCGGTGAGCTTTGCGTTGGTAATCTATAAGAAATTGGTGGTCTAGAAGTTTATGATCAGAAAGGAGTTCTTTGAAGATCAGCAGGACCAACAAGAGTTGATAACAAAGACAATTATAGTTTGGGTTTTTCTTTCTATGACCATGTTCTTGAGCTTGTTTAATGAAATATGATATAAACATAAATAATGAATGTTATCTTTTGGCAAAAGCTGGAATTTACTATACAACTGTGAGGGCTATATAGTTCTGGCTTTAGCTCAGTATGAAGCTCTTTTCTAGCTTGTCAGAGGTTACCCTTATGCCGTAAATGGGGATAAGCAGACTGTGGATCCCTGGGACTGGTTGCATCATACAGACTGACTGATGAAACCTAGCGACCCTAACTTATTAGACAAACTTTTGAAGGGCTTCATAGTGAACCCTGCTAGCCTTCCTTAGTAGTGGGCTAAGAGGTCGACGGGCCTCGGGTGAAAGGGTAAATCACGGCTCATAGTGAAAGTGTACACCTCTGCGCAGAGTTTTAAATCAATATATCGTCCGTGCCCACGAACAGGACGGCCCGAAAAACTGAGAGAATTGTATATCCATTTAATTTATTTATGTGCAATTCATTATTCAATTTCACTTGATCATGTGGATATGGGTTTAGACTACCTTTGCTATATTTGTAAAGTTTGACATGAACTCACTCTTGCTATTTCCCCCACACCTCAGGAGAAGTTTTAGGCTTGTTGTCAACCAGTTAGTTGGATCCAGTGAAGTGGAGTCTACATCTAAAGATCGAAGTGTCTTTCCGTTGATAGCTACTTAAGGGTATATAACTCCCTTTACTATGTCGTTATATAATTTAAGCATTGTTTACTGATACTATCATTTAATTGTTGCTATTTGTGAGATTTGTCTTCAGAGACTCACAAATGTTGTGTATCTGGTTTTGTTTTTAAAACCGAGTATTATAATTTTTGACTTTTCACGCCTGCAGTTTGACACCGTTAGGGCCCAATCCAACGACAAAAAAATTTAGAGCAGTGGCACTTGTGTGCGGTGAACTTTTGTAGTGTCTTGTGTGGTATTATGAACTTTTTTAATGGCAATACAGGTAAAGGGCCCTATTTTTTATGTGTATTCCTCTAGTATCGAGTCATTCTAAAATTCACATGTACTTTAGTTCATCAGCTGTATATTGAGTGGAACTGAATCAATAATGGCCACAAGCTAGCATAATACATGATCAGACAACTGATTATGTGCTGCTGAAAGAACACCGCAGGAGTAAATGCGAACTGATTAACTAGTTATTTTAAGGGTACTTGGACATACTAACAATGCCAAAAATTTCTTGTTTTGATCTCTTCATCCCTAATCACCAGTACAGCAGCACTGCAGCAGGCAGCAAAACGAGGTTCGTGCATTGGTGACAATCGATCGAGCAATCGAGGTGACAAAGGTGGCTCTCAGAACAACTGCATCGTGGTCAGATATCCATGTCCCCTTACCTTTCGTGACCAACGGTGATAGCTCCCGGTTTCTTGTGACACTCTGATTAGCAGCGATTCAGCAGCGGATACGGTGGTTGCCTGAATGCATCCATCCAACATATAAGTAACGCTTGGCCTCAGAAGCGTTTCGGAGGACAAGATACCTGCACTGAGCAAGAGAACAGGGTGGCCTGCAGTGAACACTTGTTTTGCAAGCTCCACATGTGAGTCGGCTGTCAGCTCTGCTAGCTGCCGAACGTCTGTCTACGCCAATATTCTGATTTCTGATTGGGATGATGGATATGACTGCGATGCGTAGTCTGCTTCCTCTCATTAAGAGGCTCTAAACTGAGATACTGTTTGTTGTTTGTGTGGATCCGAGATCTCCTTTTCGGCCCCCTTTGGATGGCAGGGAAACCAAGGAAAAACACAGGAATACTGTTTATGAAGAAACTTTTCTACCAAGCCTTTGGTTCACCGGTGAAACAAAGGAATCATTTTTTGGGATCGATTCCTACGCCTCCATTCCTCAAGAAATCAAGCATGAGGTCGGACTTCATGGAATCATTCCGGGAGGGAAGAAAGCGCGCGCGCGCCAAGAGAGAGAGAGCACAGGCGAGCGCGCCAAGAGAGAGATAGAGCACGCGCGCGCCAAGAGAGAGACAGCACAGGCGAGCGCCATCGTCGCGCCGAGCACGGGCCAGCGCCACCGCCGCGCCCGGAACGCCTCTACCTCCTCCTCGATGAGCCTGAGGAAGCCCCGGAGCTGCGCCTGCCGCCTCGAACGACTCCGTCCGCCTGCCAGGCCCGACCAGCCCGAGAAGAGAGAGCCGTGGCCGGGGGGCGATGGGCGGAGGTGGGGGCGCCGCTGTCCGACCCCGGGCAGCCAGATCATCCGGTGGGTGGCCGGATCCGTGGACTCACCAGAGCTCGCTGCCTGCTCCGCCGTCCATGCTCGCCGTCGATGCTACATCTCCCTCTGCTCTCTCTCCTCTCCCTCTTCTCTCTTTCGGTTTGAAAACGAGGACGACGGGGATGGACAGGACGACCGAATAGCGAGAGCATCCAATGCCACGGCTGGCCACGTTGCCCAACCAATGGGAAGGCACCACCACCACACGACAGGCCCACATGGCCCTGTTCTCTCTTTCTTTTCTAGTGAACATGGTTCACGTAAAACACAGAGGGATAGCCAGTGGTCCATCAGATCGGTGTTCGGGGTGCACGAGCACAGTGTTGGTCAGGCCGGACAACATTGTTCCTGTGTTTCACCTGTCCACGAACCAAAGGATTTCTTTACTTTTCCTGTGGGTGTCCTTCCTATAGGGATCGCACGAGCAGGCCCTCAGTCCTATAATTTTTCTTTTCCTTTCCTCTCGCTACAGTACCATCCAAAGGGGCCCTTCTTGGTGTAGCACACAGTCACATACCAGCCAAGCGGCGATCACGGCTTTCTGCGACGGCGAAGTTCAGAGGTCAGAGTCGATGCCGGTTGTGCCGCTGGGGAATGGACTCCCATTTGCAGCTGGACTAGCGTGAGTTGACAGCGTGGACTTCGCTTAGGTGCTGGATGATTAGCTCATACGCAAGTCAACTGAGAAATAAACAATGCCCCTGCTGCTGCCGCCGCCGCCGAATGCTCTGATGCTGGACGAGCATTTTCTGAACGGGCAGGCCGTGCATAAGATATTCCACTTGGGGATCCCAAAATTCGTTGGGATAAATCGATCGCTTTGATCCAGGATCTCATGCGTCCGATTTTGGAGGCAGAGGCACGGAGCCACGGACGCTTCCAGCTTCGGGAAAAAAAATCCTCTCTACCATCGCAGAAGTCGCCGTCGCCAGTTCAGCGCTTAAGCGTTGTTGATTTGGACGGTGGAGCTATACGCGGACGCGCCGGCTTACAGCCTATCGATCCCTGTAATCACACGCCACGGCCACGGCCACTCCCCACCTCACCTAGCAAAATTATGCTCCTGAAATCAAGTCCTGACGGATAGATTATTTGTGGTAGACGATGATAGAGAGATATAAACATGGCGAGAGCCATTTACCATGATCTAGGCGCTGCCATTTTTTTTTTAAAGCACGCCTAAGCAAAACAGCCATTTACTGGATCCCATTTACCATGATCTAGGCGCTGCCATGTACCGGATCCCATTTACCATGACTAGGCGCTGCCAACTTTGAATTAAGAAATGGCGAGAGATATAAACATGGCATTAAGTTGCTAGCCATAGATGACAAGAAAGGGTTCATCTTCATCCACACCTAATGTGACGAAGCAGGTGCTGGAAAGGACAATCCAATAACATAAATGTGGAGGAGGGAGCAGATCATCTTCAACACTTTATTTGAGATACAACATCATGGTAAACGAGAACATGTCGTCTTGAATGTTGATATCTTCCATTCAAGGCACGATGATATTGTCTTCACAAGAACTAAATGCAAATACGTGCCCACACCAATATATATGCATCGCATCACTCAGCTTGGACACACTGTAGTTTAGTAGCAAACCAGTGGACACGATTGAGGGAGAAGCAAACAGACAGTGGGAGAGGGATTCAATCGACAGAGGTGGTGGTGGTGAGCACGATTGGGAATGAGAGGCACGAAGGGAGAATCCACTGCAATCATCTTAGTTCTTGCTTCAATTGTGTCTTTCTTGTCTACAAAACTGGTAGCAGCTACAAGACTCATAGGGGTAGGGTTCATTAGCAGGGCCTTATTTAGTTGCTGAAAAGTGAAATTAAAAAGCAATGTAGCATTTTCGTTTGTATTTATCAATTTTGTTCAATCATGGACTAATTAGGTTTAAAAGATTTGTTTCGTGATTTAGAACCAATCTGTGCAATTAGTTTTTTTACTTACATTTAATGCTCCATGTATTCGGACAAAATTTGATGTGACGAGGAATGTTGAGAAAATTTCAACTTTTCAAGTGCAACTAAACTTCGCTTAGATGCTTGATTAGCTCATACGTACACAAGTCAGCTGTGAAACAACTTGGGGATCCCCTAACTCGTTGCGATAAAAATCGATCGCTCTGATCCAAGATCTCATGCATCCCATTGTGGAGGCAGAGTGCAGCTTTTTTGGACAAAAAATCATCTGTGCCATCGTTTGTTTGTGGTAGATGATGATCATCTGAGATCCAGGATCCCATTTCCCATGATCTAGGCGCTGCCAGCAACTGTGTCGCCGGATAAGCCTGGCCTACTATTTACTACCACATCTCTGGTTCATATTCTACTTTCTAGCATCAAACTATTGCGAGCATCATGTCGCGCGCGCAATTCAGACTTCCTGGTGGCAAGCGAAGGTGACGATCACAGCGAATTCGTACAGATATCACTTGAAGTGAGGCCGTATTTAGTTACCCCGATCTCGAGGTCAGAATTCTTATAGCAGAATTCTTTTAGTATTTTTTTGTATTTGATAAAAATTATCTAAATTTTGACTAATTAGGCTTAAAATGTTCGTCTCGCAAAGTACAACCAAACTGTATAATTAGATTTTAATTTTATCTATATTTAGTACTCCATATATGTGTCGGTATTTTGATGTGACGGAAATTTTTTTTTATATAATGTCAAATGTTAAAATTAGAAGCTCAATTCATGCTTCTAAACAAGACCTGACTTTCTTAAATATAAACAAAAGAAACCCCTGAAAAGATCACGTCATTAGCAAGCAGCTCGCATTCGATTGATGCAACCGCGGCAACTACTACGAGGTAACCAGTCATTCCACTCGCTGTTTGCTGCGCGTTCAAGGCTGACTCAGTACAGGACAGCCTGCTCCTCGCCGTGCAACGTCACCTATCGGCTGTACGGTACGTGTAGTACCCCGAAAGCACAGCGCGACCTCTCTCGCGCGGTCACAGAGGATCCTCCACCCCCACCACATACCGACGCGGCCGTTCTCCTGTCGGTGCTCGACGCCTCACCACTCGCCACGCTCACCTCCCCGCACCCGCTCCCCCTCACTGCCATTCGCGGCCCACCGCACCCAACACGCCCGCGCGGTCCCACGGACAGCGACCCAAAACTTCCTTCTCAATCCCCCGGTGACCGTGCACCCAACATTTCCTTATTACTGCGCTGTGCGCCTGTGCGCTCCCACCCCGAGCGAGTCCGCACCGACCAACCAACCCGCCCGGCCAGCCTACGAGCCCATCCGCCGCGAGGCGAGCGCACGAGCTGCTGCAGGAGCCGAAGCTGCCGAAACGCGGCAGCGGCCCGGGCGGCGGCGGCGAGCAGCGGGGAGCCTCGGAATACACGAGGAGGTCACTTTCCCGGCGAATGCGCTAGGACGCGCGGCGGAGGCGGAGATGGGGAAGTACACGCGGGGGTGCTGCGGCTGGCTCATCGTGGCGCTGATCGCGGCGCTGGTGGCCACGGCGGCGATGTTCGCCATCATGAAGCACAAGCCCGGCGGGGGG
>CM041630.1:51933957-51961240 GCA_023333625.1 Bothriochloa decipiens | reverse complement strand
AAGCCGCTCCCGGTGCCGGGCCCGCCGGGGGCCATCGACTCCAAGTACGGCGACGCGCTCGGGGTCGCGCTCCAGTTCTTCCAGGTCCAGAAGGGTGAGTAGCTAGCTAGCTAACCCCCGACTGTTTGCTTTAGCCAATGCAGTGCTTTCGCTTTCGCGAGCTCGGCGGTTTACGCTTCAAAGGCCGCAGCCGATTCTCTGGGGCGGCCTGATGCCCGAGGCCTGGCCGTCGCTGAAGAAGCTTTTTGCATGACTAGATGTGGCTTCACCATATTTGGAGGTAGCAAAGCTGGCCGTTGACTCAAGTGTAGTGGACTCCATTTCTGGAATTTCGCCAATGATTTTCCATTAGTGAAAATGATGGTCTGGTAGTGGGAAATTGGATGGTCCGGTAGGTTTCACTATACAAGTTACGTTTGCCCTGATGGGCTTCGGGCTGGCGAATTCGGATTTCTATTTACCAAATGTTGTTGGTATTGTTGGGCAGTATGCCCTCCCAAATCTCAATTCAATTTTCCCCTCGGGCTGCCAAATTAGCCGCTTTGATGTATGGAATGCTCTCTCCTCTTAATTGTGAATTGTGATTACCCTTGTGGCCTCCACATTTTACTACACTCAGCTGCTGCTTTGACTGAATTTTACATTTCTTGTTGCAGCGGGGAAGCTTGAGAACAACCAGATCCCGTGGCGTGGGGACTCGGCGCTGACCGATGGGAAGGAAGCGGGACTGGATCTTTCCAAGGGAATGTATGATGCTGGGGATCATATGAAGTTCACCTTCCCCATGGCATTCACGGCGACGGTGCTCTCATGGTCGGTGCTGGAGTACGGGGATCAGATGAGTGCCGCAAAGCAACTGGACCCTGCCCTCGATGCGCTGAAGTGGATTACAGATTTCCTTATCGCTGCACATCCTTCTGACAATGTGTTGTATATTCAGGTAATTGTTGATTACTGTTTGTTTAGAGCACTAGATATTCTTTAAGCATATGCAGTAGGAATTATGAGTTATATTTGATTCAAAACGGATCCCACCCTGTCCGGCATCCTAATGGGGTAATGTTTCTTTAATAGTATGGGTATGTCATCTGCTTAAGTATTGTTATACTACGGGGACCTTGTGTCATTCAGTGGAAGCAAAAGTTTGGTTGGTTAGGAAGCAAGTACCCAGGTCAGATGTCATGATCTAGACACCTAATAGTTGGTAGGTACTTCGTTGTCTGCTTGATGTGCTTAAACAACACATTTGTTGCGATCCTTGGCTATTGACTGGGATTGGGCCAAGTTCATTGTCCCTTTTCCTTGTATTTTGTCTGATAGCCTAGATGACATTTGTGTGCTTTCTTTTTGAGGGGGAGGGGTGTTGGTAGTCCTGTACTCCTTAGTCAATGGGATGAAGCTGGAGAATGTAAGTTGTAGATCCTTGAGAGCGGGCGCAACGGGTGCTTGCGCGTGTCCAGGTGTAAGGTGTTAAAATAAAACTTGACCATGGGGTAGATTCCCCCGTGGCTTTGTTCAAGAAATTGCAGCTCTTCAAAATGGGATCAGGGAAGTTTCAACGAATCCCAGAGTTGAACCCGGAGAATCTTGGCAGGTGTAAGACATTAATGTGTGATACCTGAGTCATAATATATCAGTCTATTGCGCTCCCCATGTAAAATTTTGGTGTGTACATTTCCATTTTGAAAAATAGATTTGAGCATTGTGGAGTTAGGCTAGTGAATTACTCATTTGTTTTGAGTACTCAGCAATATTTCAATGCATCAGAGACACAATTTTTGTTTTGTTTAAACATGATAACTAACTCTTTGAGAATTATTATTAGGTTGGTGATCCTGATCTGGACCACAATTGCTGGGAAAGGCCGGAAACAATGACTGAGAAAAGACCTCTCACACAGATTAACAAGAAGTCTCCTGGATCAGATGTTGCTGCTGAGGCAGCAGCAGCCATGGCAGCTGCTTCAATGGTCTTCAAATCCAGAGATACTACATATTCTGATGTGCTTCTTCAACATGCCCAGAAGCTATTTACTTTTGCTGATACTTATAGAGGCCTCTCAAGTGAGAGCTATCCAAAGCTCCAAGACTTCTATAATTCCACCAGTTATGTTGATGAACTTCTATGGGCAGCAAGTTGGCTCTATCATGCTACAGGCGACCAGACATATCTCAGTTATGTAACTGTACAGAACGGGAAAACTTATGCTGATTGGGGAAGGCCAACATGGTTCAGTTGGGATGACAAAAATCCTGGCACACAGGTTTGTGGTCTAAATTGAGTGAATTTGCGTGGCAGATTGGAGTTACTTCTCTTACGATCATTTCATTTCTTTATAATTCCCTCTTCATTCAAGCTCAAGAACTTAAAGGGCACTTTGTTTATTCTGTGCAGGTCCTTTTGTCCAGACTAAATTTCTTTGGTTCCAAACAGATATCTAATGCTGAAAATGAGGGGTTAAAAAGTTATAGAGATACTGCAGAAGCTGTCATTTGTGGTCTGATTCCAGATTCCCCTCAAGCCACTGCCAGCAGAACTGGAGGTATGTTGTAGTGCATCTTTCCTCTGCTCTTTGATCTGGTGTAACCTGGCAATACGAAGAGGATACTCACCTTGTTGTGATCGACAAGTTTCTCTTGTTACATGCTTGCTATACTGAGGATTTCATGATTTTGTCAGAAATAGAATCTGTAGAGTATGCATTAGAAGTGTTTTCAGTTTATCATATCAGTGCAATCTTCTGCAGGAGGGTTGGTGTGGATAAGTGGGTGGAATTCTCTCCAGCATGCCACCAATGCTGCATTCCTATCTGTTGTGTACAGTGACTACATGCTCTCGTCGCGGACAGCAGCAGTCCAGTGCAGTGGAAAGTACTACAGCCCTACCGATATACGCAATTTTGCTGCATCACAGGTGTGCTATGTGAAACCTTAATAGATAATACTAAAATTCTAGATGGTCATGTGTTCATATGACATTGCTGGTTCCTAAGATTTATCAAGCTACATGGTAATTCGAAAGATACCATGAAGTTTCCAATTCATGCTCTCATGCTAATTCATGGTCTCATGTTGTATTCCAGGCTAATTATATCTTGGGAGACAACCCAATGAAGCTTAGCTACCTTGTTGGATATGGAAGCAGCTATCCACAGCAAGTACATCACAGAGGAGCGTCGATCCCTGCAGATGCGAAAACAGGCTGCAAAGGATTCCAGTATCTCCATTCACCCGTTCCAAACCCAAATGTTGCAATGGGTGCCCTGGTGGGTGGGCCATTCCAGAATGACACTTTCGTCGATTCTCGTGATAATGCTGTACAGACAGAGTCCAGCACCTACAACAGCGGCACCCTAGTCGGTCTGCTCTCCGGTCTCGTCACCACTTCATCCGTGGTAAAGTCGTTCACCTAGAGGGCTCCTATGTTTCGGCGGTGCCTACACAACCTGGAGCGATACATGTATGACCGCAGTTTTTTGGCGTGGCCAATGGTGATGCAAGATCTGAGAGAAGCTTGTTTGGCAATCGTTCCAATGGATGGATGGCAAGCAGCAGTAGTTAGTGCCCACATTTCTTCTGTGTGTACAATGATGGTGCAGCTCCTGCAGCTGTAATTTTTCACTGTGTGCTCCTATCTGGTTTGCTGGTGTACCTGTAAGGCTGTAACTACGAGTAATGTATTGAGTAAATGAGTAGGACGTATTTCATTTGTTGATTCTGTGGTGAGGTCGTTCAGCAAAAGCTTGTACCAATGGATTGTAGCGCCTCTCAACTGAAATGTGCGCTGAACATGTGGATTCACAATTGGAGATCAATGGCACCTATTGGTGCGGCTTTTGTGGCTCTTCAGTTCATTCTAAAAAACCCTGGGATGAATTGTAAAGAGAAACATTTCTGGTAATGGCTCCCAGCTCCCAATGTATATGATTCCTAGCATGTGTTTTTTGGTTGCTGATGAAAAGTGGCATTTTCCATGCCTCCACGGTGAAGCGTAACGAGAGGAGTTCCTTCCCTTTTTGTGTCCCAAAGAGAGAAGAAAGGGGTGGATCAGGGGAGCTGATGGAAATGATGACCTTTGTTCATGGTCACATGCTTGGTCCAGGTCTAAGATCCAATGAAATTCCTGGATATGAAAAGGCTTGGGGTTGGTGCTGTGTTCAGAAATTCCAAATGGGTCCAAGCATCGATTGCCAAACAAGGACAGAGCTCTGCATTGTTTGTTTTCTTTTTAAATAATAAGTTAAGAACAAAAGGCCTGCATTGGTGTATCGAACCGCCTTCCGCTGTAACCGGTTTTACAAAAGATCCAATGAAATTCCTAGATATGAAAAAGCTTGGTGCTTGCAAATTCCAAATGGGTCCAAGCATCGATTACCAAACAAGGACAAAGCCCTTGATTTCTTTATAATTTAAATAAGTTAAGAACAAAAGTCCTGCACAATGGTGTATCGAGCCGCCTTCCGTGTAACCGTTTTCCAGGAGCCCAATCCCTGATTGCGCGAACGGACGTGGCTGTTGGTGGGCAGTTCCAGAAATCTCGCTGGATACAACCGCTCCCGTAGACCCGTAGCCTGCATGTTTAACCATGCGACCAATTCTATTAATCCAATTAGGCTTCCACTAAAAAGCTATTGCCAGAATCCTTCTCCAGAATCATCGGTAACGTCTTCTGACTGCACGGTGAATTGCATCCTTGTTTGTTTCCCCTTTCATTCAGTAGTTCTGCACGGTAGTTATTTGATTTGATTGCCCAATGAAAGATTAATCTTGGGAATTTTTAGCACCTTCTTACTGTTTTGCGCACCGAAGATCGATCGTTTCCGTATTCCCTCGTCACGATTCTGAATTGTTTCAAGCATCCATCATTGCTGATCAATCGGTGCCTAGTTTGTACATGCTAATTTACACCAACCGAACGCTAAATCTCTGAACATAATGCAGGGTCTTTGTGCTTCCAATTACTGAAGATGGCTGTATCATTCGTCACCAGACTTCTAACGTAAGCAGTCTGCGAATTCAGTTCCTTTTTCCAAATTCACATTGGACCCCAGAACCAATCCAATCTCCCATTTTCTTGGTCCTCTGCAGATTGGCATTAGGGTACGCCTACCCGGCGTACGACTGCTACAAGACGCTTGAACTGAACGCGCCGCAGATGGAACCGCTGCGGTTTTGGTGCCAGTACTGCTAACCAAACAATCTAGCAATCAGATTAATTAAGTACTGCTGTCTTTACTGAAGATTGTATGATTCTGAACTGTGTCATCCACGGCGCTGTTATAGGATTCTGCTCGCGTTCCTGACTGCACTCGAGGGCTTCGCGGACTGCGCGCTCTCGTGGCTGCCGATGTACAGCGAGGCGAAGCTCGCACTCGTCGTCTACCTCTGGCACCCAAAGACAATGGCAAGCCACACCATCCGAGACCACACACACCCAAACCCTGCTGAACAAGACGTTTTCTTTTTCGTTGCACGTACGCGCAGTCCCCATCTGGGCCTGTGTGTACAGTATGTGGCCAAGTCTGAAACCATTTTTCGTTCCGTTTCGTGGTCACCACACCAGGGCGCGACGCACGTCTACGACGACTACCTCCGTCCGTTCCTGGCGACGCACGAGGCGGACATCGACCGGGGCCTCGAGGAGATGAGGGCCTGGGCCGCGGACGCGACGGCGTCGCACCTCCAGGCCGCCGTGGCCCTCGGGCGGGCGTGCCTGTCCGAGGTCGCCCGCCGCGTTTCGTCGCAGCTGCAGGCGGCGACCAGAAGTCGTCCGGCAGGGGACGGGCAAGCACAGTGATCCTGCCACCTGCCGCGCGCGCGCGGGCGCGGCGTACAGCGTACGTGTAATGTAACAATCCAGACGACTGGGGCTGTGTTTAGTTCCGCGAATTTTAAAAGGAAATATCACCTCGTGTCACATCAGCATGCTGTAGTATTTTATTTATATTTAGTAAAAATTATTTAAATTTTGAGTAACTAGACTTAAAATATTTGTTTCGTAAAGTATAATAAAACTGTGTAATTAGTTTTTGATTTTATCTATATTTAGTACTCCATATATGTATTGGTATTTTAATATAACGGATGATAAGAATTCTACGTAATAAATTTTAGGATGATTTCTGAGTAACTAAACATAGCCTACAATTGCATCGGATGAACTCGGAATCTAATCTTGTGAGGTTCGAGGTCGTGGTTGAATTGGACCACTGACGCCGACTGGAGTGTCGCGTTGGGCCATTGACTGTGGGTACGTGGTACTAGCTAGCGTGGTGCTGTCCCTGTCTTCACCCAAGCGCTTGAATCTTGGGCCTTGCTTACATGGTAAAAAAAATTGTCTAAAATATACTATAGTATTTTATTTGTATTTAATAAATATTATTTAATTATAATTTAAATAAGTTTAAAAAATTTATCTTATTATTTATAACTAATTTATATAATTAGTTATTTATTTTATTAATATTTAATGTTCTATAATATGATATCACATTTGATATGATGGAGCAAATGTGATAGAGAAAGAGTCAAATTCCTAGTCTTTTTAGTGATCTACACAGCAACGCCTTGGATTTGGTTGATCGATCATTCGGTCCCGGTCACCATCTGCGTTGACAATGAAGTGACAGCTCTGAAAACCAACCTGGTTGATCATTGTTGCGTAGTAACTTCCGCTCGATAGTCGACGACGATGGATAGTCACGCCGTCACGGTCTGCCTGGAGGCTATAGTACCGTGCATTCTGGATGTTCAACTCCGTAGTCAACGAAAGTGGCATGAAACTGAATGAACAGCAGCGAATTGACGGGCAAATTGCATTAGAAATATTGTTACCGTCCTTGATTCCACATAGATTAAACAACAGTAGTAGTTAATACGCACCCAGTCAGTGAAAACGAAATGTGTTGCAGTACGTGTTGGCTAGGGTAACATTAGTTTTCTACTTGTACTCTAACTATCACCCTATATGCCGTCGACTGAATGAGCATACTGTAGAATTGACTCTCCGTTTTCAAATATAATAAGTCCGGTCAAGGCTGTGTCCTGTCACGTCTGAAGTAAGAGATAGCCGAATGGGGAGCAGAAAGCCTACGGCGTCAATTAAAGTACACGGAACCCCATCTTGA
This sequence comes from Bothriochloa decipiens, assembly GCA_023333625.1. Classification (NCBI taxonomy): domain Eukaryota; kingdom Viridiplantae; phylum Streptophyta; class Magnoliopsida; order Poales; family Poaceae; genus Bothriochloa; species Bothriochloa decipiens. Next base: position 51,954,114 of record CM041630.1, on the reverse strand, counting down.
TAAGGCCAAAAGCCATTGGATTGTACTCCTACAACAATTTTGATCGTCACGCGCACGAAAGCATGAAAAAACTAACTAATGGGCAAGAACAAGTCACAAGAACCTAACGAATAAAGCAAGTTAACGTCCTTCGCCGTCACCTGTCTGTAGACTTGTAGAGTGTAGATCAGATGATGTGTCTCTCCAATATTCTAGTCGGTGCATTCAGATTGTGTTCGTACAGGTCGAGATCTCAAAAATCCCACACGATCGCGCATGTAGTGGCGTAGTGCACTCCTAGCGCAGTGCCACTGCCCCGGGTAGCAGAGTGGCATCGCTCATGTCGGAGTCCCCTTGCACCAGGTCGGCGGCTCGAGAGGGAATCGAATCGAAGACGCGAGCCGCCAGCAGATACGAGAACGGCGGCGACCGGCGACCGAGGAGGTCCAAGCAGGCGGGCCGTCGACGACGTCGTCGCGCGCCCGGCGCCTCTCGCACTGATCACAAACAGGGTGTGAAATGAAATCTTTCTGAAACCCATGGCCGATTTCGTGCTAGCGATCGATGACGTGCGCGTGCTAGTGTGTTTCTCCCTGCGCACACGCTACACATGCGCGCGGCCGGTGACACCTGACGGTGCGTGCGTACGGCGACAGGCCGACAAGCCTGCTCGCTGGTGGTGGCTTACTGGCGGCTTAGGTCGTGAGTTGTCGCCGCCGACGATCATTGCACGCGACTCATGTGTTGGATTCGATCTTTATCTTCAGCATAAATCATCTCTTAATTATGTGACAATTTTAACACTCAATTATTGGAACGCGCGATCATATTGCTGCTGCGCGGCGACGACAATGAGCCTGATGAGCTCACAACTCACGTCATGGTGATGTCATGCGACGAAATAGCAGGGCCACAAAAGTACAGGACCGACATGAGCGCCGAGAAACGCTCTGGCATGCTGTCGGTGTTTTGACCCCCGAGGGGTTAACACCAACGAGTAATATTCGTAATCGTGTGCTCCCTTAATCCGGTGGGTGATGTAAGAAGGACACGGCGATTTATCCTGGTTCGGGCAAAGAAGGCCCTACGTCCAGCGGGGGAGGATAGTTCGTGTTATCTTGCACCGAAGTGCTAGTACAGGGGAAAATACAAGCAGGTGTGAGGATCGTGAGCTGGAGCTTGGGCGTTTCGGGCGCCTAGCTCTCTACTTTACACTGTCTCACGGTATTGTTTTGTGATCTAAAGCCTTAGCGTTTCTATGCTCTGGATCCTGTCGTTCTGTCCTTTTTCCTAACGTCCTGGCACCTCCTTTTATAGGTGAAAGAGGGACACAGGAGTACATATATTTAGAGTTCACATGGCTGGTGTCGCATGGCGTGGAGGCCGATCACGTCGGTGCTGCTGTAGTGACGTACGTCGATATGGGAGACCCTGCAGCCGTCGCGTCGGGAGTTGTTGAAGTGCAGCCCGGAGTCGTTGGAGTCCCGCTTGAGGGTTCGTCCGACGAAGTCGAGAGGCGGCGGTCGTGGGCTTGGCTCGAGTCAAGGGGGTCGAGTCGAAGGGGTCGAGCCTCACCGGATAAGGTCGAATCCCGGAAAATGCGGGAAACGTGCTGATTTATGCGTATCGAGGGGGTGCTGGACGGGGCATAGTACTCGGCATGGCGCAACAGCGAAGTACGACCCGCGGGATTCCGGGGCATGGGTGGTAAAAGCAAGATTTGACCGCCACTCCCACAACTGTTACCGTAACTGTGGCCATACGGTTAGGCGGGGGTAGGTAAAACACATTAAATGCGCCCGGATCCGTACGGGAGAGTCAGTAGCCGAGGGGTGCAACCTCCTCGAGGGCTGCCCATTCACGCGAACGAAGTTCCGTCCTCGAGGGCAGGCTCGTTCGCCGGGCGAAGTTCCGTCCTCGAGGGGTCGCGCGAATCGTATCCTCGAGTGTACAGTCCCAGTCCGCTCGGTAGCCCCTCGAGCAGGCTTTGGCTTTGGGCCGTCGTAGCCCGTTCGTGGGTCAACCCAATATGCTTTAGCCTGTGGGCCTTCGAACCTTAATCGTGGGAGGTCACTGGAGGGTTCGTGTTGCTGATTTTGCGGGGTTTAGCCCGGTAAACCAAGGGTTTGGGGTACCCATTTCCTGGGTAACGACAGTAGCCCCCGAGCCCCTGCGCGAGTGATGGCACTCGGGCAGGGGGTCAAGAATTAGAAACGGGACGTGATTCGGATCTTTCCATGGGGGGCGCGCGAGCGACCCCCGCGGGGGTAGCCCCCGAGGCCTCGTAGGAGTCGAAAGACTCCTGTGAGGGCTTCATTTGTCTTTGGTCGAGGGGTGCTTGTCCAGTCGGGTACAGGCCTGAACTGGAGTCGCAGCGTTTTATCGAGGGGTGCGTCGGGACGCCGAGCCCCGGGGGATTTTTGACCCTCTTTCGTTGAGGGGTGCCGGGCACAGTCGAGCTCCCGTGCCTTGTGCGGCTAGGGCGTTGCCGGCCTCGGCATTCATCTCACGAGTCCTTTCGACCGGACGTGAGGCGAGAAGCGTCGGACTACCCTCGATAGGGCGAGCCGTGAAGTTCTCAGTGAGCTGGTAACGGGAAGATCCAAATGAGAGCCCGTTCCTCATTCGATAGAGGTCGGCTGGTGGCCCGGAGGCGGTCTCATTAGAGCAAAACATATGGTCTTACGGATACCGATTCCATTCGATAGGTCTCGGCGGCTCGATGCCTCCCTTCGGGGGATTCCATAAAGTCCGTAGCATTTCGCCTTGGATGTGTCCAAAGGGGTCTCGAGAGTTCGTTCTTGAGCAAGGCCTCGTGTTCACTCCCCCTTGGTCACCCCTGACTCGGGTGCTCGAGGGCAGCTGTCGAACCCTGATCGTGGAGCCAGCCTTCGCTCCCTCGAGGCTTAGGGCCGGAGCCCGATTTTTTTGGTGCTCAAGGGTGGCCGTTGAGCCCTCACTCGAGGGCCGGCCTTCGCTCCCTCGAGACTTTAAGGTGGGGCCAGAGCCCATTTTACCTTTCGTAGAAATCTCCGTTGGCGAATGACGGCTCTTTTTTCTTGTCGTTGGACACGCCTTTTGAGGAGAAGGCCTTAGCGGTGCGATCGTCGTGGGCCCGAGCAACGGCTCTTTGCCAGAGGTGTGACGCACGCGTCCGGTCGAGGATCGAGAGGGGGGAATGGTCAGGTAAGTGCATTAATTACGGGAAGTTACCTTTTCCCTGCCGCCGGACTCCGCCCGTTGCGCTTCCCGGGTATAAAAATGGAGGGGGACAGGCGCTGTTCGCCCCCACCTTTGCCATTCTCCCGAATTTCTGCTTTTCTGCGCGCGTGAGGGTAGAAACTTAGAGCAAGAAATCGCAATTGGGAACCTTCCCGGTCGTCCGTCCGCCGAGGAGATTCATGTTGTTGGTGCCGCCGCCGCGTCCACTGAGCGGATCCGTGCCGCCGCTACTGCCATGGCCCCCGTCCTCCAGCCCGCCAAACCCTGGCGCCCATCGACCGTGACGCGGCAAAGGCTGAACGAGCTGGTGGAAGAAGGACTTCTCCGCCCCGTCACCGATCTGAATCGGCCGGAGTGGATTGCGCCGCCGAGGAACCACCAAGAGCCAAACCCGCCAGAGGGCTATGTGGTGAGCTTTCTCAAATATCATCAGCATGGGTTCGGTGTACCCTCGAGCGAGTTCATGCGGGGGTTGACGAACTTCTATGGCGTTGAGCTCCAACATTTCTCCCCCAACGCCATCTCCAACGCCGCCATCTTCGAGGCCGTCTGTGAGGGCTACCTTGGGATGGCGCCACATTGGGAGCTGTGGCTCCATCTTTACAAGGGGGAGTGGTTCGCCTCCCCGGTGGCACCAGGGATAAGGCGAATCGTCAGAGCGGGCTACCTCAACTTCGTGTTGAAGACCAGAAAGTCGGAGGAGCCGCGCGAGTATATCTCCACCGGGTTGATGTCCAACCACTCCCGGTGGGACGAGCAATGGTTCTACCTTCGCAACGACGGAGGCTACCTCCCGCCGTACACCGGGCGGCTTATCACCGAGCGTCCATTCAACTGGCCGCACAGTGTCACGGGAGATCTTCAGCGTCGACTTCGTCCCCTCGTCGCCATGATGAAGGCCCTTCAAGAGGCGGGCCTGACGGCAGGTGTGGTGGTCTCGGCCTTCCACAGTCGACGGGTGCTCCCTCTGATGGAGCACCCCCTGCGGTTGGACGAGATGCTCCCCTCGGCGGCGCCCGAGGTTTTCGAGAGGTGCTGGATGTCCGGCGAGAAGCCGTCCGCCGCGGAAGTCGTTGCGCGGGTAAAGGGGATGGTCACGGGCTCGTTCAGGGCAGAAGACATCAACCGCCTCCCCATGCGGCTGGAGGAGGGTTGCCTCGACTTGGTGAGTGCCCCGACCCGTGCCACTCGCGTTTTCATTCCGCCCCCTTCTCTTGTCCCTGTGACTAAACGTTTTCGTGTAGGGGAGAATTGACTACCAGAGATCGAGGCCCCCGCTGAGGGAGGACGCTCCCGATCATCAGGTAAGACGCTTCGACGCCCAGCAAGAAAAGTGGCGTAAGGACAAAGAAGAGAAGAAGAAGGCAAAGAAGCTCCGGGAGCGCGAAAGGCTTGCGAGGCGCCGCACTCAGCAGAGGCGCGACGGGCTCCCGGAGGAGGAGTCTCCCACATCCGAGGGAGATGAAGATGATGTTGATGATGATAGCGATGACGTCGAGGGGGTGGCGGGGCGTCTCGAGCTCATTTTGTTGGGTTCCTCCCATACTGACCGCCCCTTGGTGCAGGAGGAGGCGGTGGAGGAGCGCACCCCCTAGCCGGTGACGTCGACCTCGGAGCACCGGCGTGGGAAAAGGTGGGCCGACGCCTCGACTCGAGGGGGTTCACCCCCTCCCCGTCGTACTTGAGGCGGGACCCCACCCACTTCGACCCGAGAAACCCGGTCCCGGTCGTCGGCGCGGGCAGAGCAAAACCGTGCTCAGGAGGCCCCGTCGGAGCAGGGAGGCGCGGCGACCCCACCGATGGCCCCGAGCAGCCTCAGCCCCGGGAAGAGATCGGCTTCGGGGGGGTCTCGAGATCTGCTAGCGGTTCGATGGGGACCCAAAAGGCCTCTATCCCCTTCGGGTAAGTGTTGTTGATTCAATTCCTTTTCGCTGCATCCTCATCGTGCAGCTTAATAAGCTTTTTGCCGCCCTGCTTCCCATCCAGGCCCAAGCGCCAAATCGAGGAGGCGTCTCTTGCGCTGGCTAAGCGGTTCAAGGTGGACGCAGCTGCGAAGATGGAGGCCCCAGTCACAAGTGCGACGTCGAGGCCCTTGGCTCCGTGGGAAGCCAAGTGGTTGTCCTCAGCCCTCGGAGCTATGGCGCGCGGTAGGCTGACGGGTTCCGCTCTTGCTGCAGGGTCGAGCGTCTCGGGGGCCACGATGGGCGGCGACTCTGAGCCAGGGAGGACGCAAGAGGGAGGGAGCGCCTCCTTGACGTCGTCGTCTGTGGTCCTCGAGCTCGGCCCGGCGCCAGGGGGTGGAGCCCCGACGTCGGGAGCTTCCGCTCCTAGCCGACCGGAGGCCTCGATCCCCGCACCCAAGGCGGGAGCCCCCGAGGGCCACGAGCCGGGAGAGGAGACCACAGCCCTTCCCCCCTTGACGGGAGAGCGGAGACCCTGGCCGATGGGGCTACGCGAGCTCGAGGCCTAGAGGAAGCAGGAGCAGGGGCCCTGCAAGAAGCAGAGCTACCGCGGTCGCAGCGGGAGGGGGAGAAAGAGCCGCTGGAGTGGCGGGAAGAGGAGGAGAAAACTGGGGGCCAGCCCCAGCATCAACAGGCGGAGCAGACGCCGCCTGGGGACACGGCGTCGCTGGACCCGCCGGCGCAGCAGCCGCCCGAGATGTCGAAGACAGAGGGGACTTCGGGACTGCCCAAGCAATGGGTGTCCGTGATTACTCTGGACGAGCTGCTGTCCGAACAGGAAACAGCGTCAAAGGCGTCGACGGTCCCACGGCTGCCGAGGGTGCAATTGGAGGAGGCCTCGGTACCGAACCCACCGGAAGATGCGTCGATGGTGGACCTGTCGGTGCCACAGGACGTGGCGTTGGGGGAAGCAACGGCCTTGACACCTCCGCTGCCTCCGGAGGCGCCAGAAGCAGCGTTGAGCCAGCCGCTGCAACCATCGACGGAGCAGCCGGAGGAGACGGTGGCTTCTGGCCTACCGAGGAGGTCGACTTCCGACCTCGAGTTGAGGGATGCTGGCGCCGCGTCGGAGCTCCGCACCCCGGCGGAGTTGGCCGAGCGTTACGGCGTCCCACGCGATGTGGTGGACGAGATCGAGTCCTTGGCACGAACCAAGGTCAAGACGGTCCTTCCACATTGGGGCAAGGAGCGCATCATACTCCGGGAGCTTGGTGACTCTAGCGCTCCGGGGATCGAGATGGACGACCCGGCAGAAGTCACGTGCTGGGAGGACGCGGAGCGGTCCCGGGCGTGGCTGCAGCACTTGCTGAAGCTGGGTGTCGAGCTCACCGAAGGCCTCGACCGGAATCCCACGGTGAGTCCCTGTGTAGACCATATGCTGTTTTTTGAGTTCTTTCGTATGGAATGCTTTAACCCTTGATTTTCTATCCCCAGGAGGTGCGGAGACATTCCTACTCCAAGTCAGACTTCCTCCACGAAATGCTCAACAACCGGGAGGAAGTGCTTCAACAACTCGAAGCCGGTCGCTCTGCGTAGGGCAGGGTGGCCGAGATCGAGGAGGAGCTGAAGCGGACCAGGGAGGAGGCCGCCAAAGCCAAAGAGGAGGCCGCTCGGGCGAAGGAGGACGCCGAGGCTGCTTGAGGGGAAGCCGCCCAACTCAAGGAGGAGCTTAGGCGTGCCAAGAAGGAAGCTGACGCGGCCAAGGCCGAAACGGAGAGGGCCAAGGGCGAGAGCATCCGAGCCCAGGAGCGCGTCGAGCTACTCATGGGGGAGGCTCAAAGCTCCATGGAGTGCATCCGCTCGCTCGAGGCCAATCTCGCTGAAGTCTCCACGGCGCGCAACACCCTCTCTGCCTTGGCCCAGGAGGAGAAGAACCGAGCCGCTAGCCTGGAAACCCAGCTCGGGGCGATGAAGGCTACCCTCCAAGAGAAGGAGCAGGCTATCATCTTGGCTGGTGGCGCCCTCGAGACCCTCCGCTGCGAAAAGACGGAGGTGACCCGGGCCTTCAAGGAGGCCCAGCGGGAGCGAGACGAGGCTCGGGGGGAGCGCGACGCCGTGCTGGGGGATCGCAGCGCCCTCGAGACTCGCTATGCTGGTGAGTTCCTTGAAGAGCCTTTGATCTTTTTTATTCCCGTATGGTTTGTCTAACTCTTGTTTTGTGTTTTAGGCCTTGAGACCGAGCTGCGCGCTACCTAAACCGCCGCTAAGGCGCTGTAGGAGAGCCTTGTGGTGGAGGGGGCGCTTCTCGGCCGGCTCCGAGTTGCCCTCGATAGGCTCTGCGCCTCCTGGGAGGTCGAGCCCGTCGAGGGTGCTGAAGAAGACATCCTGGGTGCCGCGCTCATCGACCGGATCTACTACCTCGACGCCACCCTTCGTGATCACGTGCGGGAGGCGCTTCATACCGGCGTGAAGCGGGCGCTGGCAGTGGCCTCCTCCGGCTTCGTCTTCAACATGGACGTGGTCGCCCAAGGCTTCGTTCCTGATATCTCGAAGACCGACGCCGAGAACGAGGAGCGATGCCGAGGGCTCATCAATGACGCCGAGAGGCCGGGGGAAGCACTGGCGAAGTTGTTCGAGGACGAAGTCCTCCCCCCCCGCAGATGAAGGGTACAGCGTCGAGGAGGGCGACGACGGAGCGGGCCTGTAGGGCAAGGCTAGGCGGAGATGCCCGTGTAATAAGTTAGTTTTTTATAACTTATATTCAATGTGGCTTCGAAAGCCTTTTTGAACATTAATGCATCTATCGTAATGCAATTTGTCATTTTACTTTCAAGCCTTCTCTGCTTTCTTTCACCTAGACTTTGCTTTTTTGACTAAGTTTTCGACGCATGCTCGTATCCCTCGAGGGGGGAGCGAGTGGAGGTACCATAGCCCGGAGGCATAGGAGAGCTCCCGGCTCGACAGCCCTCGACCCTCTAGGGAGTTCGAGGCATTTTCTACTTAGTCGCGAAGCGTATCGAGGCGTGAGAAAGAAGAGGCGCTCGAGTTCTGATCGCCTGACTTTTGCTTTTCGACTAAGTGTTCGACGCAGGCTCATATCCCTCGAGGGGGGAGCGAGTGGAGGTACCGTAGCCCGGAGGCGTAGGAGAGCTCCGGCTCGACAGCCCTCGACCCCTAGGGAGTTCGAGGCGTTTTCAACTTAGTTGCAAAGCGAAAGGGGACGCTCGAAAAAAAATCGTTCGTATTTTTAGGAACTTAGGGGGTTCCCCCCGTTAGCCCCCGAGGGAGGCTCGACTCTGGCGAGACAGGGTCGAGGCTACCTCTTTCATGTACAATAACAAGTTTGAACTTATAATCAAAAGTACTCCTTATATTTGCCATGCGAAAATGTATAAAACATGCGAGAATGTACGAGGACATTGGTGCTCTAAGGGTAGAAACTACGTAGCTATTCGATGTTCCATGCGTTGGTGAGGATTTCACCTTTATCATTAGCGAGCTTGTACGTCCCAGGCTTTAGCACCTCAGCTACGATGTATGGGCCTTCCCATGGCGGGGTCAGCTTGTGACGTCCTTTGTTGCTCTGTCGTTGACGTAGGACGAGGCTCCAACTTGGAAGTCCCTCGGGCGCACGTGCTTGTCGTGGTAGCGTCGAAGTTTTTGCTGATACCTCGCGGAGTGAATTAGTGCCATGTCTCGAGCCTCCTCGAGCTGGTCGACGGCGTTTGCGAGGGCTTCTTCATTGCTTTGCTCGTTGTACGCCTTTAGTCAAGGGGAACCATACTCGAGGTCAGTGGGGAGGACGACCTCGGACCCATAGACCAAGAAGAATGGGGTGAACCCCGTGGCTCGACTAGGTGTTGTCCTTAAGCTCCATAGGACCGAAGGCAGCTCCGCGGCCCATTTTTTCCATGCTTGCTAAGGCGGTTGAGGATCCTTGGCTTGAGGCCCTGCAAGATCATGCCATTGGCGCGCTCGACCTGGCCGTTAGTTCGAGGATGTGCAATCGCGGACCAATTCACACGGATGTGATGGCGATTGCAAAAATCCAAGAACTTCTTGCCGGTGAACTGTGTGCCGTTGTCCGTGATGATGATGTTTGGGACCCCAAAGCGATGGATGATGTCAGTGAAGAACTCGACCGCCCATTCGCAGCGGATGTTGCCGATAGGCTGGGCTTCGATCCACTTGGTGAATTTGTCGACGGCAATGAGTAGGTGCGTGTACCCTTTGGTTGTCCTCTTGAGAGGCCCCACAAGATCGAGCTCCTAGACCGCGAACGGCTAGGTGATGGGGATCATTTGTAGGGCGTGAGCTGGGAGGTGCGTCTGCTTGGCGTAAAATTGACACCCTTTGCACGAGCGGACAATGTTTGTGGCGTCGGAAACGGCGGTCGGCCAGTAGAAACCCTGTCGGAAGGCATTGCCTACGAGGGTCCTTGGCGCTGCGTGATGGCCGCAGGCCCTTGAGTGTATGTCCTCGAGGAGCCTCCCGTCTTCTTCGATAGTAATGTAGCGCTGAAGAACGCCTGAGGGGCTTCGCCTGTAGAGTTCCTTGCCATCACCGTAGATGACGTAGGACTTGGCCCATCGCGCGATCCGGTGAGCTTCGGTCCGGTCCTCCGGAAGCTCTCCCCGAATGAGGCAGTCGAGGAAAGGGGCTCGCCAATCCGGCGGCGGGCTCGACGGAGGAGGAGTCCCCTAGATCTCCATAACCTGGGCCCCGGTCGAGGGGGCCCCAGTCGAGGTCATGGGGTGGAGCTTCGAGGGCGTAGTGCAAGCCCCCGAGCCCAAATCGACGGAGGGCTCGAAGAGGTCCCTCGAGAATACGTCCGGAGGGACTGTACCTCGAGTCGATGCAATTTTTGCAAGCTCATCCGCGGCTTCGTTGTATCGTCGAGCAATATGACTAAGCTCAAGGCCATGGAACTTGTCTTCCAACTTGTGCACTTCGTTGCAGTAGGCTTCCATCTTGGCGTCGTGGCAGTTCGAGGCCTTCATCACTTGGTCGATGATTAGTTGCGAGTCGCCTCGAACGTCAAGGCGTCAGACCCCGAGTTCAAGGGCAACTCGTAATCAGTGATGAGAGCTTCGTACTCCGCGACGTTATTAGAAGCGGCAAAGTGAATGCGAATGACATAGCGCATGTGGACTCCGAGGGGTGAGATGAAGAGCAAGCTCGCGCCTGCTCCTGTCTTCATGAGCGACCCGTCGAAGTACATTGTCCACAGCTCGGCTTGGATTTGAACTGGCGGCAACTGAGTGTCGGTCCACTCAGCGACGAAATTCGCTAGTGCTTGGGACTTGATGGCCTTCCGTGGTGCGTAGGTGATGGTCTCGCCCATGAGCTCGACCGACCACTTAGCAATCCTTCCAGCGGCCTCCCGGTTATGGATGATCTCCCCCAAGGGGAACGAAGATACCACGATAACCGGGTGGCTGAGGAAGTAGTGCTGGAGCTTGCGACGTGTAAGGACGATGGCGTAGAGCAGCTTCTGCACCTGTGGGTAGCGAATTTTTGTTTCCGAAAGCACTTCGCTGATGAAGTAAACCGGCCGCTGGACGGGCAAGGCACGCCCTTCCTCTTGCCTCTCAACCACTATGGCCGCGCTGACCACCTGAGTGGTTGCGGTGACATAGAGGAGGAGGGGCTCGGGCGGTTCAGTTGACGTCACTGGTCGAGGAGGGACGAGAATCGGGGTGGATGTCAGCATACCTTTGAGTTCATCGAGAGCCTCCTCGGCCTCCGCGGTCCATGTGAATCGCTCGGATTTTTTCAAGAGGCGGTACAGAGGCATGGCCTTCTCCCCTAAACGTGAGATGAAACGGCTGAGGGCCGCGAGGCAGCCCGTGACCTTCTGCACGCCCATGAGATCCCGAATCGTCCCCATTCTCATGATGGCCGCCACCTTCTCGGGGTTGGCCTCGATCCCGCGCTGGGAGATGATGTATCCGAGGAGCATGCCCCGAGGCACTCCGAAGACACATTTCTCGGGGTTGAGTTTTATGTTTTTGGCTCGAAGGCACCCGAACGTGATTTCGAGGTCATGGATGAGGTTGTCCACTTTTCTGGACTTGACCACGATGTCATCCACATAGGCCTCGACCGTGTCACCTATGTGTTTGCCGAAGACATGGAGCATGCACCGCTGATATGTCGCCCCGGCGTTTCGAAGGCCGAAGGGCATGGTGACGTAGCAGTACATGCCAAAAGGTGTGATGAAGGAAGTCGCGAGCTGGTCAGACTCTTTCATCTTGATTTGGTGGTAGCCAAAATAAGCATCGAGGAACGAGAGGGTTTCACATCCCGCGGTAGAGTCAACAATTTGATCAATGCGTGGTAAAAGAAATGGAACTTTGGGACATGCTTTGTTTAAACTAGTATAGTCAATACACATCCGCATTTTTCCATTCTTTTTCTTAACTAGCACGGGATTAGCTAACCATTCGGGGTGATGGACCTCCTTGATGAATCCAGCCACCAAAAGCTTGTGCACCTCCTCGCCGATGATCCTACGCTTCTCCTCGTCGAAGCGACGCAGGCGTTGCTTCACCGGTCTGGACCCGGCCCGGATTTCCAAGGTGTGCTCGGCGACTTCCCTCGGTATGCCCGGCATATCCGAAGGACTCCACGCAAACATATCGGCGTTTGCGCAGAGAAAGTCGACGAGCACGGCTTCCTATTTGCCCTCGAGGTCAGCGCTGATCGTTAGCACCTTCTCGCCGGGGCAGCTCGGGTCGAGGGGGACTTTCTTGGTGTCTTGTGCCGGCTCAACGTTGCCGGCGTGCCGCTTGGGATCTGGCACCTCGTCGGCGAGGCGCTCGAGGGTCACGGCTATCATGGCATTTTGCTCGACGGCCTCTCCATACTCGATGCATTCGACGTCGCAGTCGTACGCGTACTCGTAGGAGGAGGCGACGGTGATGATGCCCTTGGGTCCTGGCATCTTGAGCTTGAGGTAGGTGTAGTTCGGGATCGCCATGAACTGCACGTAGCCCGGTCGGCCGATGATAGCGTGATACGTTCTGTGAAACTCGACCACCTCGAAGGTGAGGGTCTCTTTCCTGAAGTTGGCAGGGGTGCCAAAGCAGACAGGAAGGTCGATACGGCCGACGGAGAGGGCCTTTTTCCCCGGCACGACGCCATGGAATCCCCTGGCGCTGGGTCGGAGTTCGCACCTCTTGACTCCCAGGAGGTCGAGGGTCTCGAGGTAGATGACGTTCAGGCTACTGCCGCCGTCCATGAGGACCTTCGAGAGGCGGGTGTTTATGATGATTGGGTCGACGACGAGCGGATAGGCCCCGGGGTTGGGGACTCGATCCGGATGGTCATTGCGGTCGAACGTGATGGGCGCGTCAGACCAGTCGAGGTAGTGAGGTGCCGTGACTCGGACGGAGAAGACTTCTCGACGCTCCCGCTTGCGCTGTCGAGGCGTGAGCTGGGTCGAGGGGCCCCCGTAGATCATGTAGCAGTCATAGACTTCGAGGAATTTTCCGTCTTCCCCGTTGTCTCCCTCACCGCCGCCTTGGTCTTTCTTGTTGTCACCTTTCTTCACGCCCACTTGCTCAAAGTGCTTTCGAAGCATGCGGCAGTCCTTAAGCTTGTGCTTTGCCCCGTCCTTGTGATATGGGCAGGGATCCTCGAGCATTTTGTCGAAGATGGCGCCCTCGGGGGGACCTCGAGGTCTTTCATGTTCGGTTGTTGCGATGAGATCATCCTCTGCAGCCTCACGCTTGCCTTGCTGATTTTTCTTCTTGTTGTTGTTTCTCTTCAGCCCTTTGCTCGAGCCTCCGGCGTCGTCGGCTGCCGGCGCCTTTCCCTTGTCCTTCCCGTCGCTGAAGAAGGCGCCGACCGCCTCTTCGCCGGCCGCGTAGTTGGCGACCACATCCATGAGCTCATCGACGGTGTTGGGGCGGTTATGCCCCAACTCGCGAACTAGGTCCTTGCAGGTTGTACCCGCAATGAATGCTAGAATGACGTCGAGATCAGAGATGTGGGGTAGTTCGGTGTGGAGCTTGGAGAATCATCGAGCAAAGTCACGGAGAGACTCCCCTGGTTTCTGCTTGTAGTTGCGCAGTTCCTAGGAGTTCCCGGGACGCACATAGGTACCTTTGAAGTTCCCCTCGAAGATCCGGACAAGGTCGGCCCAGCCACGAATCTGGTCAGGGGGAAGCTCCTCGAGCCACCTACGCGCGGTGTCGGACAGGAACAGGGGAAGGTGACGTATGATGACGTGATCGTCACGTGCCCCGCCCACCTGACAAGCCAGCCGAAAGTCGGCTAGCCAGAGCTCGGGATTGGTTTCGCCGTTGTATTTGACGATGCTCGTGGGGGGTCAAAACTTGTCGGGCAGCTGGGCGCAGCGGATCGTCCTGCTGAAGACTCGGGGACCCGGTGGCTCCGGGGCCCATCGGTCTTCGTCGCTGTCGTAACGCCCTCCACGATGGGCGCTGTACCCTCTATCCTCGGCATCCCCGTACTTGCGTCTGCGGTTCTCGACAATGTCAAGGCGCGCGTCGCGGGGAGTGCGGTCGTCGTTGATGCGTTCTCGGGCCGGCTTCTTCTTCGGTCGGGGGGCCGCCCCCTGATCGACCGAGCTATCCCTTTCGGGCCGGGAGGGCTCGACCTGAGGTTCAGAGGCTGCCCCTCGATGCCTCAAGGCTGAGCTCTTGGCTTGCTTAACAGCAGCAACTTGGAGGAGATCCTCGACCTCGCGTTGTATCCGCCGAGCTTGCGAGTTGGATGGCACGGGCATATTGCGAAGGAGCATAGCCGCCGCGACAATGTTCTGGCTTGCTCGGGGATAACGGTTGGCGGGTTGCTCAGGTGCCCCAGCCTCGTTGATCTGCCGGTTGACTTCTCGGGCCTTGGCTCGGGCTCTACCGCTGGGCGGTCGTCGCTCTTGCTCGAGGGTTAGCTCGAGCAGGCGTAATCGTTCCTGCTCGTCGGCGAGCTTCGTCTACAACTCCCGAATTTGTGCCAGCTGTGCGTCCTGCTCGCCAGGACGGGGGCACGCCTCTCGGGGTGCGTCTGGTTGTTGGTCCTCTGCTCTGGGGAGAGCACCTCCCGCCGCAGCGGTAGCTGCCCCGGCCACTGGATCGATGGTGTCCTGATCGGAGTCGACATCACCATCGATGTGGAGGCACTCGCGGGTAGGATCCCAATGATCAGAGTCAGAGTCGGGGTCACCGCAGCAGAAAATGGGGAATTGTCCCCGCGCCTCCTCCTGCAGCTGCCGTCGGAGTGTGCCGACGGTGTGCCTCCGGGGGCCGGGCGCTCTCGCGAAGGCCAAGCCCTCGGAGGCTGGTGTGGCAGTCCCCACGTCCGTCATTGCACGGAGAAGGGCGCCTGGGCGGTCCTCTAACGTGCTCATGTTGGAGTGGGTCGCTGTCCAGATCGTCGTCGTGGCATTGTTGAAGTCGAACGAAGGCCGCCGATGACGCTCGAACAGCTCGTACGGGAGCGGGCTCGATCGAGCGGGGACTTCGTCGTGCTTCCTCGATGAGCGTACTGCGAAGGTGGAGTCGGGGTCGTGGTGGGGTCCTGCCGGTTTGCCCTCTACCTCTGAACTCGGGTCAGACAACCCCTCAACAAGGGGTTCCTCATCTCCGGTCAGGGGCGAGGAGAAAGCGGCGGGAACCATCCTCGACTCAGGTTGATGGCGATGACAGTGTCGATCGTGCCTCCTTCTGGATGTGGAAGCATGGTGGTGAGATCGGCGAGCGGCCCCCCATGAGCGTGGGGGCGTACCGCGACCTCCGTTCGGGTCACTGATCGAGAGCAGGGTCATGTCATAGCCCTGGCTGAGGGTCATGAACTTCAGGCTCCCAAACCAGATCACCGTAGCGCGCGAAAGTGGTGCAACAAAGTCGCCCATCTAGAAAAATGGCGGAAAATCGTTAGTGACACGCGGTTCCCCTACCTGGCGCGCCAACTGTCGGTGTTTTGACCCCCGAGGGGTTAACACCAACGAGTAATATTCGTAATCGCGTGCTCCCTTAATCCGGTGGGTGATGCAAGAAGGACACGGCGATTTATCCTGGTTCGGGCAAAGAAGGCCCTACGTCCAGCGGGGGGAGGATAGTTCGTGTTATCTTGCACCGAAGTGCTAGTACAGAGGAAAATACAAGCAGGTGTGAGGATCGTGAGCTGGAGCTTGGGCGTTTCGGGCGCCTAGTTCTCTACTTTACACTGTCTCACGGTATTGTTTTGTGATCTAAAGCCTTAGCGTTTCTATGCTCTGGATCCTGTCGTTCTGTCCTTTTTTCTAACGTCCTGGCGCCTCCTTTTATAGGTGAAGGAGGGGCACAGGAGTACATATATTTAGAGTTCGCATGGCTGGTGTCGCATGGCATGGAGGCCGATCACGTCGGTGCTGCTGTAGTGACGTACGTCGGTATGGGAGGCCCTGCAGCCGTCGCGTCGGAAGTTGTTGAAGTGCAGCCCGGAATCGTTGGAGTCCCGCTCGAGGGTTCGTCCGACGAAGTCAAGAGGCGGCGGTCGAGGGCTTGGTTCGAGTCGAGGGGGTCGAGTCGAAGGGGTCGAGCCTCACCGGATAAGGTCGAATCCCGGGAAATGCGGGAAACGTGCTGATTTATGCGTATCGAGGGGGTGCTGGACGGGGCATAGTGCTCGGCATGGCGCAACAGCGAAGTACGACCCGCGGGATTCCGGGGCATGGGTGGTAAAAGCAAGATTTGACCGCCACTCCCACAACTGTTACCGTAACTTTGGCCATACGGTTAAGCGGGGGTAGGTAAAACACATTAAATGCGTCCGGATCCGTACGGGAGAGTCGGTAGCCGGAGGGTGCAACCTCCTCGAGGGCTGCCCATTCGCGCGAACGAAGTTCCGTCCTCGAGGACAGGCTCGTTCGCCGGGCAAAGTTCCGTCCTCGAGGGGTCGCGCGAATCGTACGCTCGAGTGTACAGTCCCAGTCCGCTCGGTAGCCCCTCGATCAGGCTTTGGCTTTAGGCCGTCATAGCCCGTTCGTGGGTCAACCCAATATACTTTAACCTGCGGGCCTTCGAACGTTAATCGTGGGAGATCACTGGAGGGTTCGTGTTGCTAATTTTACAGGGTTTAGCCCGATAAACCAAGGGTTTGAGGTACCAATTTCCTGGGTAACGACGCATACGTAGCACGCTAACGATTTCTTCGACGGCGATCGTCAATTGGAGGAGAACAGCAGGCACGCCGCACGCGTCCAGCTATTAAAAAAAAATTCCACAAAGCAACCGAGGGAGACACCAAACCGGGCACGTCACCAATACTGGGCGCCGGGAGTCCCGTGGCGGTCAAGAAGTGGACGGTCCAGTTGGCGAACCGGCACGTACTGACAGGAGCGTCCCACGGTCCCACCAAACCCGCGCGCCACATCCTTGAATTGAACGCTTCACTCTTCATCAATTCTTCGTGCATTCCTCCGATCTCGTTCTAGTCCTACTCCCATCCCATCCCAACCCTTAAATATGCCGTGTGCTGCTGCGCTTTGACCGGGTGAAGACGCGTCCAGAGTTGAGAGGCATCAACATCGTCTTCCTCTCTCCAAGGAGGGGGATGAGAGATCAGAATCAGGTTACGACTGACTGGCCGGGGCACGGTAGCCGCACAGCAGTCTGCCTGCTGCACCTTCCCTCTAGTCTGTATACCGTTTGTTTTAGTCCACTGCAAAAAGCGGAGGAAAAAACGGTTTTGCCCTGTGATCCTTTTGTTTGTTCACATCGAGCAGCAGTTTTTGTATGGTCTAAACTCTAAAGTGCGCCGAAGTGCGTTAAGATCTAGTAGGAAAGTACATTTGGAACATTTATCATATGGATCCCATGTGAACCACACAAGTCGACGAAGTCGTATACAAGTCCAAGATATGTCGTGAGCCGTGAGGTGATGCCAAGCGTACCCAAACAAGAAATGGGGTAATGACTAATGCATGGTATCTTCCGATTTTCAACTTGCATGGCATTTTGATTTTTAACTTGAACCATGCAAATGGAAGGGTATTTTTCTATTTCCTCACGTTCCTACTGTTTTTTTAACCTGTAGTTATGTCGATTGTTCATTTTAAAATATTGTATTTGCACTATACTTTATATTCTTTACGGGCCTGTTTGGTCTACAGGATTTTCAAATGAATTTTAAAGGGACGAGATTCATATATAGGATTAATTCCTGCAGTAGTGTTTGGAACGGAGGATTTGCAAATTCCTTTCCAAAGAAAAGATTCCTACGTTGTATGTTTTAAAGGAAAAAATAATCCATTTCTTGCTCTTGGTTTCAATTCCTTCACGAAGTTCAAGGCTCATGCACACTAAATGCTGACTTACTATTGCTGGTTTTCACGAAAACACACAACCAAGCACTTATTAACTGGAAACACATGGTCTAAGTAATTATGTTTTCCACTAACCTTTAAATTCCTATACTGCTCATATTCCTTTGTTCCTGTGTTTTTGAATCCTTTAGTTTTCTACTTTTCACTCTACCATATTTCTATATTTTTTTATTCCTTTGTTTTGTATTCTTGCGTTCCAAATATGCCCTACATGGCTAGTTTACTACATGATGTTTGTGGTACTATTTTGTTTGAAAACTAGGATCTAATCAGACAATCAGTATGAAAGTAAAGCGTATTGCAATGCACATGGTGGAGAATGACTTCTGTGAGAATGGTGTCATCTTTTGCATCTTTATATGTACCCTTTGGTTGCCACATCTCTTGGTTGACCTCCAAGTCTGATACAGTCGTAGCGATAATTTTAAATAAATGATAGGAACATAAATAAACAAGTGGTAAATAACTATAAGTAGATTATGAACAGATAGATAATATAAAAGGCCATAGTAGTTTTAAATATTTCTGGTTTAGATAAATCAGCTACTAACTTGTAAACATTAAACCAAATTCTATTACTTTTTAGAAAATAAAAATAAAAATAGAAAACAAGCTAAATTTGTCATGTTTCAGCTGTTAGAGGGCATCTGTTTTGTTGGAAAATTGAAAATCTGACTACCAAGTTATTTGGAGGCTTGCGAAACAAATTTTACCTAACAAAAAAAAAAACTGTTCAGTACTCTAATTCTGTATTTCTTTCTGTACCTGCTTTTGTTTTGTTTTCCTTTTGTTTATTATACGAACGTTGCAACCTGTGACTAGTTTGAGTCCGAAAGTTAATCATTAGGGCAACAAGATTGTGTCTCGTTTTCTCTCTGACGTTTCCCGCTGATATCTTATCAGGCCGGTCATCTGATCTCCACTTGCAAACGAGTTCTAGCTCCGTTCGGGAACATGAGAGTTCCCACCTGTGAACAAACTGGAAGAACATGCAACTCCTCCCTGGGTCAGGACCAGACCAAGGAGTCTCCGAAGTCAGAACGGACCCAAATGTGCAAAGGTATCTGGCTCAGCTAGGTAACCCCAGTCCCCAGGCAGTCCACCGGTTGGAAGAATTCAGTCAAAACCACAGCTGGACCCCTCTGCACGAAAACAAAGATCTTTCTTCGCGTCCGTCATCCGCGCAAAAACTGTAGAACCGTGTCGTGCGACTGTGGTGTGCGTGAGCGAGACTTCCACGAAACCCCTCTGTGGTTGGCAACAGAAATTGTCGCGAGCGAGAGCACCAGCCAACCGGCGGGGGACCGAGAGCACGAGCACGATACGATCCCGAGCGACAGCGTCGCGTTCGCCCCCACAGCTGCAGAGCCGTCCCCATCCCACCCACACCGCGTTGCCCCGCAACCGGACGCGACGAGCCAGCAGAAAAACCCCCCACGCGCCCCACCCGCACGGCCGCGGTACAGAAGTGGGCCGAGGACGCGCGCCCTCCTCCAGTCCTCCCTCCCGCACGGGACACGCCCGGAACCCAGCTGCGCCTGCGCGCAACGCAAGTACGAGCCGCGGCCCGTGCCCACCTGTCCGCGCTGTCGCGCGCTCTCTTCCTTCCCCCAGTCCCCCACTGCTCTGCGCCCCCTTCCTCCCGACGTTCACACTGCCTTCTCTCGTCTCAGCCCCACGTCGTCGCGTCTTACAAGAGGCGTCGCATCCTCCGACTCCCCGAGAGGCGGCGCGAGAAGTTGCTTGTCTTGCGGTCTGCGGAGCTGCTGTTGTAGCCTGCGTCGGGTGCGGGGAACGGACATGAGCTGCCTGGGCTGGTTCAAGCGGAGGAGGTCCAGGAGCGGGCCGGGATCGACGTCGGTGAAGCGACGAGGGGCGTCGTCGGCGCCGATGTCCGTGTCGGGCCCCGCGACCACCACGATCACCAACACGACGGCGTCGGCGGTGAGCACGAGCCGGTCGGACGACTCGGGCGCCGTGCGGCCGGTGAGCAAGTCGGCGGGATCGGCCTCGGCCGGCAGCGGCACCGGCTCGTCGCAGGTGTCGCAGCGGAGCATCTCGTCGCTGTACGAGGAGCGGGGCCACGGCCAGCTCCGGGTGTTCGACTACGAGGAGCTCCAGGGCGCCACCGCCGAGTTCAGCCGCGCGCAGAAGCTCGGCGAGGGCGGCTTCGGCAGCGTCTACAAGGGGTTCATCCGCGCCGCCGACGGCAAGGGCGACCGCGTCCCCGTCGCCGTCAAGAAGCTCAACCAGCGCGGCATGCAGGTCAGTCCGTACGTCGGCTGTGCTTATCCATGTCCTTGGTACATACATGATTATTCATCACTCCCTCCTCTTGTTGCCGTCTCTCTGGCCTGTTCCGAGGGCGTTCACATGCCGTCGGTGACTCGCTTCTCCACAACAGTTTGCAATTTTTTTAATTGTTCTGGAAATGAAACCGTCTGCATGTTTGTCGTCATAATCTGTGTAGCTAGAGAACAAAATTCAGAAGTTGATGCTGCATTTTAGGGTATTGATGTCGATAGCCTTTCAGTGTACCATTTTTCGGAGGACTGGGAAAGTGCGAAGGGTCAATGAAATGGTTTTTGCGGGGAATTAGAATGGGACAGATCTCTACTACCGTGTAAAACGAAAGAGCGTAGCATAGCGTTGAGAAAATGATAAAACAAGTGGAATCTGAACAGGTTTAGCTTTTGTGGAACTTGCAGGGTGGGGGGGGGGGGG
>CM041630.1:51821384-51913957 GCA_023333625.1 Bothriochloa decipiens | reverse complement strand
AGGTGTGGGAGTTGACTGTTGGTGGATATAACAATGGGGTTTATACCACATTCTATTATACAAACAATAATAGATCCTATCAAAAAAAACATGAATAATAGATGGAAGCAAATGTTTGCCTTTTTATTTGTTTTACCCTGTGTATGCCATGTGAGCACACAAGTGCAACATTCATTAGCCTACAGTTCTCTGAGATAAAATATGGCTGATATAGATTGACAATGAGCAGATTTTTTCCCATACAGTAATCTGTCCAAGGGACTTTCCACACAGTTCCAATTAATAAGCTTAGCTAGAGGAGGGTGCGTTGTAAGCATGCACAGTTTTCATATTTTAACATCATGTGTGCTTAACCTATTTCCTACAAAAGATTTGCTGAACTATGAATATTTATATTTATTATTTCCAACTATAATCTAAGCTATATTGAGCCTATGGGCACATGCATTGAAGAAATATGGTGGATTTACGTTACACATTCTTTTATGCAATTATGATATTGCGGGCAATCTTTCACTACCTTCTGCATTTTTTTATTCAACTTTTCCTTAACTTTGTTTTTGCTCCATGTGCAGGGGAGTTGCTGCCAGAGCTTTACACCTTTCCAGAGGGGTGGAGAAGCCAAGTGGAAGGGTTACATACATTGTTGTTCTTGAAGGTCTATGTAGGTTCAGCGTTCAGGATCTAAGTGCAAGAGGACCATACCATGTTGCCCGTGTTTCACGGCTTGACATGACAAAGATTGGTAAAGTTTCAATAAAAGAAACTTGTTTTGTTCTGTCTGTTTACTTGATCATTGTAGTCTTAAGTTTATGGCTTTATTGTACAGTACATAAGTACAGTTTCTTCTCATGCAATACCTTGTACCTTAAAGGTTAATGTATCTTAAAGACATCCTTTCCTAAAGGATGATGCAACTATCCATCAGTTTTTTTCTCCTTTGAATTCACTAGTTATAATGTCTGTAAATTTTTAGAATTGGAGCAGGCAGAGCAAGATCCAGATCTTATCGCTCTTTCTAGGCAGTTTAAAGCTACTGCCATGGAACTAATTTCTGTTCTAGAACAGGTAAATATTTCGTGCAGAACTTTATCTCTTTTGTTTACTAGTATAAGATTTCAAGTTTCGGTTGGCCCCCACTCCTGCTTAAAAGAGATCATGACCTGGAGCAACCTATTCACTAGGGGCAAGGGCTGATAAGAAGGGCAGCCCTTTAGCACTGGCCACTGGCCATAGCCCAGAGCATGGCGCCCAGAGCATGGCCTCCCCCTCGGCAAGCAATAAGGCACCAGCCATGCTTACCAGAGAGTTATGAAACACACAATGATTTCTATTCTTCCAAAGAGTTCATGTCCTTAGAATGATTAGGAATTGATCCCTTGCTAGGACTGCCCATGGACCCCATCAGTGGTCTTGTTCCACCAGTCCTCAAAGGATAAATCAAAACATCCAGTGAGGTTATATATGGCCACCGTGCCGGCACGGCACGGCACGGCACTGCGTCGTGCCACGGCGTGCCGCCGTGCCAGCCGTGCCGCCATGCCAGCCGTGCTGTGCCTACCCGTGCCATGGGCCAGGCCTTCGGCCCAAGGCACGGCACATGGGCCGTCGGGCCGTGCCGAGAGCACGGCGTGCCGCGGGCGGCACGGGAGCACGAGGCAACGGCGCAGCGCCCGCCAAGCGCCGAGATCCGTTGCGCAGGGAAGCGCGAGCCACGAGGTGGCGGCGGCCGTCGCCGTGCTTGCCCTGGAGGTGCTCCGCTGGTGCGTAGGGAGGCGCGAGGTGGCGGCGGCCGTCGGCGTGGTTGCCGCTATCTACTTGCACCGGTCGGCCCGTGCGCAGGGCAGCCGGGCAGGGAGGCTATGTCCATGATGCTGAGAGAGAGGGGGAATCGAGGGAGGAGGAGCGGAGGACCGGACACCGGAGCCCCGGAGCCCCGGAGGCATGCTCGCGACGCGAGAGTCGCGACTGGGGGAGGCGCTGCTGCGTGTGAGCGGCGAGCGGCGTCGCGTGGGGAGGCTGGGAGTGAAGGAAGGGAGTTAGGGTTTGGGAAGAGAGGACAGGAGTGAAGGAAGGGAGGCATGGTCATGCTTTGGGCTCTGTGGGGATGAGAATTGGGAAGAGAGTTAGCAGGCCAGGCCGGTGGGAAGGAAAATGGAGTTATCAGGTCGGGCCGCTGCCGTGCCGGCCTTTTGGCCGTGCCGTGCCCGTGCCGTGTCATGGGCCGAGGTGGCGGCCCAGACACGGCACTGGGCCTCGTGCCGTGCCGGCACGGGCACGGTGGCCACCGGGTCGTGCCGTGTTAGTGCCGGGCCAAAAGGCCGTGCCACAGGCATGGGCCGCATGGCCATATATAAGTGAGGGTGCTAATGATTATAAGCCAAACCATCGTAGAAGTGAGGATCAGAATTGCCTTGTAAACACAATTTGTAAGCAAATGATCAATTTCTTCAGTCTCATCATGGTGAGGACATCTATCAGAATGTGGCACTCCCCATTTTTCAAGTTGATCCGCTGTCCAACAACATTTATGAGCCACTATCCACATAAAGAAATGACACTGGCTGGGAGCCCAAGTGTTCCAAATACGGTCACATTGAAAAGATCCTTGAAAGAATCCCTCTTATGCTGACTTGGCTGAGTAAATTCAAGAACATGAAAGACACTAATGTGCACACCTCCACATCAGGTTGTAGTACAATCTCGAAGATGAGGCCCCAGAAAATTAGAAATTCAACTAGGACTCGTATTGAGAATGCTCCTTGTATGTCATTGATCCAAGAGTGATTTGTGAGGGCCTGAAGCACAGTGAGCTTGTCAGCCCTTTTTGCTGGCACAGTAGCAAATTGAAGGGTTGCAATATCCTCTATTTGTTTATTTATGGTGCCTGACTTCTATGCGAGTGAAATACTTGATATTATCATTGAGCGTAACTTACAATGACACTGTTTTTCTAATTGCAGAAGCAGAAGACGGTTGGTAGGACAAAGGTACTTCTTGATACAGTTCCTGTTTACAGGCTAGCTGACATTTTTGTTGCTAGCTTTGAGATGAGTTTTGAGGAACAGCTTTCGATGCTGGATTCAGTTGACTTGAAAGTAAGACTTTCAAAGGCAACTGAACTTGTAGACAGACACCTGCAGGTGAAGATACTTTGTAGTTTTTTTTTTAATAATTGATGTGATAATTTTATATTTTGTCTTATTAAGGTCAGTATCAATTTAAGCTGCCTTTTCTTGTGATGGCAGTCTATTCTTGTAGCTGAGAAAATAACACAAAAGGTTGAGGGGCAACTATCAAAGTCGCAAAAAGAATTTCTATTGCGCCAGCAGGTTTGTCTGCTAATCTCAGTGTTTGGAGTCTAGAACTTTTGCACTGTGTGTTTCAGCAACCTCTGTCGTTTGAGAAACAAATATTTCTTTGCTTGTAAGGGATGTCGAGTAACTTCCGTTTTCATGGCCTTCTGTTTCCAAAAGACATTTACTTGACGGACATGCTAATTTGCAGATGAGGGCCATAAAAGAGGAACTTGGTGATAACGATGACGATGAAGATGATGTGGCTGCACTGGAAAGAAAGATGCAGACTGCAGGAATGCCAGCTAATATTTGGAAGCATGCTCAAAGGGAAATGAGGTAAGCTATCGTGCCATATCCTTCTATCTTTATGCACATTTGGTACTGGACTTTTTTATATCTAGTTAGCCTTCTTGTATAGGCGCCTACGAAAGATGCAACCTCAGCAACCTGGTTATAGCAGCTCTCGAGCCTACTTGGAACTTCTTGCTGATCTTCCTTGGCAAAAGGTCAGTGAAGAAACGGAGCTTGACCTTAGAGCTGCAAAAGAGAGCCTTGACCAGGATCATTATGGACTAACAAAAGTTAAGCAAAGGATTATTGAGTATTTGGCTGTTCGTAAGGTTTGTAATTTGATCTGTGCATCCTTTTCTTATGCAAATGTTCCTACCCTGGTTAGTATAGTTTATATCTTATGGAGTTCTATTAATTTGCTTGCAGCTTAAACCTGATGCCAGGGGTCCAGTGCTGTGTTTTGTTGGACCACCTGGTGTTGGGAAGACATCTTTGGCGTCCTCCATAGCAAAGGCCCTGAACAGAAAATTCATAAGAATCTCTCTTGGTGGTGTAAAGGATGAAGCGGATATTAGGGGCCACCGAAGGACATACATTGGAAGCATGCCAGGGAGACTTATTGATGGACTGAAGGTTCAATCCTGTTCTTCATCCTGTTCTGAAGTAGCTATTTTATCTGTTCTTCTAAGTTCTAACTTACTTTTTTCAAAAGATGTTCTTCTAACCTACTTGTATTAATAATTCAACAGCGATTGCAAAAAGGTCTGTTAGGCCGCCTTCCATTAAATGCTGTTTCTTTAGTATAGTATGAACTAAAAGCTTTCATATGACCCTAAATGTATCAAGGAACTATTTGAATAGAACATTTTCTAAATATGAGTTCTTACTAAAAAAACGCAGAGGGTATCTGTGAGCAATCCAGTGATGCTTCTAGATGAAATTGACAAGACTGGTTCTGATGTACGTGGTGATCCAGCATCTGCACTACTAGAAGTTCTCGACCCTGAGCAAAACAAAGCATTCAATGATCAGTATCCTTCAATTTGTCTTAAAATAGAGATGATTTATTTGTTGTTTTGAAATGGAGGGACAGTTTTACCTCTCTTGGCAATGTTTCTTATAATTAGGCATGTGTGAGTTCGACATCATCATTACTCTGTCACATAGTTTGTGAGTTGCTGATTTATTTGAATAAGTGCAGTTGGCAGAGACTAAAACGCTAAGCTCTTAGTTTATTTATGAACTTGACACTCACCATCAAATTCTTTGGGTTTGTGCTGCTTGATCTGTGGTTTATCTATATGTATTAAGAATTCCTTAACATGATCACCAGCTATTTGAATGTGCCGTTCGACCTGTCGAAAGTCATATTTGTTGCAACTGCCAATAGGATGCAACCTATACCCCCTCCTCTGTTAGATAGGATGGAAGTGATTGAGCTGCCAGGCTACACACCTGAGGAGAAGTTAAAAATAGCCATGAAACATCTCATACCGAGGGTATTGGAGCGGCATGGCTTGAGTATGACAAATCTTCAGATCCCTGAGGTATGACGCAGCTGGAGTTTCTGCTGCATCTCTTGTCTTCGCTTTCTATAATGTGTTGATTTCATTAATGCATGCCCACAAAAATAACGGATGCCAAAATGCTTCTGTTGCCAACATAATTTATCAATTTTGCTCCTTTTTAACTATATAAGTTATAGCACGTTGACGGCAAAAGGCATTTATGGCTCACTTTAAAATGGCAGCTGCAAATGCTATACTTCTTACTATGTAGGAAGTGTGCTATTCTATTTGTGAATATAGATATGCCAATAGTATACAATGT
Organism: Bothriochloa decipiens; assembly: GCA_023333625.1. Classification (NCBI taxonomy): domain Eukaryota; kingdom Viridiplantae; phylum Streptophyta; class Magnoliopsida; order Poales; family Poaceae; genus Bothriochloa; species Bothriochloa decipiens. Next base: position 51,908,537 of record CM041630.1, on the reverse strand, counting down.
TTGTTTGGACTGCTGCTATTCAGTTGATGTTGGAAAAATTTTCTGTGTCTTGAGATGCCTTTTTCACTAATTTCGTAAGAAACGTTTGGCTCATTTGTCCTTTGAGTTGAAAATTTTGGTTTTGGTATATTCTACAGTTTCACCATGTTTGCAACAAATGAGTTTTCGCTAGACAATAGAACTCGTTTTTTTTTTCTCGAACACCTTGACAATAGAACTGAGTCCATGGTAATTCTTGTGGCATGGTAGTTATGGGAACATCATGACAATTGTTTGTTTGATGGCGCTTCCCGGATGCCCGACATTGAGGGGGCAAAGCTCTGGTCCAGTTGTTTGTTACTGGCGAGCTTTTTATCATTTTTTTCCTGCCTCTTTTCCTTTTATTTTCTGTTGGTGTCTGTGTCTGTCTTAGTCTATAGCTCTCTTCGCTGAGTTATCTTACAGCTTCATTCTATTTTTTTCTTGTGTTCAATGATGTATACTTGCTGGTCATTTGTGTAGGCTATGGTCAAACTGATCATTGAGAGGTACACGAGAGAAGCTGGTGTGCGCAATCTTGAGCGGAACCTAGCTGCATTGGCCCGTGCAGCTGCTGTTAAGGTTGCAGAGCAAGTTAAAACTCTTGGCAAGGAAATACAACCAATTACTACAACTCTTCTTGATTCGAGGCTTGCTGATGGTGGTGAAGTTGAAATGGAAGTTATTCCTATGGAGCATGATATATCAAACACTTACGAAAATCCACCTCCTATAATTGTTGATGAGGCTGTGCTAGAAAAAGTACTTGGGGTATGATATCATGTTTAAACACAATTTCATGGACAACTACAGAGTTCTATCATTCTTTTCGTTGTATCTAAACTGGAACTTGATGTTTGTGGTACAGCCTCCTAGATTTGATGACGGAGAAGCTGCAGATCGTGTAGCAAGCCCAGGAGTTTCAGTTGGCCTTGTCTGGACTTCGGTTGGTGGGGAAGTTCAGTTTGTGGAGGCTACAGCCATGGTGGGCAAGGGTGACTTGCATTTGACTGGGCAGCTTGGTGATGTTATTAAGGAGTCAGCGCAGCTAGCTCTGACATGGGTATGGATCTTGTTGTTGTGTCATTTATCGGCATTTGAAAGTAAACAAGATTGCTTCGAATTGTAGATTGATCGTTCAAGGTACAAGGGTACATGTATATATAGTCTGGAGGAGATCTTGGGTTTATAGAAATATAACCAAACAAGATCTCCCTATTCCTATCCATAAACTCCTATACGTGTCCATAATAAATACAGGAGACAGCTGGCTGGCTATAGGAAGCACATGGCCCAGGCCCCAGCAATACATGCATACACAAATACATATACATGTAACAGCATTGAAATCGTTTGACAAACCTTATTTACATTGATGAATTCATGCTGCTATGCTTATTTAAACTCTGATGGATAGTGTTTGCAGGTTCCCATTGTTTTGGGTTATTTTGGGGTCGACCCAAAACTTGCTAAAATAAACTATAATGGCATTGCCACATGTTAGCACCTCTGTGTTGTTCTTATAATCTTACCATCGCATGCCCACTTGCATCCCTATTGTTGAAGCTTTGGGATTTTAACTGTATTTTCTTTGCAAAATACTATTTATATTAAATATCACAGGCTTAATTGATTAGTTTTGCATGTTGGGATATCTCAAATCGAATAATCCATCGTTATTTTGTAACTATGGTATGACCTTGATTTTCACAGGTGAGGGCAAGAGCTGCTGACCTCAATTTGTCACCTACTTCTGATATCAATTTATTGGAGAGCCGTGATATTCACATACATTTTCCTGCTGGTGCTGTGCCAAAGGATGGCCCTTCTGCAGGTGTGACATTGGTAACAGCACTGGTATCGCTTTTTAGCAACAGAAAAGTCAGAGCAGATACTGCTATGACTGGAGAGATGACTCTAAGGGGCCTTGTATTGCCAGTTGGTGGTGTTAAGGACAAGGTACATTACCATTGCCTAACCGCTCCCTTTTTATCTTTTTCATATGGAAAATGTGGAATGTTTAATCAATTTTTGTGTTGGTACCCTTCTGCTTTATTTAACTCCACAATCCTGTGGAATTTAGGTACTTGCGGCACATCGTTATGGAATCAAGAGAGTAATTTTACCTGAAAGAAACTTGAAGGACTTATCAGAGGTTCCATCACCAATTCTCTCTGGCATGGAGGTATGTTGTTGCACTGTTGTTTGCATGTTGCTTGGGCAGCTGTTTGGTGCTTCAGTGTGGTTTGATCTTTTGATGATAATCTGAGCCTTGAGCTACTAAAACTAAAGATAGATCCGTGCATTTTAGGGGTATTCACAAACTAGATTCAAACATAAAACCTCTTGATATGTAGTTGTGGAAGAGGTTACGGGTGAAATCGGCCTTTTGGTGCTTACTAAATATATTTTGCTGCTGTCAGATTCTGCTTGTGAAGCGCATCGAGGAAGTACTCGACCATGCTTTCGAAGGCGGATGCCCACTTAGATCACGCTCCAAGTTATAGCATCCAAGTCGCTTTTGATATGGATATTTGCTTCGGAGGACCATCATCACAGTACCACGAATGATCAACAGTCTGAGAGTAAGAGCCTAGCTCTCTTGCCAGCACAGGTCTTGGCACGCCCTCTTTGGTTAAGCTTCGCATCCGGAATGTGTATACTGGTCAGAATTTGGAGAAAGTGAGAAGATCTGCTCGTTACTGTGCTGGGATTCCCTGCTTATTTTTGCGACACCAGCTGTTGATCTTTACGCGCAGATGCAACACAAATATGGGAGGAACACTGTTTAGTTTCTCTGTCGATAATATGGGTGTATATTGTAATCTATTCCAGGGAAATGTAGCTAATACGATGTTGTCAAAACTGAAGAGAGAGAATCATCATACGTCCTTTGGGGTTGGGTGACTCTAATATATCTCCACTATAATACCAGACTTCTTCAAACGACAAACTCACCCTGGCCGACTCAAAACTGACTCAAAACTCACCCGCCCACGCACGCGAAAGGGCGAAAGGCTCCCCACGCGCACACCGTGCGAGCGGAGTTCGATTCCCTGCCCGACTATACCCATGCCCTTTTTTTTCTTTTTTTTTTTCTTCCGAGAAGAGTACGGACGGGAGTAGGAAGCCAGGCAGGGTCAGGAGAGGGCGGCGAACGGCTCCACGCGCAGTATCGCCCGCGCCTAGGGTTTGGACGAAGGGCACGGCGGCTCTCCGTGACACGTAGGCCTAGGCGCGGGGCAGCCGCCGGTCTCTGGGAGTCGTCGTCTTTGGCCACGGCAGCATGCCAGCATGGGAGCCGCCTGCCTCCCGCCCCCGCCATCACGCGCGCCCCGATGGCCGCGCCTCCGCCGGCCATTGCTGCCTGGGCGCGGCGCCTCCCTAAGCAGCACGCACCCACCAGTGCCTCGACAGTCTCCTCGACGGCGGGCCTCAACGTCCGGCGCACCGAGATGCAGTATAGCCGTAGCCACTATTGACCAGATTGAGTCCGCCTACTCCGCCCCGATCTGATCTGTTCCGATCTGTTTCTTTGTGCTGGCCATCGTGGATGCGGACGAATGGAGATGCAACAGCTATGGTGGACACCGGCGCCCTGGTTAGTAGATCTTTCCTTCAGCAAACTTTGATTGTTCTTTAAAGATTTAGATCCGTTTAGCAAGTTAGAAGTGCTAAGCTTCAGAAATGGCAAGAAACGATTCTTCTTTTTGGCCTAGAGAGACGAATAGGCTGAGACTTGGTTTCGCATCAGAAACAGATCGATCCTCTTGCGTGTGTCCACTCTGCCCCTAGCATGCGTACAGAGGAGTTCGAATCGGTTGGGGACAAAGAGAAGTAATGGCAGCAGCATTTCTTATGTATCCTGCCATTTTTCCCTAGAAAAATAAAACAGGAAATACAATAGAAAATGAGAATACATATTTTGGCCGTTTTAGTGTAGAAAAATAAAGAAGAAACATAGTAAAATACCATATACAAACTTTAGCCAGAAAAAATAAAACAAAAAATACAGTTTCTACTTGGGAGTGAAATGCAAAGAGTGAAAGATGGGTTCCTACTTGGAGGTTTCTGCAGTTTCAGCTAACCCCCCTCACTTCACCCATTTGTGTTGCAAACCCACTGATAGGAACGCCAAGAGAAAGCTGCTTACTGTTGGGTGGGCTTTATCTTTTGACAGGTTTGTACATTGTATTACTTGCAACATATTTAGTGGCTTTATGGAAACTAGAAGTAGACATGAAGGTGTAACTATTTGTTGTTTTTGTTATGCTTGATTTGCCTATGAATCCAGTGGTGGTTACCACATTAAGACCGGACAGGCTGCAGCATCGAGCTGATGAAATTTGACATGAGAGGCTCTGCAGTAGTATTCGGTGCAGCTAAAGGTTTGTGGGACAAAAAAACCTCCTGGAGTAGAGGTGCTTCATTTTTCACAGCATCGTAGTTGTATCAGATGTAGAGGTTTTACCCATATTAATTTATCTGTTAAATTTCTATGATTTTTCCCTTTAGATGTAGAGGTTCACTTCATAGATGCTACATGTGAAAATATGATTAGTGGCATAAGCATGAGACCCGGTAACAATTGAGGTATTATTTTTTGACACATTATAAATGACCGGAATTTACATGATTCATGAAGCTTTGTTATAAGGGATCTGCTTGTTCGGAGTCTTAGCAGTCATAGATCATAGTTCTTCTGCTCCATGACTACTAGTTTATACTAAACAACATTGATGCAGAGGGAAGGCTAACACTTGATGATGCTTTGGTCTATGCTTGCAACCAAGGTGTTCCAAAGGTAATAAAGCTTCATTTGAAAGTTCTCTATACATGCTGTCATTAGTGTATTTCTAACATAGCCCCACTCATGTGCAGAAATGATCAATTCATCCATCGGATTCTATAAAGCCATTAAGGACATTGACACGATCTCCAGTATCACACTTCTCTGTGATGCAGTTTTTTTTTTCCAGATTACTGAACCCTGCTAATATATTGTTTGCAGAACCATGTTAACTAAAAAAACCTATTCCCTAGCATAGTGGATGCTTGGCATACTGTGTAGGAACTGATAAATATTTTTAAGCTCAATTTGTTGCATAAATCTGAAGTGATTGCATCTTGATGTAATTCTGAACAATGCTTTACTGACTGATTGAAATAGAGAAATCTGATAGCTGTATCTAGGGAGGTTTGGTCTCAGCTAGCCAAGATAATTGATGTTTATATGATGGATGATTTTGAATCTTTAGCTAAAAGTGTGATTTTTTGATAGAAAACATGTCGTCCTAAATATATATTACCTATAGTACTCTTTGGACATTGTGGAAACTGATAAACTCTATATATTTTTAGTATTCTTGCTGGTGCTCCTGGTGGCAAGTGTGTTGCACCATTCTCTTGATGGTCAAGCATTGGGCTGTTCGGTGCTCAGTCTGGCATCTGGCATTTGGATAAACTGCAGGTCTGATTGATCCATTTGGAGCTACCGGTGTCATGGCGAGAACGACCCCCAACATTTAGATGTGCTTCATGGCGTGAAGAAAAACTGATAAGAGTGCTGTAATGTTGCTGTAGGGATCACATTTCCAGCTTTGGGTTTAGTCTGAGGCCTAGAACGTCCAAGCTTTTGAGCCATTTTTTTTAACCTGATGATGTAATCTTCAACATCTTCAAAGTTGTACTGATTTTGTCTATTGTATAGAGATTAGTTTGAACAAGGTTTGGTAATGCATAATTTTTTTTAAGAAAAATAGAGTTGTGTGTTCTAAAGTATAGGAACTATGTTGCTTGACTATGGAAGAATATACTGTCTCATCTGGAAAGCATTGTTTTTCATGTACATTTCCAAGATCGAGCCGTGGCGTTAGCATGGGTTAGCACGGGTATTACACTAGTATACATATAATAGGTCGAAACCACTTGTGTGACAAAATGTGTACAACATATTTACACTTCTTTAATATCCACTCGGAGTCAAATTGGGAGTCATGGACGCGAAGACTTGATAAGGGGCTGGTTGGTTGGCCGCATGGATCTAGCCTGGTCCGCGGTTGGTTGGCCGCATGGATCTAGCCTGGTCCGCATTCATGGGCCTGGCTCACCTATGCATATGCATGCGTTTTTGTTTGGCTACTTGCATACAGGTAGTCTGGTTTAGAAGAGATATTGGTTTGGTTGCCGGCACGAGTCTAAATATGTAACGCAAATACGTCAAAATCAATATTAACTAATGATATTATGTTATAATAAAACTTAAATTTACCTTATACAACCTTAATTTGCTTTAGAGTCACTTAACATTCACTAATTATGTGCTAATAATGTCATTAGTTGTTCTAATCTTGCACGGTGCGAGCGTGGCTCCTTGAATACGCTCGATTCTGTGTTCCTCTTGGGCATGGCTTGGAGGGTACTTCTGCATAAGCTCAACCTATCCCGGGAGCACATCTAGGCAACTGAACACTCTGTGCTTGCATGGCGTGAGCCTGGTTTTTTTTTTTGAAATAGCGTGAGCCTGGTTGAAGGGCACGCGGGCAACCAAACACACCCGAAACAACCGTATATGCAATGCGAAATGGCTAGATAAAGGAACACGCAACAACTACACTTAAAGCAACTTTCTTGCGGAAGGAAGGACGAAATGGACTGATCTCGATGTGCTTCGTCAGATGAAGGGGTACAGTATCATGAAGATGAATGATGATGTTAGCATTTGACTCGACGTTCATGATCTAGGCCTCAAACTTAATTTGAACCAACTACTACGGCCTTGTTTAGTTTCCGGATTCGGCAGATGCACGGTACGCGTGTTAAATCAGCATACTGTAGTATTTTGTTTGTATTTGGTAAAAATTATCTAAATTTTGACTAATTAGATTTAAAATATTCTTCTCGCAAAGTATAAAACTGTACAATTAATTTTTGATTTCATCTATATTTAATACTTCATACATGTGCCGGTATTTTGATGTGACGAAGAATAAAAATTTTACATAGTGAATTCGGTGGCAAATTTGAGAAACTAAACAAGTCCTGCAATACAACAGGGACACCACAGAAGCACGGACGGCACAGACCATGTTTATTCGCTGGATTTTGCACCTCCCGAATGCACTGTAGCGCTATTAATACGCACTATAGTATTTCATCTGTATTTGTGAATAATTATCCAAATATTGGCTAATTAGGCTCAAAATATTTGTCTCATAAAATACAATCAAATTGTATAATTAATTTTTAATTTCATCTATATTTAGTACTCCATACATATACCGGTATTTTAATATGATGAGAAATCTTCTTTTCACATAATGAAATTTGAATGACAATTCTGAAAATAAACAAGGCCACAGTCTACTCGCACTGTCTCACATTTGTTGGTTAAGAATAGCTTGCTCCGTTCTGCTTTTTTGCCTGCACCTGATTGGCTGAACTATCCCTCCCGCGGATCGCTTTGCTGTAACCCCATCCAGCCGTCCAAATCCTCCGGGATCTTATCGCCTTGTCCTCGCACGCGGATCGACGGGCCCACCACATCCCCCATCCACGCCATTTAAATGCACCCCGTTTCGCAGCTGAGCGGCACCACAATTCCCACCACTCAAGTTGTCGCGCGCAGAGCCCCCAAATTTTCTCCACTCAATCGCAGCAGCAGCAAGCAGCCATGGATGCTGGCGGAGCAGGCGGCAAGGCTAAGAAGGGCGCGGCCGGACGCAAGGCAGGCGGCCCCAGGAAGAAGTCGGTGACGCGGTCCGTCAAGGCCGGGCTGCAGTTCCCCGTCGGCCGCATCGGGCGCTACCTCAAGAAGGGCCGGTACACGCAGCGCGTGGGCTCCGGCGCCCCCGTGTACCTCGCCGCCGTCCTGGAGTACCTCGCCGCCGAGGTGCTGGAGCTGGCAGGGAACGCGGCGAGGGACAACAAGAAGACGCGCATCATCCCGCGTCACGTGCTCCTGGCCATCCGCAACGACGAGGAGCTCGGCAAGCTGTTGGCCGGCGTCACCATCGCGCACGGCGGCGTCCTCCCCAACATCAACCCGGTGCTCCTGCCCAAGAAGGTGGCGGAGAAGGCGGCCAGCGGCGGCAGCAAGGAGGCCAAGTCCCCGAAGAAGGCCGCCAAGTCCCCCAAGAAGGCTTAGGCAGTAGGGACTCCATTAGCACTGTGTTGTAACATGTTCGTGTTTAGATCTGTGGATGGGATGTGTTCTGGTGTAGTTTCATCCTTGTGGCCTATGTATGCTCACTTTCATTAAGAAGATCCTCAGAATCAGAGGTCGTTGCACCATGTTCATCATGTTCTGTTTCTTGTTCTGATTTTGCAATTCGTCAGTTTGTTGAAGTTGATGATTATGTGGAATCAGTAAATACTTTTAGACATGGTAATTCATATCTGGAATGAAGCGTAACATAGCAAAATGATTGTTCTGAAGTCAATGTTTCTAAACCAGATCTTGACATGGTACTTTTGTTTGGTATAAAAAATAGTGATGCGATAGTTCATTGCTGAATGTCTGATCTATTCAGAATAAATGTTCCCAGACAAACCATCAAGACATTTTGCCAAAGAGTTATCATCATGCTATTCATCACAACGTTCTTAAAAAAGGACATAATGCATGTATGACTCAAAATGGTGCTGGATCATAACAATGGGCCACCATTTGCCCCTCTGACCAATGTGGCTGAAACTAATTGACCAGCAAGCCCTGCTGCCTTGCTGGCTCCTGTATCTCGTGCCAAATCAAAGCAAACGCTCTCCATTATCTGATTTCAGCATCATCATCTGAACAAACCATGCCAGCTAGCCAGCTAGGAGATCTGTAGTCCGAGTTAATGGATATACTGATGGCAATTTCTTACCTGTCAGCTTCTTAATTGATTGCATAAGAACATTCGCTAGTTATATGAAAAATGGATATTGTGATAGCTCTGAGGTTTCAATTGCAGTTGAAACTTCAAAGAGAGTGCCAGCAACAATACATGAGAGACGGTACTACAATGACATTGCATTCTCGTTTTCCTTTGACCGTTGCACATTTGCACTATATATGAGACCACTTGCAATAATTGACAGCTGCACCGAATTGCAATTACTTATTCTGTAAACATGGAAAAATACAACAGCAGAAACCTGCATGTATGTGTCCGTATATGATCTTCTCGCCCATGTACACACTTCTGCATTTTCCGATTCTATAGTAAATTGGCTATCCAACAATACACATTGATGTAGATATCCCTTACGAAGTACCATTCCTGTCTGCACCAAAAGTTAATTACCATCATGATTTTTCCTGCGCCTCCCTGTCAGGCAATTCATAAGTTAGTTGCTGCATAGAAAAATAAGTTCATCGTCATTGAGATATAAACCACACATCAAACATCATATCACTTGTCCTAGATACTTTTCCCCCTTTTACGAGAATCAGTTGTCTTACCATTAGAGCCTCTGTTCCAGAGGACCTCAGAGTCAATTGTGCTAAGATGTTTATCGTCAAGCCTCTTCCATGTCTTGATGGACTTGACTCCTCGCCATTCACCGTTTTCTGTTTTCTCGAGTTGCACAGACACCACCCTTGCTCTCCTTGACCATCCAGCCTTCCCATAGGCATGGTAACCAAATCCACCAGCATAGCAGAGCTGAATACCACTGAGCTTCCCGCAGAAGTCATTAATGTGATCATGTCCCACAAAGGCAGCCCTTACATCTCCAGCCTCCACCATGGAGGCAAAGAACCCAGAGTTAATTGATGCTGAGCTGATACCCTCCTGCTTTACTCCTGTGAAATTGGCTGCTGTAAAACTGCTGAACTCTGGTAATGGAATGTGGAAGAACACAAGGCCAGGTGCTGGTTCCTTCTGTTTCGGGTTCTCATTCATATACTTTGCCTGCATTTTCAAGAACAATTGTGATCGATACCATAGAACAATGATGACCTTCTGTACAGAAATGAGTATAAATGCATCCTTGGTAGTTAAATCGGCTCGTATCAATCTGGTCCATTTGGCATTTTAGGTACAATCAATTTTGTAAACTATAGCATTACCAACAATAGATACATTTGTTTGAACAAGCCAGGTCCTTCTTGACTTAAGACTTCAGAGGGGTCAAATACATTTTGCAGAGTTAAGCTTGGTACAGCAGATGATTTAGTGTACAATTAGTCAATTACTAATTCCCTCAACCCATAGTTTTAGGAACCTTCTAAATATGCTCCCTCAACCTCAATGCAATATTTGCTTTAATTTTAGCACTATGATATTATTTCTATAATGCTAACAGATGGCTCACAAGTGAAAAAAAAATAATCTCCAAAAATATGATTTGTGTGAGCTTGTTGTACCAGGCAAAAAGGAAAAGCATAGTGAAACGGGCTAAAATAAAATTTTTTCCCAAAAGAATGTCAGTATATTGTTAACCTGTAGACTTGAAGATGTTTGTTGGAACCAGACTTGCTGCGAAGCCTTGATCCAACCATAACCATTGATTGACGGCACAGTAGAATAGTCACCACTGTCTAAGAAATACAGGTTGAGCACTGATTTTTCATCCATGGCTGTTCCTTCAACCCCAGAAACTTCCAAGTTGTAATTTCCGTAACCATCTATTTCAATTCCTTCCGGATTGAAGCTTGAAAGGGTGTTTTTCATGCCCACAAGGTGATGCATTACACCCTCACGCGATAGTGTACCCTCTTGGTCATGGTTCCCGATCACAGCAGCCCAAGGTAGTTTCATGTCAATGGCTGGGGCAATTGCTGCATCCATAGACTTGGCCGCATCAGTTGAATCCGCACCATAGATGTTATCACCTGCCCAACAAAACTGTCATAAATTACTGTAAACATGGTCTATATATGAGCTACTGCAACATTTCTGCTCAACCCCACCACACACACACACAACCAACCCAGGTGGCCAGGTTTGCAAAAAGCTGTAGCTTTGGAAATATCAACCATAATTGGCCGTAAACAGCACTGCTTTGGAACGATACCATAATTGCCCGTGAAACAACACGACGAAACATGGCAGTAACCTAGACATAGTCACAAAGGTGGCTACATTTTGTACTCTTCTCTGATGCATTACCTCCATTCAGTGCTCATTGCCATCATGGACGCATCCATCATCATGCCAATTGCCAACGTGGTCATCCAAGGCCAATCAACAACTAGGACCTCACTGACTCGTCATGGCATGCTATGCTACCCGCCGCTGGGGCCCCTTGATTCGGAATTCCTGAAACCCAGTCCGAAGCACACAAGCTCCGGTAGGCCACGCGCTGTCGCTTGTGCAACCCGTGACATCCTTTTTGAACTAATCAAAGCAGCTGAAGCTACACTTCTCTACAGATTGTTTTTTCAGAACGGGATCTCGACCACGATCCTAAACAACTTCAATCAATGAACTAAACATCTCGCTCAGTCTCATCACCATCGCGCACACGCTGACTGACTAATCTTTCCACATATTTCTATCCAACTGAACGACAACGGCAACCAAACTACCAGCACTAGCGATGTGGATTCGGATGAATGAAAAGTGAGATGGACGATTGATGATTACTTAATTGACTAAGCATCTGTGGACAGGAACGGATAAGCACGACGGCCGACCTGTGAAGACGACGAGGTCGGGGTCCTCGGCGCGGAAGACGCGGTAGAGGAAGGCGGTGGTGTTGAGGTCGGTGCAGCCAGCCACCTGCGACGGGAGCACGTCCTCGCAGGCCGTGGTCCGGCCGTCCGCGTAGTGCATGTCCGCCACCTGCACCACCTTGAACGTCCCGCTCTCCCGCCGGAACCGCAGCTTGCCGAACGCCCCGGCCTTCTCCTTATTCCCCGCGGCGGCGGCACCGGCCGCGGCGAGCAGGAGAAGCGGCCGCAGCAGCAGCAGGTAGGCGCCGCGCCGCCCGCGTCCGAGGCCGCCACCAACGCCGCCCATGCTGATGCTGGCGCGGTGCTGCGTGCAGTGAGATCGCGAGAAGGAATCTGGGGACGGACGACCTGCCTACCGGGGCGTGACCGCCCGAGGAAGGTTGGTCGTTGGTTAGTTTATAGGTGGCGGATTTGGACGGTTCCGATTTTGTTATTGGGAGGCGTCGAGGAGTGTCAGTGACGCCGCGTCGGTTTGTTCTTGGCGGGCGCGGCTGGAGATCATTGAACCCACGGGAGGGAGACGGAACCGCGTCGGCACGGCCCCGTGGGGGAATGGAATGGAAAACACGACCCAAACCCAACGGTGAGGTATTTTTCCGACCCGGTTGACACGGGAAGCTAAGGTCTATTATCTCCATCACTGTCAGGCAGGCCAGGCGGCTCGTCGTGGAGTACAGGCATAGTCAGCTGAGGTGCCGCCGCCGATACGGACCCTGGGTGAGAGTGAGACACCGGAGATTGGCCCAACCAGTCTGCGGTCTATATATAGTCGTCGGAAATATCCAGGCTACCTTGACCGGGGGTATAGAATGCGGAGAAGATGGCTCTTAGGCTCTACGTCTAATTTTAGAATATGACACTTATCAAGTGAGTTGGCTGTATTCTAGAAATTTAGTGCTAGGATAAATTTCGTCTAGTATCTATTTATAGGAATTGTGTCTTTGCGCATGACAAATATAAAATTCATACCAAGTTTAATGAAAATTAGATTAACATTCCAACACTAGTCTTGTTTTTTAACGAACATGCTTGCATGCCAACATGCATTGGCAAGTATTTTTCATTAAGAGGAATAAAATTACACGGTGCTCCCACGAGAGAGCCCTTATAGCACAGGTTACAAACGACTGAGCCGGTAGCAAACGATCTAAAGCCGGCTAAAGAGAGAAAAAGAAAAGAAGTTCTAACAGTGAAGGGGGGAAACCCAACCCCACAACCTTACTAGTGTGAACCTACAAGAAGAAGATATATCAACGCAAAGGTTGCCCGGACCAAAACCACGATGGCATAACATCCATCAAAAAAAACAAGACGAACAACCAACAACAGCGACAGTGAAATATCTGCTCGAGAAGACTAGAGAAATCTTCATAGCAAAACATTCGCAAGACCCACGCACACTTAGCAGCAAAGGAATCTTGTGGGAGGGAGGCAAGGACAATGGGCAAAACGTCCACATGCTGAGAGGCCTACGTAGACTCGGCTCGTTACTTATGCGAAGTTCAGACAATGGAAATGTACTATGAAAGTTTGTGGGCCATGCCGCTACTGTCTGGGCTCAAGGATGTAAAAGTACCCATAGACCATGGTCTACTCACTGGCGATGAACATAGATTTTATTTATTATAGCTAGATTATTATAACAATGACCAAAAATAAAACTTATTTATTACAACTGAATTAACAATGATAAAAAATAATTTATTACAACTAAATTATTATAATTAAGTCATTTTAGTTATGTCTCCTTGTATGACATGTTGACAAAAATCAATGGTTAATCCATGTATGTACTAGAAATCCGGATGGATTTCAAACTGTATTATATTTTAATTATTGGTTGGTTGTACTTTTAGGCGGATAGCAATCTAGGGGTATTGGTTTCAGTATTAGAAGAGCGCCATAAGATTGAGAGCCGATAAGACTTTACATTAGAAGCATATAGTTTGCATATAATATGTACTGTATAACTCATGTGTGCTGCCATTTGAATTGTGAGAAGAAACAAATACATGATAATAGAAATGGATAAAAAAAAATCGAAGCTCTCGTTATGATCTTCTAATGAGCCAAGCTTAGCTTTTAGCTTGTTAGCTGTAACGAGCCAGCTCGAGAATCGACCTATCACAATCCCGATATGTTTGTCACCCGCACGCTATGTTCCACTTAGAACCTGCCCTATATAGTTGATTATCTGATATATTTATTTAAAGACTAGTATCATGTCCGTGCATTGCTACAACAACAAAATTTTGTATTAAAATACATAGATCACACAATAATATAACAATATTATAAAATTAAGCACTGGCATTAAAATAACATTTAATCAAAAAAGTTAGAGTTCTGTTCACAAAAAAAAATAGAGTTCCTAAAATTAACCATCACGGTATAGCACATTGGCAACGGGACTGTACATACTAATAACTATACACGTTATTCTTTTTCAGACTTACAGTATTGAACATGACTGCAAGACATATGTACGGGCCATGTTCTTGAAAATTGCTAGACGAGGTGCTCGGCAAATGGGTTGGCCCCACAACTCGCCGCGGAGGCGCACCTTGTCGTCAGCACCGCCGGTCGTGGCGAAGGAGAAGCGGGAGGTCAACCATGTAGTTTCGACGAAGACAATAAAGAGAGGTCAACCATGTAGTTTCGACGAAGACAGTGCCAGCGGCCACTGCCGCCGCCGTGGCGCCATCCATGGGCACCGACCATATCGGCACCGAAGCTTAGCATAGTTATGCCTCTTCACTGCCACAGAGAAGAGAATGCTGCCATGGTCACCCGCACATTATGTTTGTCACCCGCACACTATGTTCCACTTAGAACATGCCCCATATAGCTGATTATCTGATATATTTATTTAAAGACTTGTGTTTGCTTAATCCATGGCCGAGTATAACTGCAAGGAACCCGACCTGTTGGCCAAAATTTTGTATTAACCATACATCATCACTTCTTTAGTACATACAGACTGTGTATTTATTGCTATTTTTTCTTTTTTTCCCTCTCTAGCATGTCCACACACGTTTCTATAAAGGCACTCACAGTACAAAACTCTACCACAAAGTTCAAGATTTTTATTACCTCATATTTATGGTATTTTGCTGATGTGGCAGCATATTTATTAAAGAAAGAGGGAGAAAAAAAATAAGATTTTAAGTTTTATTTTGACTCTAAATTCACAATGTTCAAGATAATAAATAAGTTTACACTCTATGATAAAGTTTGTATTATGAGTGTCCTAAGTGGTTTTTTTCTCCGTACATACATGACAATGGGCCCACATATACGGGAGGGGTCCAAAATAACATGGACGATGGAGTGACGAAATTATAATTATAATGACAGCTAGTAGGGACACGTGCAAAGCACGAGCTGGTCTGGGTTTGGTAAGGGGTAATAACGGGCGTAATACTGTTCCTAACAGGTTGGGAATTGATTTTGCCGGTGTGCAGTGTAATAACGGGTTGTTACGGTTAATAATGGTTTGGTACTGTTTTGTAACTGGTCTATAACGGGTTGGTATTGTTTGATAACGGGTCAGAATTGTTTATTAATGGCTCTAAACTGTTTGTTAACGGGTTATTACTGTTCCTAAAATCCATTACTGTTTGTAGTGGGTTTACCGTTCTAGGTACAATGCTCGTGTAAGACTGACTGCACTGGGGTACTGGAAACCACATTCCAGTACCGTTTTTAGTAAAATTCGCTGCACCGGGGTACTGGAAAAGGCACGGTACCATCCCGTAGCTCCCCGCATGCGGTGTATGTGGTGTGCGTACGGTCGCGTGGTAAAGGACGCCGCGGGCCCGTGACAGAGAGGAGAGAGGAGGAAAGGGGCGAGGGAGAAGCTGACGCCGCCGCTGCGGGCCTCCATGAAGGAGGGAGGCAGGACGCGTCGCGGGCCACCGCCATCGCAGCTCCGGCCACCGCAACCTGCTCCGCCGTCCGCGCCCGCACCCTGCTTCGGTCACGGCGGCCCCGGCTCCGTCCACCGTTTGCGCCGAAGATGGAGATAGGGCAGGGGCGCCGAAGATCGAGATGGGGCTCGGGCGGCTCCTCCGCTGCGGCGTCGGGCTCGAGCGGCTCCTCCACTGCGGCGAGGCCCCGGCCGTGGAGGCGGCGGAGATAGGCGCGGTGGGGGAGGAGGGGAGGCGGCGGCGGTGGGGAGCTCATGCGGTGGCGAACCCGACGCCGGTGGTGCCCGCGGCCGGTGAGCCCGATGCCGCCGCGCCCGAGGCCGCCGTGCCCGAGGCCAGTGGTCCGCCGCCGCGAGCTCCGCCAGGAGAAGAGAAGGAGCGGCGGGAGGGCACATGAGCAGGGCCGTCGCGTGAGCCGCCCTCGCTCGCCAGCCAGCCCTCGCGCTCGCCGACCGCCCGCGAGCTCGCCAACCGCCCCCGCGGCCTCTGCAGCCGCTCGGGGTGCCCCGCCGCCGGGGGGGGAGGGTAGGGAGGGAGGCCGCCGCGCCGTCGTTGCGCTTCTGTCGAATGGATAAGGAGGAGAGGGGAAAAAGAAAAGGAAGAGAAAAAAAGAAAAAAGAAAAAATCTTGTCAAGTGGGCCCCACGGTGGATAGAGTTTGATACTGGAGTATGGATGGGTGCGGAGAAACTGATATAGAGGGAAGAATCTTAATGACTAGGACGGAATATTCCTTTTAGAGTTGGGATTTAGAGTTCCATGAGCGCGGATAGACTGGGAGGCACCGTCGTGGGAGCAGGAACATGTGAGTGTGACAACCCCGCTTCTCTTCTACGACTTTAGTAGTATAGGTTAGATTATCAAATAGGCGAATTGGAATATCGTATCTTTAAACTTAAAAATTTGTAATGGCATAGGTAAAAAAAAATCGAGCAGGGATATGCTGCCACGCCAAAGAGAGGGCCATCCATGGTGTGGGGCGTCCTGATCACTGCATTTGCATCCTCAGGCCCAGACTTTCCGGTCACACCAACGGCTTGATCAATGCGGACGTTCCATTTCGAAACTCAGCCCCGCGTGCCAGTGGACGTGCATGTCGGATACTCAGGGTAGGCTCGAAAGGAAGGTAAAGCCGTTCCTTGCTTCTGCTTTCACAAAATGTACAGGAGATATACCAGTCGCTAGCACCAAAGCATAATTTGAAAAGCCAACGGCTATGTGTGTCAACGGCCACTACCATGCCGAGCCAAACAGCCAAGCGAATCGAACAACCATAAAGCATCAGAACCACGCTGTGACCCACGCTTTGTATTCCACGCGACTCAACCTTAACGTCCTATGTTGTCAAAAAAAAAAAAAAAAAAAAAAAAAAACCTTAGCGTCCTCGATCCGCCACAACAACAAACAACCAGAACCCTACTATTCTCGGCAAAGCAAAATTCTATTCTATTTAACGGCTCGGCGACAACACAACCAAAGCGTGCCATCCCCTTCCTAGTACTCCCATTCCCTTTCCTTCCTTCCCTCACCAATGGCCACGAGAACCGCGTTGTATCTTCTGGTTCTGGGCCACGTCCTCCTCACCGTCGCGTCGGTCGCGGCGGCGGCGGGCGGTGACGCGGGCAAGATCGGCATCTGCCACGGCCGCGTCGGCAGCAACCTCCCGCCGCCGTCGGCCGCGGCGGCGCTGCTGAAGCAGAACGGGGTCACCAAGGCGCGGCTCTTCCTCCCGGACCCGGCCGTGCTCCCGGCCTTCGCCGCGGCGGGCATCGACCTCATGGTGGGCGTGCCCAACGAGAACCTCACGTTCCTCGCCGCGTCGGGTCCCGACGGCGCGGCACAGTGGCTGCGGTCCGCGGTGCTGGCGCACGTCCCCGCCGCCGAGCGCGTCCGGTACCTCGCCGTCGGCAACGAGGTGCTGTACAACAACCAGTTCTACGCGCCGCACCTCGTCCCGGCCATGCGGAACCTGCGCGCCGCGCTGGACGCGATGGGGCTCGGCGGAAGGGTGAAGGTCTCCTCCGCGCACGCCTCCTCGGTGCTCGCCGCATCGTACCCGCCCTCCGCCGGCGCGTTCGACGCGGCGTCCCTCCCGGTGCTCCGCCCCATGCTGCAGTTCCTGGCCGACACCGGCGCGCCCTTCATGGTGAACACCTACCCTTTCATCAGCTACGTCAACGACCCGGCCAACGTGCAGCTCGACTACGCGCTCTTCGGCGCCGGCGCGGCGCCCGTGCAGGACGGCGCGCTGGTGTACACCAACCTGTTCGACGCCACGGTGGACGCGCTGGTGGCCGCGCTGGAGAAGGAGGGGTTCGGCGGCGTGCCGGTCGCGGTGACCGAGACCGGGTGGCCCACCGCGGGGCACCCGGCCGCCACCCCGCAGAACGCCGCGGCGTACAATGCCAAGATCGTGGAGAGGACGGCGCGCGGCGTCGGCACGCCCAAGCGGCCCGGCGTGCCCGTGGAGACGTTCCTGTTCGACCTGTACGACGAGGACGGCAAGCCAGGCCCCGAGTTCGAGCGCCACTTTGGCATCTTCAGGGCGGACGGCCGCAAGGCGTATGATATCAACTTTGCCTAGAGCTGATAGTTTCTGGAGTGATGGACGGCATGTTGATTAGTGGATCAACTGCTGGTGTTGTATGCTGAAGAAATCTCTCGTCTCTTATGTTTTAGCTGTCTTGTTGCTCTTGTGTACCGTCTCATTTAGTGATTTATCTATTCTATCTACTGTGCAATTTAACTACCGAGTAAATTACATGGTGACAAAATCTTTCTCAGAATTGAAAACATCCATGCAAGAACTAATAATTGATTTTTAGTAGGCGAACAAATTAAATTTTGCTGGTTCGAGGCTTCGAGCCATCAGAATGACAATATTTTTCCAGGATTAATATGTTACTTCGGCGCTGCTAGACTGCTAACGAGTTCTCTCGCTTTTCAAGTACGTGAACTCAGTTGTCTGGCTCAAACCTCTCCATTCAATATTTCGGGCAACGGTCTTTAAAGCCTTTATCACATCGGTTTTCTTTTTTTTGGACTTGCCTTTAACATCGTTTGGGACAACACTGTTATAACAGACACTATCTGCATACAATGTGTTTTCCTAAACGCTAAACGGCAAACAGTGGTCACCTACTGTTTAGCCATTATTCGGGCTAAACAGATGATTAAACGAAAACGGTGTACCACCATGTAGCGTTTACACTGTGTTTAAACGGGTTAAACGGCCATTTAGGCGAACAGTGGCTGCATATTGAAAGAGTGTTTCTTGTACCCCGTACATTGGAAGGACCATTATGCTTTCATTGTCTCACCGGCTGCACCAATCAAGTTGCTTCTGCAAGAAGATGAAACTGAAGAAAAAAATACCCACTTTGTTAGTACTACCAGATTTAAGCAATACCGTGGTGAAATAAGTAGTGAGCATTACCAATATTCCACTGCCGTTCCCATATTGTCAAGAAACTGGTTCAAATTTACAGATGCAGTCGTATATATTTCCATTGAAGAGCTTTTCCGCCAATCGCTGATTCTTGACCATAGCAAGCTGCGCATAAAAGCTCGAATGGTAAACTTTATAAAATGGGATACAAGATTAGGTGGGACATATCACTTATCAAAGATTCTGCTCTTTAGCTCCAACAAATTGACAGAAAGGTAAGGAAGTTTCAGATTCAGCTGAAGCTACATTGGCAATGAAAACCATTGGAATTCGGAGTCGATTGTGCAGAGCGTCTCCATCTTGGGTGTCTGCCAAAATGAGCTCTACTTCCAGTGTCCGGTAGCCAGAGTCTCCCCAAAAAAAATGTTGTCTGTGCCGTGTGATTTATCTCATGAGTCATGACTACAATTATATTTGAAGTCCAATGCCTATGACTGAAAATATTGTTGTAGTCATGATCTGAAACTGATCTAACCAACAATTTTTTCCAATATAAAATCTATGATTCCTTTTTTTTAAATACGAGGATTTCTTGCAATCAGAACTATCAAGGTTGCCTGTGTAGCAACAAATGAGTAAGGTTTGCAGAAACAAAGTACCTTTAGAGCATCACACTTAAAACGGGCATTGAGGTTGGTATGCAGTGACCGCCCCATGCCCTCTAAAATTAACTGCATTATATTGGAAAGCAAACCAATATTATAAATAACAGAACATTGCAAATGATTCTTGCATGAGAAAATGCATTCAGTAAAAAATGCTTCAGCCTTCTTACCAAATCTGCATCCTTTGCAGCAGCAGCAAGCTCTGAGCTAACCTGCCGAAAATCAATACAGGGACTGCCACATCCATTCTCCACAACCATTAGTGGCACAGACACTGGCTCATCCTTGAGATCATCTTGGATGCCAGCCATTGCATCAACTATCAACCCACCAGCTTCTGCAGCTTTCCGAAGGATACCACAGTGCTGCGATAAATTATAATTTGAGTTATATGAACTTAGAGCTAGCAACAATAGATAATAAAGCTCAATGGCAAGGGATTGTATTTACTTTTTACCTTTGAGGCTTCAGCTATAATTTCTGGAAGTTCATTAGCAGTAACATCATTCAAAGCCGGCAACGAATTTGCAACAAGAACTACCTGATCACATTAAACATCTATCTATCAATAGAAAATTTATGACAACTGGATATTCCATGAGTAATCACCAAATGGGATAATCTTGAAGGTCTGCTTCAGTTCTACAGTTATTTCACAAGGCCGGCCAGACAGCTAAAATCATCTCCATTTTTTTTTTTATCAGTTCTGGGTTCTCACAAATAAGATCTTGAAGAAATTATCACAACATTCACCAAGGATGTTTTGCATTCTTTTTCATGCACTCTATATCTTCAACGAAGGAAACAGGAAAAAATAAATGTGATCTATACATTAGCATGCAATACATCCTGTATTCCCTTGATTAAATCTCTGCAGTTTCTGTCTGCTCTTTCTAATTAAATTCAGTGTGGAGCAAACCAAACAAAAAAGGAAAACTCTCTAGCTTTTCACCATTTCAATTTATACCTCCGTTCCATGGCGTAAAAGCTCCCGAGCTAAAGGAAGCATTCCAAGGACCACATCAGCACCTGCGTTATCAACAAAAAGCAGTGCTCTTTTGTATGGTTGGTCCTTTCTATCAGTAAGCATTCTCTTTTTGAACATATCAAAGTCATCAATCTGCAAGAAAAAGTACATAAAATTAATGATATAGTTTGTGACAGTACAACTCTTTTTATTTTTTTAGAACTATTAGAGGTCACAATGCAACTGTAGCATTTTAAAAGTTCAGACTTGGAATACTTGCCCGCCAAGGACGTTGCATCTTCTTGCGACTCATGCGATAGATTTCTATTATAGTTCCCTTGTGATAAAGGTCTACACAAGCTCGAGATCCCCAATCAAATATATTTGCAGCAAGGACACCTTCAATCAGAGCAAGCAGCCTAGCTTCCTGGATATCCATGAAATGTACACTCAGATGAATATCTAGAGTTGAAGCTTCACTACAGAGGGAAAAGAAAAATAACAACAATGACAAAATACCCCTAACAGTGACATTGGCATGTTTTGCTTTTGCTAGAAACACATTTAGTGGTACTCCCTCTGTCCCTGAGTAAATAGATTTCTAGAGTTGTCTTAAGTCAAATTTTTTATACTTTGATTGGATTGCTAGAAAAAACACTAAGATTTATGATTTCAAATTAGTATCATTAGATTTTCCATGGAATAAGCATGGATTCTAGGAATTGATTTATTCAGGGACGGAGGGAGTATTTTGTTAAACATGGACTTATGATCGTGGCATGAATCAAAATTTCTCATGCTTTTATCATCCACATGCTGCCAATAGAAAACTGGCATAATCGCAAGTAGAGAACTTGAGCTATCACAGAAGGAAATGTTAAGATTATTTCAGTTAAGTGCAGAATTAAGAAGAAATAAGCCCTTCTGTCAAATACCTCATTCATACTATCAAGTTCCATCAGAAGATCTGGTAAAACAGCCAGTGAAGCTTCATTTTCCCTTCAAACAGAAGATACCAGAGTGTTAGACAAATGAGAGCATGTGTGCAAGCATGTGCACATATAGGGAGCCAACCTTTGCTTGATGCTAATATATGCATCAGCAAACTGAAATTCTCTCAGACATTCTTCTCTCAACTCCAACAGGTTGGCCAAACCAAACTTTCCATAAGCAGCTGGCTCCTCCATCAATCTAATCTTAGACACGAGTTAGGTAGCAAAAAGATAGAGAGCAATATTGACATGCAATATCAATTTTTTACCTTGCCAGATGAGCAGAAAAGGCATGCGCAAATGCATCTCCCCGCCTTTTGGCATCATCAGTACCACCTTCACTAGCAACTGCCTACATTTGATAGACAGCACAAGTTAGCCAAGAATATACTGTTTCAGGATTCCATTTACTCCCAAACAGACAAGAAATGGTTATTCAGGTAAATATCCTCAATTCGCAAATTGTTACTACAAAAAGACTCTGCTATCTCAACCCAACATATGCAATCTCAATGTAAACTTGGTTGTGATGATAATGAAGTGGAAATATAGCCTTCATCACAGTCAAGGAACTAACCTCACTAAGCTATGGAAACAGCAACTAGTCCCTTAACAAGGGAGTCTCTCTGTTCCTTTTTGGCAAACATTTGTGGCAGGTGCATACCTACTTATGTGGAAACCGATAAAGGTGGTGTGCGTCAAATGTTGCGAACTACTTGTAGGCAGTTCACAGCCTGATATACTTACTTGTAAGGACCCAACAATAAAGAAGTACTGGATAACATAAGATCAAGGGCGACACAATTTCTGCTCCATATGATGTGCGGTTCTAGCCTTCTGGGACTACAGACCGCCTCATGCCGACTGTACCAGAGATGCCATTCAATGAACGGATTCGGAAACAGAGGGCGATACATCTGATTAAGTTGGCGAGTACTGGAAACATAGTCTAAGATGGCTTGATGGTTGTAGTTTGTGAGCGAGAACAAAACTTGGAAACCTTTTTTAACATCATGTCATGAATAAAGAAAATAGGAATTATGCAGATGTCTTTGCAAGAGCAACATCATACCTTGTCCACGAGGTCCGGCGAATGATCTGACAAAATCTTGAACCAGTACCTAGCACGATGATCTCAGATATCATCAAAGGACTCAATTTCTATTATATATATATAAGGAAGAGAAATAGAAGAATACTTGAACTCATCCTGGTCAAGATCAATTGTGTTTGGTTCATACCTACAAAACAGATCAATTATCACGATTCTGAAGGTTGGATATGTGCTGAAACTCTGCATTCAAAAAAAAAGATTAAGAAACTTGTTTATTACTTTTGGTATCATAGCTACAAGGAAAAGCTTAACAAACTGGTAATTTGATGTAAAAAAACTGTTTAACACTAATTTCTAGAGCCTTTTAGGAAATGGAAGTTGAGCTCCATTTCTGTACTGATTTTACTGCAACAGTTAGTATTCAGTTGGTCCTTTTCTAAATTGACAAATAGAACTAAACTTTCTAGGAAGAGTTCATTTTCAATAATATGAAATTTCACCAACTTCCGCACACATACTAGAGAGTAGACACAGAAGTTAAACATTTGTCTTACATCTTTGGATCCTCTAACAATGGAAACACATCCAATGTGGGTACAAGATGGAGAACACCGACATTTAGTGCTGCACTTGCATCTGACCGCAAAATGTCACCCTTAGAAGTCGGCCTTTCAAAGCCTCCCATACCTGTTGTAGCTGGAACTCCCATAGGTACAGGGGCAGTAATCTGAGTACCCTTCTGCACAAACTTCTCCATCCATGATATCTGTACAGTTCAAAATGGAAACATTTTAAAATAATATTGGTGATAAAAAGTGAACTAGATTTAATAAACGATGTTGAATAAGGAAACATTATCTCATTCCAGCATAAAATAGTAGCAAAAGGATATCGACTAATTCCAGGGGTCTTTTCTGTTACGAATGAAGGGAGACTCAACTGGATGATTGTATTGAGGCCTAAATAGGACTTATATAGAGTACATAGGAGACACAAGAGGAAAACCCTAGACTAGAAGATTACACTAAAACCCTTAACATTTTCAAGAGAGACAGAAATTTTGGTTGACCCTTTTGGTTCTTGTGCATGCCTGTCATGTAATTTGATTGAGTGACATCCATTTTGAGTTTTCAAAGGTGTAATTTTATCAAGCATCAGATTTGTGTTACTCAGAAAAAATTTAAAATAACCAAACCATCAGCCATAAACTTAACCATGATCAGGAGAAGATGCCCTTGCCTTCTCATTGAGATCTCCAAGAGGTGGCCCGTGAATCGTTCCACCAACATATGGAGCACCCATTGGGAAACGTTCAACCAAATGATGTACCCTTAAGTCATCAAGGCCATGCTTCTCATAACTCATAAATGCACCAAGAGCTCCTAGAAAGCCCTCATGGCGCAGAAACATAGCTTGCGCCTCTCCTTTTGACCTTTACCAACACAGAAAAACATTGGGAGAACATTATTTTAAAAAATACATAAAAATAGCGTTGCAAACCATACCCCGGGGGGGGGGGGGGGCGCTAATTTTGGGGTACAAATTACCAGAAATTCACTGCAAAAGAAATTGTATCCATGGTGTAGGCATGGCCACGGATGAAGAATCCACCAAAAAATATCCTTTTGAGTCCATAACGAAGTGCATTTAGATAGGAAATCTACAAAAAAAAAAAAAAGAAACGGACCCACAGTTTCAGTCGAGTTAAAAATAGACCACAATAAATTAGAGAACCTTTTCTTCTTAGTGAAACACAGCTCTCCTGTGTGTTTTTTCAAAGAAAAAAAAACCTTAGAGAGCTTAGGTATATTTCAGAAACGGTGAAACGTGCCTGTGTTAGTATGAATTGATACAGATGACTGAGTATGGCACTTTGGAACTTTAAAATCAAATGTACGTCTTCCGATAAGGAATTATGCACCAATCATAAATTCAAAATCTAGGGCATGGTAAATGAGTGAAATGACCAAACACTACAATTTGTATTTTAGCAACTTACCATGCAGCATCAAAGCATAAAAAATATGTGAGTTCACTTATTGCTATGAGCACCATTAAAAGTAATATTAGACCTTCACCCACCAAAGAACCAACTTCAATACACTGTTTAGCAATGTCATGTAGTCTTTGGCATCGCTCGATCTTGGTTTCATTTACTTTACAACTCTATCACTTTCAGATTATGAGAAAAGTCACTATATAGCATAAAAAATGTTGAAACATCACTTATTTTATTGCCTTTTCTTCAGAAAAGAACACAACCACTCAAATCTAGGCTAGATTCCTGGATAAATAAGCACACAAAAAAGCTCCACATTTAGATAAGCTTCATTTGCTGTTTCATTTACTTGTTCACATTTTTCAAAAATCTTAAAAAAACAAATTGTCAAGTGTGTGTATCTATAGAAAAGGTGTGATGTGAGTACTAATTACTAAACCATTTGTCTTAAACACTTATCTCACTAGTCATTCACCATTTATTCACCATATCATATCCTCACAAGGATGACATACCTGGCCAATGTTGTATGAAATCATCCGTAACAGAGAGAGTGATATATCCTCAGGTCTATAATCTGAAAGCTCTTTGTTTTCTGAAATTATCTTTCCAAAACTAGAGGCGATTGTAGATGCTGAAAGGCCAATCTGCCATATAGCAGAAGCATGCATAATTAATACCCACATAAGAAAAGAAGTTCAATAGCACTTTTTCTAACACACTGAATGTTATCCTAATAACATGTCAGACTAGAAGCTTTAAGTAATGCATACAATAACTTGTGGGAAATATCAACATGTTTTACAATTATTCACAAATTTTATGCTAATAGTAACCTTGGAGTAGTCCAGACCACCATATATGTCTCCTACAAGCATGTCCATGGTGCTGTTGTCTCCACGTTGGCTCAACTCTAGCAACTCATCAAAACTGAAACAAAATTACTGAGTTTAGGAAAAAAAAAAAAACTTGTATAAGAAATATCTGTGTCCATGGGCAGAAAAATAGCACCTCTTGCACTTTGTCATTAGCCTCCCCAATCCCCAGTAAGTACCACCACCAACATTTGTCCCACTTACTCGCTGAAATTGCCCGTGCCCGTCAACCTTTGAAAAAGAATGGTCAACAAGATCCGGTGACACTCGAAAGAACAACAAACTAGAAATCTAACCTCAAAGTTACCTTGATTATACTGACACCAGATCCAACATTAACAAGAAGGAAGGGAAACAGGTCATTCTGATCAATCTGAACATACTGCTTCTGGCCATCCATGTGTGTAAAAGCTTCATGACGTATAGCCTGCCAAGTGCAGAAAAAGAGTGTTATTTACTTGCCGGTAGTTTGTAATTTAGATTCATGAATGTTAACACACTTATTACTATCATTATTAGTTTAATTCATCTCCAACAATCCACTATAAACATGACATACAAGATAGATGCACAGTAGAATATGGGCTAAATAAATTGGAACCTTAAGCAAAAAGTTTGCTCCAGCCACAAGACAGTCCATTTCATCTTCCTTTTCAAGGCTGACTCCCAATCTTTCCTTGAAGACATCTGCATACTTGTATGCGCCACCACCTGTTGCCTTTCCACAAAATACTACACTCAGCAACAAAATAATCCTAAGGCCATAAATCCAAATAAGGAGAACTAATATATGCTTGCCAAAATAAAGTATGTAATGGAAGAATTATTAATGCAGCAAATGACTTCTCTAAAGACTATCAACCAGCATCTTCCTCTTTTCCTTTCAATGGGTGAGAGGATCTCTAGGCATTTCCCCTTTTTCTATTTTTTTCCTAATTCTTATTCAAGGACTATTGAGGTGCCCCGAATGGCTGAATCCAAACATTTGCTTATACTTATACAGAGTTCCTTCAGACATATCAATCATGCTGTCTCTTTAATTTTTACCTTAATTACAATGTCATCAGGCTGAGATCCTGAGCGCCACGAAGGTGAATCAATTCCTGCAGCAAATAACTGATATTTAATGCTAAGAAAATACAGGTGAACCATGATTCAAAGGTAACAGAAGCAACCAAAGAACCACAGGAAACTATGTCAGCAAGGTGATGGAAATAACTAGGAAGATGATACAACATTCCAATTGTTTATAACTAACACCAGTGTTTGCATACCACCACGATGTAGTTGTTTGGAAGAAATGAAATCCAAACATTCATTTAGCTTCCCAGTCTCGAACTTGACAAAGTGGAGCCTCCCTCCAAGAATCGGGTAGCTTCTCCTGCCACCATTAAACATCCCAAGTTTTCTCTTTGCGGATATCTTGCGCTTATCTTCAGTGGAGAGCTCAGCATGTCGCGAGAAGTATACCAGTTTTATAAGAGAACCTATAGGGGAACATACAAGTCAAACTTCAGAGAACAAAATGTCCGACCCTTCTACAGTGAAGAAATTATTGTCGGCAATTGCAGGTTGACAAAAAAATAAAACTATGAACCAGTCATAGAAACTGGCATTTTAATCCATCACAAGCACATATCCTAACAGTTCAGGAGGAACAACAAGAGTTGGAGGCCATATGCAGTCCTACCTTGACAGCTTACTGTTGCAAGTAAGTAGCACGTTATCACCACTATCAATCCGGACAGTGGGACTAGCAGGCGTAAGTACCGACTTGAAAACTCGACCACAGTTGGGATTCCACGGTCACATGCTAAATTGCTACTAATAAGTATCCAGCATCTCATCTACTTTGATTAACCAACTCGACACAGAGGCTTACACAGCTACCAAGCGATAAACACTGTTGATAACTTTTTTTTTAAACAAACACTGTTGATAACGTTAGGCGAGTCCAACAGTGAAGCGGAGGAGGCGGGGAGACGCGCACGGGGCACGCACACGCACGTACCGCCGATGTCAAGGGCGAGGTGGGAGATGTCGTCGGACTGGTTGGGCAGCAGGATGGTAGGGTTGCGGTCCTCCAGCGTCCCGTGGATCGCCGCGCCGCTGAGGTCCAGCTGCGGCCGCGAGCTCGACCGGGGCAGCATCGTCGTCGCGGTCGCCTGCGCCGAGGAAGAAGAAGAAGTCCCCTCCCCTACCTCCTCCGCCTCCGCCTCGTGCTTCACGCCCGCCCCTCCTTCCCCCATCCGATCCGGGATCGGGGCACTATTATTGGCCGCCATTTGGATTGGACCAGTGCAGTCGGACGGAGTGGAGCCGCCACCAACAATCCACCAACCAAAATCTTGCCGCGGCGCGTACGGCGCTGCCGCCTGCCGCAGGGCCGCCTTGGGGAGATCGAAAGCACCAAACACGCGAGTCGGAAACGGAGAACGGGCGATCGACGATGGGCGCCGCCCGGCGGCGACTGGGGTGGAGAGGAAAGCGGATGATTTGTTGCTTGTGGCCCTCGGTGAAACACTGCGGAAAAGTCAAAATCTGACTGATGTTTGGACTTACGATCCTTGGGCCCACACTGCAGTACCAATTGTGGGTTCCACAGCACTGTGACTATAAACACCAAAACTTTATTATGTATAGCTAGAAGAAGAATTTAGCTAAAACATTATACAATAATAATAACGTGAAAATAACACAGACTAATATAATTCAACTGTAAATATTTACAAGAAAACATTGTACAAAATTCATATCGATTTAGTTACGAAATCCAAAGCGTGTGATGGGATTTCAGCACATATGACAATGACACCACACAAATAGCACGAGAGATGATAACTATCTGAAAATTGTGGGGCCATAATTTAGTGTAAAGATTTGGGAATCTATATATAAAGCCATGGCACTATTTTTATATTTAACACGGTCTACCCTCCACAAACCATGGACAAATAAAGTGAGTGAGCAAATTGTGGAAGATATTATTGGAGTCTGTGCTATAACTCATAATAGAAGTTGAGATTTTTTTATTGACATTTGCCAAGTTTGCATACAACAATGGCTACCAAACAAGCATCAGTATAGAGCATATAACACTCTATATGGCTGAACTCAATTGAATTGATTACAAGTTGGAGAACAAAGCTTGTTCAGAACCGACTTGGTGAAGGACTTAAAAGAGAAGGTCTCACAAGTGTTTAGTGGTTGCCAAAGAGCATTATAAATCATCGCGAAGCACGAACCTTGCAATGTTGTCCCCTTTCACATCTTTAAAAGGTATGAACCTACGA
This sequence comes from Bothriochloa decipiens, assembly GCA_023333625.1. NCBI lineage: Eukaryota > Viridiplantae > Streptophyta > Magnoliopsida > Poales > Poaceae > Bothriochloa > Bothriochloa decipiens. The sequence goes on along the minus strand of CM041630.1, from coordinate 51,879,696 downwards.
CATATGCGCTTAGCACTTATAAAGTTATAATATCACTAACAACCATATACAATGTGTTCCGTGTGTCTTAACTCAAGAAAATACCTCATAGTGTCCATCGAAGCAGTGAATATGCGAGAAATTGACTTGAAGGTTACGAGGAGCATCCAACCGAAATTCTTGACTTTTCAAAGAAGAAGATAAGAAACAAGACTATAAAAATGGCCAAGGTGTAGTGGAGCACGCACCAAGTTGGAGAGACCACAACAGGTTTGGGAGATAAAATCCATAAAAAAAAACATTCACATTTTTTGTTTGTGTGTGTGGATAGGGGTGAGCGAGTGGCCCACACTCACTGACCCACGCCGGCAACGGTCTCGCCGCTGACTCATCCGCCGAATTGGCGTCTCGGCGATCAGCTGTGTTCCCACCAGTTCGTGTCTAACTGCGCCCCTGCTCCCACCAGATCTATCGCGCCGGCGCGTCGCGGCAGCGTCGTCTCGAGGGACATTCCTGCGCGATCGCGACCAAGCGACGATGGCGAGGGAGGGAATGTACGCCGCTGCCCGTGGACAGTGGAGGAGGTTCCCGGGAGCAACGCGCCAGCGGCAGGTACCCCCTTTCCCCTACCTCCGCACTCCGCAGCCCCCTTCTCCCCAAGTGAACTGAGAAGACGATGCTCTTCGCTTGGAGTTTTCATTTCGAAACTCAAGCGGACGAATGCGCCAAATCCGATAGAATTTGCACGGCGCTGTCGCCAAATCCGCGATCGCCATCGAAATGTAGGGCGGCTTTCAGTTTGCTGTTCCGTCCGTCTCCGTGTCGCCGCCTTCAGGGGACAGCCGCGGGCCGCGTGACGGCTGCTCGTGCCCAGGGAGTACTCGGTTGTGACCTGTGACTCTGTGAGGTCCTCACCTGGCCATCGTGACCCACTTACGCCGTGCTATCGGTTTCGCTCCGTAGCACGAATCATCTGGCCATGTTGCCCTCTCATGCAACTTCCCCTTCACAGCAATTTGGCTGACGCATAGCTGTCTTACGATACTGAGTTACTGACATGGATACCTTGTCTGATTGTCTGAGTTTCTATTTTCTAGCGTCAAATTCAACAGGACATTCAATTATTCTTGTCATATACTCACAGCAGTACCCCTGCTGCGTTTTTCCCTTATAAAGTACACCTCATATCCTTTTGAATTGGTTGTATAGGATGCAAAGCTTCCTCTTGAGTCTTGCCAATCATACTGATAATTTCTGGGTACAAAATCTAGCTTGTGCTATCTTGACTCTTAGTTGGGGTATCCTGATCCTTCGGCAGTCTCAAATTCTTTGGAATGTATGTGGTTGTGGTGCGACACATGTCAACTTCCAGAACAAAACCAGTGAAGAGTGTGACGCACGCAGCAGCTTGAGTTATGTTGCTGTTGCTTCTGCTGCTGTTACTATAGATTCATCATGAAAATTTTATAGAGAAAGCTAGATTGAATCATTGAGCTATTCTTGTAGAATCTCCTGTCTGTTTATCAAATATTGTTTTACTAATCGACATTTTCTGTCAATCTAGTCAAGTACTGTGATTAGGTTTGGGGGTGCCTTACTGAGGAAGATGCACATAAGCTAATGAAAGGGGATCAATATTGGTTTACTTATCCTACATAATCAAATATGCTCTCATAGTCTTGTTACCTAATCGCATTGGGCTACACGGTTTCTAGCTGGAAGGTTGGTAATCCAGGTTTTCTTCATTGAATTTAGCTGATAGAATTTGACGATGGAAATGACGGACAGTTACATTCGTCTAAAATTTTCTAATCTGGCGGTCTTTTCAAAAGGTAGTCATCTCCACAGAATGGGCTGGAACCATTAGGCTTGATGTTAACTTGAAACTTTTGAAAAAGTCATTGCATAGCTATAAACCTCTCACTGTAATCTTGTTACGCTTGTCGGTAAGAGCGGAAACAGTAAATATTAATAGGCATTAGGAGATGTTTCCTATCATTCTCGAGCTCCACAATACCATTTACATATGAGGTTCCCAGAACTTTCTAGTCGGTAGCTTATATGAGTTTATGCTCAGATAAAACTCCTGCCGTTCCAAACTGTAGGCCATTTTAATTTTGTCCTAAATCAAACTTCTCTAGCTTTGACCGGGTTTATAGGAAAATATATTGACATCTACAATACCAAATAAATGCATTACCAATACATATTCCATGGTGGGTTTAACAAAACTAATTTTATATCGTAGATATTGTGCATTTTTCTGTAAGAGTGACAAAACTAAAATTATCTACATTTTGTAATAGAGGGAGTATCTTGCAACATTGGTTACATGATGAGTTGATGACACCTGTGATCTAGTACAATTCTTGTGGTGTGACCAATGAAATAAGATAACATTATTGGCTGCTTCTTGGCATTATTATATGCAATCAACATAGATGTGGGGCTTCAGGGAATCAAACAGTAAACATACATTTCTTGTCTTGGTCTTTGAATCTTGTAGTAAAAGTCAGACAGGATGAAATCGACCTCCCACCTAGAATAATATCATTTTTTGTTCCATCAGTATTGAAAAAATAAGTTACCCTTTTCATTTTGTTTTTGTTAAGCTGGTGTATTTATTTTCTGCTCCAAGTCCAAGCACACACATGCTTGCACACACACAAAACAGAAAACGTAATCAGATTTCTACCACCTGATTTTCATGTACTGGCTGATCATATTATGTGCTCATGGACCTTTGCTAGTTTGCATTGTGATGTTGTAGCTATGCCATAAGATATTTAAAAGGGCACCTTGATTGCATTGTGACTCGCAGTTTTCTTATGTTATCATTTAAAGATGGTATATAGCTACGCTATCATGACTCTAGCAGCTATCCTTGAGTACTGGAAATACTCTTTAAGAACCTCTCTGTTTGACATGGGTGTTTTTAAGCATTATTCATTGATCTTAACTATTTGATATATCCAAGTTTACCCTCTGTAAAAGGCTAATAGTATACATTTTCAGGAATGGACTAGTATGATGGAATGAATGACACCATCTATGCTGCTTGCAGGACCAAGCCCCCATAAGAAATGGCACAATAAGACTATTTCATGTTCTGGTGTGATGATTAGTACTATGAAGTATCAATAAAAAATCTCTGAAATGGCAGTCTACGTAAATAGCAAGCAAAGCCTTTTCATCAATGGGAATGCAGGTTTTCAACATTTGTCCTGGCCCTGTTATATAACTTCAACAATGATCTTTAGGATGATTACTCCATTTCATACAGATGGCAAATGCCCGTTGACTTACTATCATTTGTATGTTCTGAAAGTCCATAAATTGTGAAAGGATGTCATGATTTTTTAGAAATTCCTCTGGTAGATAGAAAAATAAATAAATAAGCAATATAAACCTTGTTAGGCTTTGGCTCATACTATATCTATTGGTAGATCTGTCTGCACTTCAAATGCTCCTCTACTGCATTAGATAGTGTTGGTAAGGATGGGCAGAACCACTAGCAACAATATGGTGCTCATGCAATCAATTGGGTCTCCATCTAGTGTACTGTATTACATTTTTCTTGCAGCTTACTCAAGATTTCTAGCTTATGTAATTCACCAAGATATAGCTGCAGATTCTTCCAGAACTTGAATCACATGAATAAAATATCAACATGTTTCATGCCAAGGATGTGTTGAGTGCCTTCTCATCTAAATTTTCCAAAGCACTTAACACTGATTGATATTTTTTTTCTTTTGTTACAGAACACGATCAATTCATCCCCTTGTTAGAACTTAGAAGAATGAGTCATATATCTGACATCTACATCGTTGCTGACTGTGTTTCTGGTCATCAGTTAGTTTTTCCCCCCACCTTCCCTTCTGAAATTTATGTTGGGCCATTGAGTAGGAGTTTCTTTCAGTGGGACATTGTGGATAAATCCTTTTGAAGTTCCTGAACCTGCATTCTGCACCTTTTATGCTAACAAATCTTGAGTTGCATTGCAATGAATGGTTTCTTGAATTCATCACAGACCTTGCCTTAGACTGATGTCCTTGATGGAATAGCTTGTCTGCAATAAAAAAAAAAGTATATCATTCAATACAATCTTCCATCTACTACTTCCTCCTGAACCTTTGACCATCTTCTTGCAGATAAGCAGAGGCCTCGCCAGCTGGCCTGTGGTAGTGTGGTTGGCCTGAGGAAGGTAATCGACAGTGTAGCTAATATGTGACCCTGTTCTTTTATGTTTCCTCAGAGCTTCCAGCCTATATTATATATAGAAGCTAGTACTGATAATAAAAAAAAGAAGCTAGTACAACATAGGCACAAAGTAGAATTGCCGACCTATGACTATTTTAGCCACATCACACCGCTCCCAAACCTAGTTGACATGACATGAACAAAAGCCTTAAAATCCATTAGTCTATCCAGGAGTGGGTTCTAACCGCTTCTCTGTTTCTATACATTGAACATTGATACAATAATGGGGGTCCTAATACAATAATTAGTTCCTCATTGAGCATAAGTATATATAGCAACAAGCTGGATCCGTGCACATAATATTGTAACTAGGTATTATCTGGGGCTCTGTTAATTAGTTTTCACAGTCTAGGTCCTCTAGGAGCACCGGTATTTCTCAGGCTCTGGTTCTGTGAGTCATCATCTTGTTCATGCGCCAATGGAACATCATAGCTGACAGTGAAACCAAGAATAGTTCCCTACAGTCTCCCATATCTGATTGTGTAATTAAGTTTTAACCACCATTCCGTCCAGTCTTACGCTGATTCTGGACATATTGACTTGACGCAGGAACAACGGGTGTCCAGGCCTTGGTTGGCTGGCTTGCCGGTTACAGCAAGTCAATTAGTAACTACAGATGTGAGGAAGGCGACCGACGGTATGGCTGACATGAGACCCTGTCTAACTCATGTTTCTTCGTTCCTTCCCTGGTCAGTCGTCACGTCGATCGGCCAAATAAAGCTACGCCTAGGGAGGAAGAAACCTTGGCAGAGCTCGTGCCGACGTCGATCGGGCCAAAGGTTCACCGGTGGTCGGCAGGCGAGGCGATCGAAGGTGAGTCATGAGTGAGCCCCGCCATGCACAGACCGAGTCGCTGCCGGTGCTCCCGTCTCGTCCGATAGATCTCTCGTTACGGTAGACGATGGGTGCAGCGTATAGGAAGCTGAGAGTGGGGCCGGGGCCGGGCCGAGCTGGGTTGAGCACCTTGTGCGCAAAGGCATGGTGGCGTCTGGGGCCGGCTGCGCCCACGGGCGCGTGGCGCCCCCCACACTGCCTGGGACGGGGACGGGAACTCGTCGTGCCGTGCGTCCCGCGCGAGGTGGTTTTGCGGCCGGCTGACGGAATGGTTGATGGAATCCTTGCGTAAGGACGCAACTGAGGTAGCCCCCGACCCGTCCCGTCCCGTCCCCGTGGGAAACGGGGGGAGTGGCAAAGCCTTCTGCCACACCAAACTGTAGCTTTTGATCGTGCATGGTGGGGCGCGTGGCTGATGCTACGCCCGCCCCTGCTGCACATGCAGAAACTTGCGTCACAGCTTCAGTTACCCTGCAGAACAGGGCAAACAAAAAGGCTAAAGCGTTTGGTTTGGAACCCGTCAAATTTACTGAACTTTTTTCACAAAGTAGTAGTTCGTCGGTTCCAGTAGGTAGTATTCAGTGGGGTATTCATACATGTCATATATATACTCGTAGCAGTTGCACGTAGAGATTGAAACCTGAGCCTTCATTCGGATTGCAGATTTTTTTTAAAAAAAAAAATCGCCAACCCATTTGTGTGAATCGGACTATTTCTTGTGAATCATCGATCAGCCTGGGAGTTCGTTCATGCATAGCTCTAGCAGGACTATAACTGGTGTGTTCAAGGATTCTCCGTGTGCTGCGCACACACACAACACAAGCAAGTTATAAGGCTGGATTTAAAAGTCGCAGAACAATTCATGACGTGTTTGGAAGTAGCGTCTTTTAATGCTTGGTCTAAAGGCTAAGTTATCATCCAAGGCCCAAGGGCGAAGTTTGTTAGTATTACCTGTCTAGTGCAATGCAAGGGCAGGTAGGACCGACCGTAGGAGGTAGCTAGCGCGAGAGAGAGACCGAGCACAAGTACGTACTAACCCCCAGGGTCCCGGCCTTGTGGGCACGGCCCGGCCTGCCCCCTCTCTCCCTTGTGCCGCTGTGCTCCGTCGCCGTCGCCGCAGATAAATGGAAAAGGCTCCGAGGAACCAGTATAAAAGCGGCCCCCGCGCACGCACGCTCACTCCCGGCAGAGCAGTTGCCAGGCGCTTGTCACTCCGGCCCTTTTCCCTTGACGAGGCTTGGTTAGCCCGTCTGCCTGCCTGCTGCTGCCACCTGAGAACTTATTAGCCGCGACCGCGAGAGAGGTTGGTAGCCCGTAGCCGGCCGGCCTCGCTCGCCCGCCCGGCCTTTTTAACAGGGCCTTGCCGTGAACTCGCGGGCTGCTGCTCGCGTATCGGTCTCTCTTGCCGGACGTACGTGCTTGATCGCCGGCGGCGGGCAGGCGAACGAAGGCGGCCTCTCTACGCGCGGCCGAGTATATACAGCATACAGCAGCTTGGGTTTGGGACGATGGGGCGGCAGCCGTGCTGCGACAAGCTGGGGGTGAAACGGGGGCCGTGGACGGCGGAGGAGGACCGCAAGCTCATCAACTTCATCCTCACCAACGGCCATTGCTGCTGGCGCGCGGTGCCCAAGCTCGCGGGCCTGCTGCGCTGCGGCAAGAGCTGCCGCCTGCGCTGGACCAACTACCTCCGCCCGGACCTCAAGCGCGGCCTCCTCACGGACGCCGAGGAGCAGGTCGTCATCGACCTCCACGCCAAGCTCGGCAACAGGTACGTCGCCGTGATCGATGCATCTCCATGCGCATCCGCCCATCAAAATCTTTCATTCTGTCATGCCATGCATATGCATTCGAATGTTCGTCTATGGTATGTGCGGTGTACACGTAGTATATGCATGGTTCCATTGCTACGTAGAACAGTTCCCATACAGAATTATTTAGCCGTGCACCGTATTATTATATTATGTATCTAATACTACCCCGTATATATGACAATCAAGCTAGGTACAAGAAACACGTACAATATCTGTCTAGGTAGTACTTCACTTCAGTTTTTACACATAATATACGTGGCCTGCTTTGTATTGTTTTCGTGTGTTTGGTCGCGCGCAAACCACTCCAAATATAACTTTACAACGAACTGACAGCTTACGTGAGCAGAATATAAGCTAGCAAATAAAGTTTCAGAAAAAATATGCTAGCAAATATTACATGCGCATGACAGGATCATACGTAAGGCACACGTACGTATACGTAGTAATAAAAGGCGGCAGCCTTTTTTTTCCCTAACCACGCAAGATACGACAACTACGCACATCAGATGCTGTCGTCAGTCGTCCTAGGACGCAAAGTAAAAAAACTAGATCGATTGTATTATTGACCAATGACCCGAATCGTACGCATGTCCCTTATCATTGTGAAGAAATAACAAACCCCGGTGGACTCTTGGATGAGCGTTAGTTGCTTGTCAACACACGATAGCCAGAATAACTATACTGTCCACTGATTGCGAAAACCACTATAGGAATTTCTCCAGATGTATCTATCACCGAGTAACAAAATTCAGAGAAGTAGTAGAGCCCATGCATGCACGTGGTGACATTGTCAAAGCGTGAAACACAGCCACAGACTTACTGGACCAGAATTGTTTGGTTGCTCTTTGACGATACAAAGCATGCATAGTTACAAGTACGTAGTACGAAAAAGCAGGATTTTCAACTTTAGATGCTTCCTAGCTTGGGATGTAAGCCCACAATTAGGTCATATAGTAGTTGCCGGCCTCATGCCCTCATTTACTCTTGGTTCTTGTGCTAAGCAGCCTGCAGCCGGCTTCTCTTCTCTGTCCTCAGCATTCAGCCCACCAGATACTTGTGAAGGGAATACGTGTATCCCATGTGGGTGTTTCAACATCTATGGTTGTAACTAAGGACATGATCATTTTTTCTAGCAGTCTATAAATTGTTGAGCTAATTGCAGTACTTTCCAAATTATATATGGTGCTCTAAAAGGTTGTATGATTTTATATATTATTAAAAATAAGTTCTGCTTAGAAGCATATATAACATATGCGGGTGACCTATTGCCATTGTACGAGGAAACACAAGGCGTCACATGGCATTAGCTTCTTATTATAGACATTATTACGAAGTATGAGTATGTTTCTCTGTGGTCCTTGTATGGTCGTGCATGAAGTATGTAGGTTTCTTACCTTTGGCAAAAGGTAATCAGTGTCCTCAGTCACTATCATATACCAACTGAGATGTAGATATATCTTGAAAAGGTTGTAGACGCATAAATGGATGGGTGGTGCATGTAATGCAGAGAAAACTTCATCAATCTAGAATATAGGCCCTATAAAGTGGGTTGTTCTAGCAGGATAGGCATTTTTCTTAAAATAACTTGAGTCTTGTAACAATTAGAATAAATTGTCATATTTAATTTGCATATTAGAATTTTGGAAATAGTAGTTCTAGATTTTCAGTTCATTATGGTGCACACTTCAGTTTAAAGATATTATTTTAATTTATTTGCCATAGGTGCATCATTTCAGCAATTTCATAGATTTTCTAAGTTTTTTAGTTATGTGAAAAGTCTGTCAATTTAATGTAAATGAACAAATTCTTTAGTGATTCAGCTAATTAACATGGTAATTAGATTAGATCTATTAGAGCCCCAACTTGAATTTATTGCTATTAATAGAGGAAAAGCTTGGAAACTTTTCAACTTGCTTCTGGAGGTATGGCTCTGTCAAGTCTGTCAATAGCCATAGCAATTCACCAGTGACCATTATAGATTTCCTATATCACTTTCTTGAGCACTGGCCACTACCTTGATTTGTGTGGCTAAGAAACCCTACACATTGGATTCGGAAATCGCAGAGCATCCCACTACGTTCCACTTGCCTCGTTGGAAAATGGAAGTAGCTAGAATTTTCTTTCTTGCAAAGGTCACTCTCTACCAACCACTTTGTTGTTTTGTCACCCTATATATAAAGGCTGCTACCTCACACAGTCACATAGCTTAAAGAAACTGCGATGAGGCTGAAAGCTCGATCGTGACCTTTTTCATATTGCACTTGAAGCCAGAGAAATCGGTTTTTGTAAAGAAAATAAATAAAAAACAAAAATAATCTGTGTATGACTTCTCACTGTCCACAGCAGTGTAATACACACACACACACACACACACGTCTAATTGAAATACAATGGATCTGAATTCATGCTAAGTCAAACTACTCTAAGTTTGATTAAGTTTGCAGCTAGAAGTATTACAACTACAAAAACATAAAGTATGAAAGTGTGTTTCATAAATATCTATATTATTGTTCTTTTCTATATATACTTGTTAGGATATTTGACATAGGATAAATTAAATCAATTATCTTTTAGTACAGAGGTAGTCAATATTGGGTACAAAATCACAGGGAGACAGGTTAGTCTCAACTTTGAATATCCCTGACATGATTGAGTGTGCCGCTTGTGAAAACGATCGGCAAAATATATTGATGGGTATTGGGTGTTTTCTAAAAATGTTTTTAGAAACGGAAGCGTCAATGTATAGTCCATCAAATCTGCCACTAGCTTTTTCTTTTAGATAAATGATAGCAAACTATCCGGCTTCATCTACCCGTGGGTAGAATCAGGCCAAATTATTATAACAAGAGAAATAAAAGAAGAAAACTGACAAGAAAAATTACATCCCCAACAAGGGGTTCGAGTAGTCCTATGCGACAAACATGCTTGATCCATGGTGTCAACTCCTCTGGAATACGATCACCAAACGTAAGACAAAGCCGTCAAAGTACGTTCGTCAGACCTCGAAAAGTTACCGGAAACGTTGGACACCGATCACCATTGAAGATAGGATGCTTTTTTCAAGGCAACAGCACGAGGCACTTGGCGCAGATCAAGCCTGCCAACCAATATCCGAGCTGTTATGCCATTGAACACCACCTCGACATGCGCAGCTGAAGGACGCAGTAGAGACACCTGGCCCTGAAGAGCAACAACTTTGACGACGAGCCAACACACCGCCGCCGGCCCGGAGAAACCAGGCTAGGTTTTCACCCAGCTGTTGCACGCCTATATGCGTAGCAGCTTCAGCGACGCCTTCAACAAGGTGAGTAGCACCGACAGTACTACCGCGTCGGCCTGCTGTGTGCCAGGCAAAGTTTTCACCTAAGCTGCAGCCAAACGACGCGGATCCCACCGCACAGGGGAGACACGCCAGCAACGGCGCTTCCCCATGCGGCCGGCCGCCGCCATCAGCAACGAGGGGCGGGGAGGTTGGGGTCGAAGCTAGATCCGGGACCCACAGGCCCAGAACTGCCCGACCCCGGCCTGCCCCAATCGCCAGAGTCTCGATCCGCCATGGGCGGAGTCCGAGTCACCGCCGAGCCACCGCCGTCGCCGACCATGGACAAAAGGTGGGGTAGAGAGCTTCCAACCGGCAGATCTGGCCCACCAGGGCGGGATCAGATCGGCCGACGCCGCTTCACGGACGCATCACGCCGGGGATGGTGGAGGAACGGAGGGATGGAGGAAGGGACGTGCGGGACGATCGGTGGGAAATCGCCCAGCCGCCCTGCGCCCCTCTTGGATCGTCGCGTCACCATGGCCTCCGGGCGTCGCCCCGATCGGAGGATCCCATGGCTTCCACCCGAAGACCTCGCCGTCACCATCATCGGGGCCGGCGCGGGCTTCCCGGCCATCCCCTCCGGCGGCGGCGAGGGATGAAGTAGTGTGGGGGAGGGCCGGCGGCTAGCGGGTTGCAGTCGCCCGAGTCGCCCCGTCGCCCTAGGCGGGGGCGACGCGTAGCTAGATGATCTTTAATTAGTTTGAATATGCATGTATAAGTTATTTCCCGCTTTAGCAATTTAGCATACTCGATCTGTTGATCCTCTCATTATTACTCTCGGGCACGCACCTTCGCCACTCATTTCTTGGTGATTAATTTCATATAGTACTTAGTAGTAATACTTTTCTTTCCTATATGCATGATTCGTGCAGATGGTCGAAGATTGCTGCCAAGCTACCGGGCAGGACTGACAACGAGATCAAGAACCACTGGAACACGCACATCAAGAAGAAGCTGATCAAGATGGGCATCGATCCAGTCACGCACGAGCCCCTCGACCGGAAGACAAGCAGCAGCAGCAGCAGCAGCCCGGCTACTACCTCGCAGTCAACCAAGTCCGACGAGGCGACCAAGCAGCAGAGCCCACGGACCGACGAAGTCGTCGTGATGAGGGACGTGCCGGCCGATGGTTGCAGCCCGACGGAATCGAGCACAAACACCGTGATCACCGGCGGAAGCAGCAGCAGCAGCAGCAGTGGCGGCCATGACCAAGACCCGCTGGTGAAGTGGCTCTTCGAAGAGGAGCCTCCCACCGGCGATGAGCCGTGGCTCAACTTCACTGGCAGTATCGATGTGGATGAGTTCAGCAGCATTGCCGCCGGTCCAGAGTTGTTGCCATGGGATGGCGCGACCGACTGGCTGCTCGACTACCAAGATTTTGGATTGGGGGACTCGGCGAACTTGATCGATGGCTACATGGTTAACAACAGCTCAAACGGAGCAAAGTTCTAGCTAGATAGCTAGCCGAAGATGTCATCTCATCTGCCCATGTTGCTAGCTGCCAGTGTACGTAGATAAGTAATAAAAACATTGGTATCGAGGATGTCAAAGGTGGATGACCAGATCGTAGGGTGATCAGATCAAGAGTCCTTGCATGCACTCCTGGATCTCGACCCAAGCAACCGACGGCTGAGATGCATTTGAGAGGAGGGTGGGGGAGGAGCACACGGGCCCATACCTCCCTCAAAGGGATAAACTTTGGTGCTTCAAGATCTTGAAAGATGTGTTTCTTCAGAAAGAGAGGTTGTAGAAGTTATTGCTGTTGTATACATGCTGCTTGCAATGCAAAATTGATACGTGAGTAAGCGTAGTTATACTTTGGTGTATATATATTGCTAAATTGCACCTTGTTAGGCTTTTTGTTTGCAAATTGCATGAGTCACCAATTAGTGAGCAAAGATGCATGTGTGCTCGAAGAAGAGCAGTTGAAATCGTTTGTTTAGGTCATGTTGTGATGACGTTGAAACATTTAATACTCCCACCCATGCAAAAGAATGTTACTCCTATTCTAGTTTTATCTCAAGTCAAACTATCTTATATTTGAGTAATTTTATAAAAACACCTAATGTACTATCAACTAAATATTATTGGATTCATCATAAATTATATATGTTTTATAGAGAAATGTTGATAATATTCTATATATATGCTTAAAACAATGAGTTAGGACAAACTAGATTGTCATGTTTAATTTTTGAGGGTAGATCGAGTAGTACGTACAATAAAAGTGAGTTGGTAGTCCTTATCAAAAAAAAGTGAGTAGGTAGTCTGCATTTGGTTTATACGTTCGTATATGTATTGTTTAGTTGCATCTTTAAACTTACAATTTTAGCTAATTTATTTTGTTATGGTAGACAAAATGTCCTTTGACACAACATGTTTGTGATGACCTCATCAATTTAAAGATATCTCAAATCAATCTCTTGGAGATGTTCGTAGGAACAAGTGTGAGGCTGTGAGTGCATATGAGTCAATTTCAAGATATGTCAGTTCAATGTCTTGGAGATGTTTGTGTTGACTTCATGAAAAAAAAAGTTGCACCTTGTAGATGTAAGCCATTCTTATGTGCAAATTGCATACACATGTGGTGTTTTGCTTAAATGTTTATTAGTGATCAGACTTCAGAGATTCCAAGGCGCACATGTGATTTATTTTTTGTACAGTTGTTGAGGTTCTAATATTAGTAGGTAGTTAATATTATTTATGTTTTCTTGTGTTGAAGTGTTAACGGTTGGAGTAGGTGACTCACAAGTTCAACGCTGCAGTTGGGTTTGTGATGAGATAATTAATAAAGTTGCTTGTATACATTGCGCTAGCTAGTTGATGATGAAGACATGTTTCTTTACTAAAAAAAACTCATGATAATTTGAAGGGACGGCAAGAGAAAAAAAAGAAGAGGAAAGTGGGTAAACGTACGAAAAGGAAAGAAACTGAATTGGTGATGAAAAACAACAGAAAGCGAAAAAGTTTTGCTCTGACGTGAAATGTAAAAAGTCTCGGAAATGCGAGAGTTTTTACAGCTGGGTATAGTATGTTAAAGGGAACTGAAAAGATAGGAGATGGGCTGGCCTCTCTACAGTCTAGACTACTAGCTCCTCGATTATATTTGTGTATGTATATACAGCCACGCCTAAGCTAAGCTTCACCTCGATTATGGATTAATCAAAGTTGCAGGATGCACTACGTACTACTAATAATTTTTTTTTTTGTAGTGGCAGACTCCAGTAATGACCAACTCCAGAAAACTGCTGAAGTGATCATGAGCATGCCAATACACGTTAGCAGCATTCGTCAATGAGCAGTGGCTGCAGAGCCAGATATTCGTACTAGCATATTTCAGTTGACGGAAACAGTGATGAATAGATACACCAACCTGACGCAGATTTTATTGTCAGCTTGGTCCACTGCTTCACTGTCAGCTATGATGTTTAGCAACCACCAAATGAATGAACCCCAAAGCAATTAAACACTCAGTTCAAATGATCCCATCCAATGCAATCGATGCCTTATATATAGCCTTCTATTCAAGGAACATCAGATAAACAAAACAAATATATCTATATAATTTTATTTATGCTTGAAATTAATGTTATCCACGCGTATGGCGTTGGCGCCAATACGTGCATATGCAGCAAATCGACGTGTTATCTGAAACTGAGTGAGCTGTCTAACACTCAAGTTTTGGCAGACCTTTGCATTTGATGCTGCGTGAATCTATCTAGCTGCTAGATAGAAACGTAGCTTTAATCAATTAATCCGATCCTGTTCTTCTTTGTTATTGGTTGCTAGCTGCTTATGTCTCACGATGCATATATGATACGTGGATTTCCATTCATGGCAAGTAACAGACGTGTGCAAACGATGCAAATTTCGTTTCTGCTACTCGTAGCCAGCTTTATATTTATAGCCAATGAAAAGGGTGATAACATTTTCCGTATACAAGCAAGTATATATTTAACTGTCCCAGGCACACATGCATTCTTTTCATTCAGTAGACAGTAAAAGCAATTACTTGTTCTGCTGGTGGCTCTAAGACAGTTCTAGAGAAAAAGAAATATGTCAATTAGTCAGTGTCTTTCTAGCTTGAGTACTGTGACTTGAAGCAACAAATCTTCCCTACCATGCGTTAATTTATAAATAATATGGATGGTGTCTCAGTTAGCTGAAGGGTGTATGTGTGGTCATGTTACAATCAATATTAAAAAAAAAAAATAATGTTTATTCGACATTGCGATAGTAACAATTATTCTCTTCGTTTCAAATTGTAAGTCATTTCAAGAATCATGAAGAGTCAAAGCATCTCAAGTTTGACCAAAATTATAGAAAAAAATACAAAGATTTATGACATCAAATAGGTATATAGTATGAATCCTATATGCTATTATTCTATCGTATAGATTTTGGTCAAATTTAAAATATTTTAACTCTATAAGATTTTTGAAATGACTTATAATTTGATACGAAGGGAGTATTACTTATAGTAAAAAAACTTCCCCATACAAATCCGTGTCTCTTTTTTCTCTGAATTAAAAGCACTCGATAATAAACAGTGGAATATATAGATGAAATTTCACAGATATATATACTGTTGCACTTTCCTTAAATATTCGTACTAGAAATAAGAGGAATATATAGCAAGCATCTTGACCCTACACCCAATAATTGTACACGTCTCTAGTCAATTTTCTAACCAAATGCCACTTTCATCTGCTGAATATTTTTTTTTGACTGAACAATCTGCTGAACATTCAGGCATTCGGCGGTCGTATAGTCTACTAGGCTTTGGTGCATTAATTTCCCTTCCGTGACAAAGATAACAAAGCTAGGCTGCATCGTTCTTCGACCTCATCATCAAAGGACAAACAACAACAGACTCAAGTGTACCAACTTCGCAAGCGACACTCCTTTTGACATCTTCTTATAATAAAAAGTATCAGCAATCAAACACAACATGACTATGTAATAGTAACAATATCCGACCTACCTACTTAATTACCCGTATCTTTTTAAAGCCAACATATAGCTATGCGTACTCATACCAAAACGTCTATGGAATTTAAGAGTTTCATATGAAATGGTTTGATCCCGGCTTTGTTTAAGAAACAGTTCCAAATTTGAAATCAGAGCCTTCACAATCTGCGTATATTTTCTTCCATGGGTAGAGCTAGAGACAATTCAAGGGAGGTGCGCTAGCCTATGGTTGCACTGCAGTTGCACACAATACTTTAGATCGGGTGAGATTTATGATAAGCCAAATCAATCTGACGGTGAACAAGCTTTCCCCGGGGCCCTGTCAGCTTATCATTTCGCACGCGGACGTGTTTGCTCCTGATACCGAGTACACCTAGAGTAAAATTTGCAGCAACAGCCGTTGCTTTAGTAGAAGCTAACAGCTCATACATATTTGCTGTTCGACTGAATTCTAAAACGTAGGTAGGTTGTTGAGTGTTTTTTATTTTATTTTATTTCAAAAAACGAGGTCCTACTGAGTTGCCGAAAAGCTCCAGAAGTTTCACAACCCCGGTACGCAGCGCATCTGCCCTGCCCCGGATTCTGTCTCCCGATCTGCACCAACACACGTCGATACGCGTAGGCACTAGCGTAAGAACTCCCCCAACAAACAAATCCAGCGAAAGGGAGGAGCAGAGAGAGCACGAGGCCGCACTCGTCTTGAAGCAGACAGCAAAGAGTATGCACCAGCTGGTGGCCCATGAGCAATATAGCTTGCAATAACAACTAACATCCCCGAGTGGCCGAGTGATTGGACCAACGGGACACGAGCGAAAGCCACTGAATCATTAACAATTCCGAGGAGGCTTGTATCCAGTAAGCCAGAGCGTGAGCGAGCAAGTAGTAGTAATGCTGGCGTTCAAGCAATGGCCGTGGACAAGTGCAAGTGATCTCAGCTCAGGGCAGGGCCTATCATTAGAGGGAAGAAGACGAAGAGGAGGTCAGTAGCTTGTCAGGGTGAAATGGTCACCTGCAACTTTGACATCTTTTGGAGGCCATGGCAAATGGGCAATGGACCGGGCGCGTCGCCGTCGGATTTGGTGAAACCAGGACAGGGCCCTGGCCTGAGGAAAGCTTGTTGAATTAGATAAGGTGCGTTGGTTGGGTGATCCCAATCAGCGCTTTTGTTTTATGGCCTCACTCACTCTCTGATGGGGTCTCGTCTCTCTGCGCGCCCAAAGATTTCACCAAATAAAGTAGTTGCGAAATGAAGCGGCCACCGGGGCTCGTCACTGGTGGAGTGGAAGCGCTGCTGCTTTGCTCTGGCCTGGGGAAAAAAGGCACTGAATATTTGGGCAGCCGGCAGCAAATAAAGCGAGAAAACAATGACAGCATGTGTGATGCGTCCATGGCTGTCATGCTCATGAGGTGATTGGTATTCACTCTGGCTCTGGGGGTGGTCGCTGTCCGCTAGAGGTAATGCTCGAGTTCTTTTCGCTGGGGGAAGGTGACCAAAGTGACAGTGCCGTTTCATGACACCGGTGGGAAAGGATGGAAGCACCAGTGATTGGTAGATTGCGTGGAAATGGAATGGTGCTGGAATTGCAGGAATGATGTAATGCAAACGCAGGATGATGAAACCCTGCTCCAGTGTCGAAAAATATGCTCCATACAATACAAAATAAGAAACAAGGGTTGTTCAGTACGGAGGGGGGTGTACAATACGCAAGCAGAAAGGAACAGCGGAGCACTGACAGACGTCGACACCAAACTTGGTTTCTCTATATGTATAATAATACAGTGTCTTCTGATTAACACCACCTAACTTGGATTGTGAAAACTGATGGCTCAAAAATATCAGCGCAAATAACCACCACCTCTTCGTCATGTTATATTTTGCATTAAGCACATGGCATGTGCTGATGCAGACGCTCTGGTGTGAAACCAGGCAGCCGGGTCTGCTTTGATCCTACGTTTCAACTCAGCACTCGGATCAAGCTCTAGAGAGTTACAGCTTCCATCTTATTCAGCACTTGTAACAAAAGAGAACTAACAGACCCAGTTCAAATCCTTCCATCTTATTCAGCTTGCAGGAGAATAGTTCAACGAGGTGGTTACAATTGCCTCCTCTGATAAAATTGCACATAAAGGACATGATAATCCACCAATTGGCATTATATATAATAATTAATTGTGTGACTTGGCATGAGATAATAATTAATTGTGTGACGCTATGATGTCTCAATAAAACAAGTGGAAGTGGAGTACAATGAATGCAAGTACAGAAGTAGCATGATTAAACAATACTTGCACAATGGGATCAAAAGCACAACTATTGTGGTTTTAGATTGCATCATGTGTTGTAGGGTCCAAGGTTTATGGCCGGTCAGATTCATCCTTTAATCAAAAGCAACATTAAGGGCTTTGTCTGAATTCGCAGGGATCTGACCCAATCTTTCCATCCCAATAAACAGGGATCAGCTCTAGTCCCTGTCTATCTAAACAAACCAAACCCTAAGAACATGTTATCTGCAACTGTAGAATGCATCTCAGATCTGCAAAGTTACCCAGAAACATGCCCAAATGTCCTTTAACCTTTTTGATCTCATTTATGTTTCATCTCAACATCTCCTACCAGAAAATGGTATGAAGCTCAGAAGTCAAAAGTGCTATACATACACAATTTTGTGTAGGGTTAACAATTCACAATGCTTTGATTTTTTGTAGGACGCTGAAAACATGTTACCGGAGTGCTCATGCTCCTGAAGATCATGTTAAACAATCAACCAATGGATAGGGTGTTCACAATTCTAAATTTGACCTATATATGGCTATATTGCCTTGGTCTTCTCTAGGGCTGGCTTAACTTCAATCTGTTCCACCCATTTACATAGTATGGTATTTACTTCATCTGGAACTTCATCATGTGGAGCATGCCCTGTTATAATAAATATAATGAGCCAAAAAAAAAACTCCTTTTTTAAGTAAAACAGTAAAAAGGTTAAGATTGATGGGCGTCCAGAGATAAGAGGGGCACACCTGCACTCAACTCTCTGATTTGAACCTTGCTGCAATGCTCTCGGAGCATGGTAACAAACGCCTCAGATTTTGTAAGGGGATCTTTCATACCCTTTGTTTTTCAAATAAAGCAAATAAATAAAATTAACTTCCCACACATTAGCAACCACCAAAGTTGGCAAGAGTAGTAGATATGCCAGTGTATGATTTTGTATTGACAAGTGAGGTTTGTCGATCATATTAGGTACATACCTGGATAACCAATATCTTTCCTCCAAAAGAATCAAATAAGAAGTTAAGAGGAATTGAAAGATTGAAGTTGAATACATTCTCAAGGACTGTTGCAGCACCAGGATCATATGACTGAATCTATTTGTCAAGGAAACCTTCTGCAGACTATGTTGCAGTTAAATGTATGCCAAATATACTGCACAATACAAGGATACAGCCCTTATAATCTGGTCCACAAGTGGCCTGTCCACCCGTTCGGTTCTCTAAACATGTAAAAGTGTTACATATGGATGGAAGGAACTATTGAATTGAAAAATAAATATAGAAGTGACTTCATAATATACATACTGTAGGATAACACTCTTTAAGAATGCCTTCTGCTCTTGCCCTCAAGAAGAGCAAAAGAAGCTGTGCCTGCAACCTGGAAAGCCATGATGATGTTCGTCTTTCCTGCAGATGTTTGCATTTACTAGCATTTAATTTAATTTATAACAAAAATATATTTTGGAGACAATTGTTCAATGTCGGAGATTTTGCGTTTTCTACTAATTCTAGTGACCATTCCTGATAAGTATTCTTTTGATGCAAGCACCATATATATGTATCTTGATGTATCTTGATTACGAAAATGTAAGCGTCACCTATAGATATCACACAGTTCCGATATCAAGTAAAATTTCCACAGTAAGGATTTCCAGAGTTATGTAAGGTTGATGCACTCCATAAAAGCACATCAACAGGGGTAATTAACATTACTAACCAAAAAATTCAATTTGCAGGGCACAATTTTTTCGATATAAGTTGTAGCCAACAGGAACACGGAAATGTATGGGACAGCTGCATGCATAAATCTATTAGCTCCACAAATTGATCTGATGAAAGTTGCAACAGCTATGTAAGGTTGATGTGCATCAACACAGATAATATCTCCATCCCCCAAAAAAAACTTGATGTTTTAGTTTTGTCCTAAGTCAAACTATCTTAAGTTTGACCAAGTTTATATAAAACAATATTTATAGTGTGCCTATTTGATGCCACAAATTCTAACAATTTTATCTATAGATGTGGTCAAACTTAAAATAGTTTGACTTAGGATGAAGTAAAACTTCATGTTTTTGGGGATGGAGGAAGTAATTAATATTACCAAAAACCAAAAAAGTTCAATTTGTAGGGCTATTATTATCAATCTCATTTGTAGTCAACAAGACCATGCAAAGCATAACTAAATTGAATAAAGCACGGAAATTACTCAATAAATTACTAGGATAAAACATTGATTCTTAGTTTTGTAATAAAACCACGGTATGCCTGAGATTTCAGTAAAAGATGTAAATAAGAAAGCATAACTAAATTGAATACAGAAGATCGGTTGCCTTACTTCACTCAGTGGGACGAAGGAGTAATTTGGAACAACTGAACCAGCTGAGTTTAAAAGAACCAGAGATTTTGCAAGAGAAGGCCATAAACCAGCAGCAATGGCACAGATATAACCTGGGAATGTTTGAGAAAGAGAATGACTTCATCAAGATTGTGTTCTGAATAGGGTTGCACATCAACTTAGCAGATATCTCATTAATGTTGTGCTGTGCAAAAAAAAAAAATATGTCCCATCATCTGTATAGCAAATTTTAAATATAACTCATGTACCTCCAATGGAGTTGCCAAGAAGATGAACAGGCTCCTTCACAATATCGACAATAAAGTCTCTCAGTAGTTCTGACCAGAAAAGTTCTGAATAGTTGGCATTTGGTTTCTCTGATTTCCCAAAGCCAACAAGAGTAATTGCCCAAACTCGGTGGCCCATATCAGCAATCTTGTCTATATTGTCACGAAAATGCTCCAGGAAAGCTCCAAAACCATGCACAAGAAGAACAGCTGGGCCTTCATTGCCAAGAAAGGTGTACTGCAGAGGGGGGTTTGAAATTAGGAATTTGTGGCAAGCAACATAAATAAAGTTGTGTACATAGATAAATTTAGACAAACATCCACAACAAGTATACAGTCAAGAATGGTTGAAATAATGAAACAAGAAATTTGCACTAACCGGCATAAATAAAGTTAGAAAGTAAGAAAACAACCTGCACAAGATAACCCTTCCATCTCCAAATTCTTATAGGATATTTCCCCTCGATGCATACTTGGGATTTTGATGCCAAGAGCCAATACCACTGTCATGTAACAATAGATTGTTAAGAGGCAAAAGAAAGTGCTACTTGGTTTGCCTAACAGATAAGCCCAATAGAGGAGGAAAAAGTATGACATTGAAAACAAGATAGTTAAGATATAAAATAAAAATACCTCCATCGAACATATAGCATCAACTGCTGCTGTCACTGTAGGTGTTGATTACCCAAATGGTGATAGAAAACCTGCATTGCGATCTTTTTCATATTGAATAGTCTCCGTGTAAGCTTTCCTCCTAGATATGACTCCAAGCTGAATTGCAGGGCCAAATAAGATGTAGAATGAAGCACCATATCTGGTTTCAGCTATGCGCACTTTATCATGAAGCCTGGATAAAGAGTTAAATCAGGTCAGATATGAAAACTCACTAAGAATTCATATAATACATTAATACCAATGATTTTATTACATAAACAAAATGAAAGAAAAAGTCCTTGGTGAGAATTTAATTGAAGGACAAAAATAGTTGGTGATACATACTCTTGCCAACTAGCATTTCCTGTGCCTTCCAGGTATTTTAGGTAAGCAGCCAAAGCATCCAAAGTAATATCTGTTCCGCCCCTAACTTCCAGTGAGTTTTCTGATGCAAACATTGAGTTTATAATCCTCTTTCTTGATGCACCAGAATCCGTGGTGATATCCTCTATGTTTTCTCCATTGCTGGTGCTTAATGTAGCATTACTTTTGATCTTCCTTTGACTGATTGTCTTTTTAAGAATTGATATTGCGGACATGCTCTTGAGAGGAGCCCAATTATCCTCTGGTGCTATGTCTTTCAGGAAAATTTTTAATTCTTCCAGAGTGGGTAGAGAACCTGAATAGAGAATTATTAGCTAAATGGGAACACAAAAATGTCCAAAGAAATGGGTAAAATAGCAGAGTGAAATACATCAGCATCTTTAAACTTGTCCAGAGATGTCATGCAAGTCCTGGAACTATTGATTTGCAGTTTCACAGCCCTGAACTTGCTACCCTCATAAGCAGTGTTAATCAGCTTACATGACATCCCGTCAGACCTGCTTCTGGCTTATCAGATTTGCAGTTTCTGTGGGTGTTTCTTAGAAAAGCTCTTCCAGACCTGCTTCTGGGCTTATCAGATTTTGTAGTAGTAAAGTCAGATTCTGCAGGCTTGTGGCCTCTCCAGAAGCTCCTCAGAAGCAGGATACTTGTTTCAGCTTCTAGCTTCTGAGAAGCCAAAGCCACAGAAGCTCAAACAGACAGGGTTGCAGGCCTGTTGTAAGTTCGTAGTCATGGAACTGGAAATTAATAGTTCGGGACCAAGATGACACCCTTGAACAAGTTTAGTGACTGCTGGTACATTTGACTCAATAGCATACAATCCAGAAAGAATAGAATTATAGTGCACCTGTGTCTAACTCCAAATTTAGAGCAGGCAAAGTTGCCGCAGCAAGAGGTGTGGCCAATGGTAATTTTTTCTTTAAAAATTCGACATGTGATGTCAATACAGCTTCCAAATTCTAGTATAATGAATACTTCAGCTATCAGCATGTCATATATAAGTTATTAGAGGATAAAAGGAGAGGTTGTAATTAAATTACCTTATAGTCATACAGTGGGGCACTCCAAGCCACTATCTTGGGAGGGCTTCCCCACGAGAACGACCCATTAGATAAAGATGATTCAACATTCGCCAGAACATCACGGACTCTATATTCAACTTCTTCTTCTGTAAAAATGAGACCTGCTTGTACCTGTTATGCTCCATCAGTGCATCAACATTGCAACCAGAAGATACTTATGTTAGATAGCTAGATGCGAACCTACATGTAAACTCTTAAGCTCAATGCTCAATATATAAACCTTGCATAGTGACCTCATTCACAAGCTTCAGAACGACATCTTCAGCGTTTCACAGGCCAACGAGCAAATCAGAATCTTGAGATTTCAACGCCATTTTAAGATCTTTCAGAGCAAATAGCAGTAGTTCCAGCATTTTATCTGAATAGCCTGCAAGTGATGGGGAAAATTATATAGATGCTTAGTTCAATGATGCTACTAATCTTAACAGTGTGGAAGCAGGGCTGGTAACCAACAAGGCATTAATTAACAATTAACAAACCCATCCTAATTCTGCCAAACAAACTATAGGAAGAACTAGCAAATGAATGAGTTTAAGATGTCCTATAAGATGGACACAGTTGTGCAGTCTGTACTAAGCTGCAACTTAGACAATGGCACTACCAACCAGCAAAATCAAATCCAACAGCACTGCAAAAAAGTAGTAAAATCACTGTGCGCCACGCCGCCACCTAGTAAGCCATTGTAACGATCCTGCTGTAGCAGGAAATCAATAGGCTGAGACTGCATGCAGTCTTAATTTGTGATCTTAATCTTAGCAATTCTGGTCCAGGATTTTGGTGACAGTACTTCTCCCAAGAGGCAGCAACTACAATGCAGTTCAAGGCAGAAATGGTTTCAACGTCTAGTAGCTTTTGATGCAAAGCAGCACATGTTTAATGCCACTAAACTTCAAGGTAGCAGCAAGTAGCGAGTTACACAGTGATGGCAGATAGCCCGGACTAACTTCGCTTTAGCAGTGGACACTTGCATGCTCAGTGATCAACTTCAGCTTTGGCGCCACGCTGGACGCACGAGAGACGGTACAGAAGAAGCCCATCACACCTCGCGCACTATTCACAATTGCCACACCCCAACAATCAACCGGATCGGACGTCTAGCACCAACACAAGCAACATACCGGCGAGGATGCGTCGGTCGAAGACGTAGAGCGGCACCACGGGGCGGCGCGGCTCCGAGACGGCGGCGGCGAGGCCCGGGTGGTCATCGATGCGGAGATCATGCTTAAACCACACCACCGCGGCCGCGCCCTCGTCCCTCACGGGGGTGGCGGCATTGGAGGCGACGATCCGGCCCTGGCATCGGCCCCGCAGGACCCGACGGGGGCGGTGGGGCGGGGCTGGGAGAAGCGGCCCGAGCCGGAGCGCGAACAGAGCCATGGGAGGGGCTGCGCGGAGGCGTCAGCGCGAGCAGCCATAGGCGGGGATAAGAAGGGCGGGGCTAGGGCGCGCCCATGGCGAAATTGTGGCAGAGGGCGGCTGCTCGGAGTCGCGCGTGAATTTTCTGTGGCGGAGGACGGCGGCTGCTTTGGCCAGTGCAGCAGTGGGGCTTCGCAGCCGCAAGCCCGCAGCCGCAGGTTCGCAGCAGAGACCAGGGGGATGTCGCGGGGAAGAAAACAGTTAAACAGCACATGCCCAGGTCCGTTGCAAAGAGCTACTATATAAGCGAAAATAGCAGAGCGGCAAATCTGCAGCACGCAGATTTGGGCCAAAAATGAAAGGAAAATGCAAGAATTACCCAGCACTCCAGCTGTTATTTGCAGAAGTTCCGTGCTGTTGTATCAATAATGTGGAGAGAACCCTCACAAAAAAAATTGTGGAAAGAACTCATTCTTCATCAGTAAAGCGAGCTGACAGTCTGTATTTCGAAGATTGAATAGAAACGTATTTACCACACATGACACCATCAACTGAGATCAATTGAAGTTACAAATTTGCATTCCGCTCTCCTTGAACAACTGTAATTTACCCCACAAGGATACTATTATTTATCATAACTATTGTGCGTCATTGCCTCAAAAAAAAAAATATCGTGCGTCATCTTCATGTACTCTTTTCAGCAACCATGCTTGATTCAGCAAATTATCGTTATGGAAGCAACTTGCAGTAGCTTCCTCCGTGATCTGGGCACAGCAGGATCCCCGGTGCTTGCCAACATCTCTTCCTGAAGCCTGAACTCTATAAACCTTTTACAGTACTCACGACCGATAAGTCACGGTAGTTTTCACATCAAAAAAATATATTATTCCTGTAATGTTCAGATTCCAACTGATAGTGCAGGCTTTGTGTCCCATGGAAACCATGTACAAGTTTCTTTCTCATTATATGATATAAAAGACTTCACTTCAGCAAATCAACAGCAGCTGGAGTCCTGCCCCTAAGTTCTCTATCTTGATGCATTAATTGGATGTACTGTCATTGTGTTATCTCCGTGGATGTTGATCCTTCTAGGGTTCCTAACGCCAAAACCACACTTGCCAGAAGCCAGTGAGGATTCATATCTGAAAAATCAAGATGTCTCCAACTTTAGATGCACCAAAGCTTAGGCACAGCTCACTTAACGCGAAAGAGCATGAATACTGCAGTAAAAGAAAGAAACGGCAAATGGTAGGTTTGATCCAAAAATCTTTATCTTCACAACTACCAAGCTATTAAAAGTGCCAAATAAAACAAGGGTTTGTCTGTGCAATTATGATTCGTATTATGGTTTATCAGAAGAGGGCATATCTTATTCAAGCTAACCAGCAAGATAAAATCAGACAAAGCTCCTAATACTCCGCTAGAGGCACTTCAGCAAGAAAATTGTCCATGCTCTCCAGTTTCTGCCACATCTACAGCTATTTTCTTGCAGAACTGTTCCTTTATATGCAACAGAAATTAAAGCTCAATAGTTTGTTCTTCATATGTCAAGTGAGATACCTTAAGGTACTGCTAGAGATTGTGTTTGAACCACACTGCCTTCCCATCATCTGCAACAATTCTGCCTCAGTACAATCCTCATCCTTACAAACACAAGCGATCACTGAACTCCAGCTCTCAGCATGTGGAACCACTCCAAGATCAAGCATCCAACTCATAATTTGTGCAGCCCCTTCTATTTTGCCAACTGTACAGCAACCCTTGATAACTGAATGAAACACTGAGAAGTGTGGCACAAGCCCTTTACCAACCATATCCACCAGGTAAGCCTTCGCCTTATCGTATAATCCACTTACACACAGCCCATTCACCACTGTGGCATATGTCACTGCATTCGGTGCGCATCCACCCTCCACCATATCACCAACAACCGTGCAGGCATCCAGTGGCCGCCCCTCGCGGCACATCCCGACAATGACCGTGTGGTAATGCACAATGTCAGGGGAGACTCCACGGCCTCGCATGAGACAGAGCAGGCGGTATGCCTCTCGGAGCTGCTTCTTGCGGCATAGAGCATTCAGCACCGTGGTGTAAGCCAGCGGATCAGCAGGGATGCCCCTGTGCAGCATTTCGTCGAGCAGTGTAGCCGCTGTGCGAACCTGGGCCTTGCGGCAGAGTGATTGGGTAAGTATGCGGTAGGTATCGGCATCGGGCGATACATGGAGCGAGCGGAGGCGGTGGAAGAGTGAGAGTGACACGGCGACGTGGCCGGATCGAGCCGCGGCGTCGATTAGCAGGTTGTGGGCGGCGAGGACGAGCGGAGCGGGGAGAGGTAGCCGCGAGGAGACGAGGCGAAGCAGGTGAAGCGCAGACGGGAAGTGGGACGGGGTGGAGGACAGGGCGCCGAGGAGGCGGAGGAGGAGCTGCGGGTGGAGCGGCAGAGGGCTGGGCCCCGAGACGAAGAGGGAGTTGACGGTGGAAAGGAAGAGCTGCGGCGGCCGGCGGAGGCGGAGCACCGCGAGGAGAAGCGGGAGCAGGAGGCGCGGGGACGGCGGGGACGGGAGGCGGCGCAGGAGCGCGAGCGCATGGGGTAGGTGGTCGCGGCGGCGGGCGAGGCGGAGCAGGAGGGAGTGGATCGTGGCAGGGTGCGGTGTGGTGGTCGGGAAGGTGACGGTGACGAGCTCCAGCGCGAGGAGCGGGTCCTGCTGCGACGTCACCCGCTTGTGCAGCCGCGCCGGCGAGATCGGCGGCGGCGATGGGAGCATCGGCGCGGCTGTAATGGCGGCGTGGGTTAGCAGCGGCCAGTGGGCTACACAGCCTACAGAAGCCGTGAGACGAGAGTGGTAGCATTATGGACTGGACTGAAAAGTGGGCCGAGATGTGTTCCGCTCTTCGATTTCGGGCCGATGACCGCTCCTGTAATCGTTTGCGCCTTCAAACGGATGCAGCTGTGTCGTGATATTGGGCTTCGTTTAGTTGGGCCCGTAATTAGTTCAAACAATTTTGTTCAAGCAAATTTGCTTCGCCTTTTCACTCTCTCAGTGGTCAGTGCTCTCATATTGAGCGCTGTCATCCTGCATGTGTGCAGAAAATGCTGTTGCTGCCTCCAAAAAAAAAAAAATGCTGTTGGTGCACAGTATATGTACATAAGTAAAGAGGTGTCAATCAAAGATTTGCAAGATCACACCACAGCTGATGTCGGTTTCTTTGTTAAGTACTTTATTTAAAGTCCATTTATTTATTAGTTGAATTTCTACATGAGTCATTTAGTTCTGAAGTTCTGGGGGCACATTTAAAAGCCAATCTCTACATGGGTCAGGCAGTGTCTATTCCTAGAGGAGTTCGCGGCTACATGGATCGTACTAGTTCAGAGAAGAATGTCATCAGCATGACGGCATAGGCATCTGGTGCCTTGTGGCCGTTAAAGAGTGAGGGTATATGTAGCTTGTAGCGAGCCAAGTAGGCAGAAAAACGGCGATGCTGCACTGCACGAACTGAGGGCCACCAAGCTGAGGGATGCTATAATCATGCTGGGCAGCCACGATTGTTGGGTTTATTCCAGATGCTAGTCCAACAGGGGGGTGTTTTGTTAGCAACGCTTAGTCCAGATGCATGCCAGCAAGCGCCGGCGGATGTTCTATGAAACTATCTGCCTCGGCAGATATTTCCTCGTGATCGCATATCCACCAGATTACTTGTGCACGGGCACCAGCGCCACTAGAGAGAGAACCGAGAAGATATTTTCCTCATTCGTCCGGTGGCGTATCTCCGGAGCGATCGAGCAGACGTCGCCCCCGTAAGCCGTAACCACCTGTAAAGCGTGTGTTTGGTTTACTGGAAGCGGTAATGATGATTCCAGAATGAACCCATCTCCTCCACACGTTTCCGCTCATCACGCGCGCACGCAGCCACGCGATGGTGGCCAGACGCCAGAGTCCGGGGCCAGCCAGCTTGCCCGACGCAGCTCCGCCTCTCGTTTCGCCCTCTTTCTTCGCTGGTCTGCGCCCCGATCCGCTTTTGCCTCCGCCTCTCCAGCCACCTCCTCTACCGCTCCTCTTGAGACCGAGAACGTTCGATGCTCCGGCGGCACGACAAGTCGACGAAGCCCCGGCGTTCTCTACCACGGAAAGTGTAGATACCACGATGGCGACCCTCGACCGGTCCGTCCAGAAGTGTCCGCCCCTGCCGCCTAAAGCACCGATCGGGAAAAAAAGATCTTTTGCACCAAAATATCTGCGCGAACTTTCAAAATACAAAATATCTGCGCGCGTCCCCGGAAGCTGACGCAGCTGGGTGTGGCGGTAGCGGGAGAAAACAGGAAGAAAAAGCAACGGCCAACGGACAGCCTGAGCACTTGGTGGCGATGGGCATGATGAGTCAGTCCCGGGAGGCCGGAGCGCCACCCACTGCCACGGCCCACGGTTTGGTTCCTCGATTCGTCTCCTCTCCATAGATACGATACGAGGCCAGAGGCCACCCCCGAGATATTTCCCATTTTCCCGAGAACGACGCCACCAGCTGCCGGGGCGCGATCGTGCGCTCGTGTTCGTGGGCGCACGGGCACGGCGCGGGGCATATACTTGGCCTGCGGTCCAGCGTCGTCCCCGGTGCTCCACGCGAACGCCGCGGTGGAAACGCAATCCACATGGCCCCCGCAAAAGGGTGCAAGTTTTACGGATTGCTTTGGCGACCGTCGGCGACACCGGCGGATGCTGAAAACTCCTCTCACGCGTCTGGCCACGGAAAATTGACAGATGGGCGACAGGTCCACGCCGAGCCACGTGAAGGCACAATGCGCCCGCTTCCTTTCCCACGACCGACCGATGGATCACTCGGTGAGATCTCAAATCAGGTAGGCCGGCTTGAGGACAGGATTCCTCACGCATGACATGATATTATCCCATCGCGATCAATGAATTGGTCCGCCCGTCTAAACTGGAGCCTTTTTCACGTGCGCCATTATAAAAGACGACCTCAGCCCTCTATGTCACTGAAAAGATGGTTTCGGCTTGTGTGATCAACACCATATTTGTTTTTTTCTTCGTGTCATTCCGTCCATTTAAGCTGTTAACGGTGTCAAACTATCATGAAAAAAATACCGAAATACCCTCAGCTTTAATCATAATGGCATGTAGGAATGTTTCTATTTAAGTATAGATGATTGTCCTTGCTGTCAAATTGCAGGATCCTCTTCAATCCAAACTCCAAATACTTCGGGGAAAGAATACAAAATGAAGAAAATAAAATCGCTATCTTTTGTCTACATGCTTAATAGGACTAGCCAATGGATACCTCTTTTCACTCATCGATTCTCCTGTGGTTGAACTGTTTGTTGGTATCTTCAACAATTACATGTTTAAAAGAAATTCTGACAAACTAGGGTATGCACTTGAGTTTTCTCCCTGCGTAAGGATCAAGAGTTCTCCTATTATTGTGAGGGCTTACAGTGAATGCTACTTATAGGGCGTATTTGGTTGGCCTGGCGCTCGCATGCATGCATCCGCTGGTGCAGGAATTGCGTGTTTGGCTGAATGTATGGCCGCCAGGGCCAGGCCGCTCGCATGCAAAATGCCTCCCTAAGCCAGGCTCTGCAGAAACGCGGATCACTTCCGTTTTTATCGGGCCTGGCTAAGATGAGCGTGCGTGATGGCTCGTGCGAGAGAGAGGAGATGCAGCAAGCAAGCAGAGGAACAGGTAACCAAACAGCTAGTGTACTCATCCTGTGTATATCCGTTCTATCAACCAAACATCAAGGTACTGCATGCAGCTAGTCTGTCCCAGATTAGCCTGGCTGATAGGAGCGAGGCAGGCTCTGCTCATCAACAAACCAAACACGCCCATAGCGTTTTCATTTTTTCTGCAGGGGTCTATGCTGCAAGTCACCTCCATTGTTGACCGAGTCTTGTATTATCGTGAGGGCTTTCGTCGTGGTTGCTTACATGGTGGTGTTGACTTGTATGTTGTTTTTAGCCCCGCAATTAACTGATAATTGTTAACATGTTAGTAGGGAAACCTTTTCTCTCGATTAAATGTATATGTAGTCATGGTAGATTTTCTGTTGTTTCTTATAGGTTTTTCTGTTGTTTCTTATATGTATCTTTTAAAATTATTCTAAGACATAATCTTTTTAAAACCATGCTGCATGAAGGATGGAAAACTTACAAGCTACAGCTTATTTATTTGTTAAGTTGTTTCAGAAAATGAATTTGAAGGTTTTTGTATTGTTTCCGTGTTAGATAGAAGCAATGTTTTGAGCACAGCTGAGTTTGCCCCAGTAACATCATACTTGTTTATATATATATATATATATATATATATATATATAAAATATCTAAATACAACCGGTGATAGCTGTCTACCGGGGGTGCGGTAGCCGCCCGCTCACCGAAATGGCGAGGCAACTCTGTCTTGCACCTTTCCCTACTGACATCGTCTTATTTGGGAAATCGCCGGGACCACGCCGTATGCTTTGCACACCATCGCTTTCTACCTCTGACACACAGCAGCAGCCACGTAGGAGTATACTGTATATTCAACAAATGACAGCATGCATGTAAACTAGCAGCTTTTATTTTTCCCATGGCATTTCTTCAACGATGATCTCTGATTAGCAAATGGTTTTATAGTGTGGTCGAATCAGGCACATCCAGAATGTTTGGTCGTGTCTAGCAGATTGAAAAAGAAATATATATCATGACCGTACTCCACCTGTCCCTAAATAAGTGTCGCTTCGCTTTCTGAGAAATAAATATTAGTAATTTTTATAAATAATAAGTATCATCAATTAGTATCATAATTAATATCATTGAAAAGATATTTGAATCTAGTTTTTTAATAAATTTATTTAGAGATACAAATATTGTATATATTTTCTACAAATTCAGTCAAACTTGTGGCACATATCTCATGGCGACACTTAAAAAAGGACGGAGGGAGTACGTTCTAACTTTTATTATTTTTTATTCAAATAAAATATGGTCATGTAGGATTTTGTTTTGGGGATAAAACATAAGAAATATCACAGTGAAAAAAGATTATAAATCAGATATATTGTTTTAAAAAATATTAGCAATCGATGCTTGATTAACTAAAATTTTGAACCCTGCATGCAAGCCAGCTTTTTCAGCCGTGATTAAGGGGTCACGAGATGGAGCACAGTGAGACGCTGGTCCCCCCTGCATAGCGGCCGGCTTTTTTTTTTTTTTTGAAAACAATAGCTGCCGGCTTTGAATCCTACCTGAAAAAAACAAGGTGGCTAGTCCCTATGTGTACGAACAGAACCTGCAAAAGCTTCTCTGGCCTATGCCGATCTGAGAAATGGAGCACAGCCGTTCGTATCAGTTTTGAGGATACGTGTCCACAATCCAGTACCGATGCCAGCTACCACCCTCCCCGTGGGCAGCTATCACCCGTTGTAGAAAATCCATTCACCAAGTCAGTTTGTTTGGTTTCTCTGTGAAACCAGTAGAAACATAGTTGTTTCTTTCTGGAAGAATGCTTCTAAACAGTTCCAATGTCATACCTCCCTGCTTATTGGCAGTGATGAAGCAATGATGGAAAAAAAATACAACAAGATTGTTGAAAGTTGCAAGAATGGCTTTTCCTATTGGCATTGTTGCTACTACTGTTGGCTGCATTCATGAATTGTGTAAGCAGAAAATTAAGCTTTCTGATCCATCTAGAGATGCCATGTTCAGTTTTGAAGATTCATATGTGCAAGCAATATTGATAAGTGGTACTTCACTAATTATCGGGTACCTGGATAAGGGGTACCCAAAACACACGAATAATAGAAATAATCCTCGATCAAGAACACACAAACCTACAAAAAAACCCAACATCTACGCCCAAAGTACAGGGCCGCCCACGAACGGGACATACCAGGCCGAAATAGCCACCCGCTCGACGAGGTCCTCGAATGACGTAAGTCCACCCGAGCGGACGACCCCCCCCTCCCCGGTCGACTACCGCTCCAGCCGACTCACCTACTCCCTATACGGGACCCAGAGAATTTATTGCCTCCACCCACTCTCACCTAACTCCATGGCTACAGCAGTATTACAGTGACCCAGTACAAAGGGTCAAATCCTCCTTTTACCGCCCATCCCCGGAGAAACGGTGACTCGTACTGCCACTATTGCTCCATGCCGAGCATTGTGCCCCGTCAGGCACCCCATCGAGATGCAGTTGTCTGCATCTGTACCATATTTCTCGGAGCTCGGTCTCGTCTGCAGGGCCTCGACCCCCTTGTGATACCCCTTGACCCGGTCTCCAGTGCCTCCAGTCAACACTCCAACAACTCCCGCACGTCTCAACAGGGATTAGCACGCCCGTCATAGGGACGCGGGTCTTTCATCGCCCATCGCCGACATCACCGTGACGCACCTGAAGGACGGAGGCCATGCCCGGCGCACGCCTCTACAGTAACGACTACATGATTGACATCACCCCTCGATGTCATCGCTTACGATAGCCCTACACAAGACGACTCCTTTAGGGTTTTCTGTACACCTGAGCCTCCCCTTGGCCTATAAAAGGGGACGCCAGGGGCTAGCTTCGGGCATGGCAACAACAATATGCATTTGGCACAACACCATTTCTACGCTCAAGGCATAGGGCTAGCAACTCTAGACTTAGGCCTCACACCCCATCTTACTCTCCTTCGCTTGTAATACCCCCTGTACAAGCACTTTGGTGCAAGAAAATATAACACCTCTCCCCCCGCTGGACGTAGGGCCTTCTCTTGCCCGAACCAGGATAAAAACTGTGTGTTCTTCTTGCACAACCATCTAGATTAGGGAGCACGCATCATTATACTCGTTGGGTCCCCGTCCACGGGATAGAACATCGACACTAATACTACATTCCATTAATCATCCTACTTCTCTCTGAAATGAAAATGTGTTACTGAGTTCTTATACATTGTTGTACCAATGTTATGTTCCTCTGTATGTGTCGTGCTAGATTTATGTAATCTGCACTCATTCATCCTACATATGTGTCCCTTCTTATCACTTTATTGAAGTATTTGCATGTAGTATTTGTACTTCTTGGTACATATTGACTTTACATGTTACGAACCCTAAGGTTATTAGGTATTAGGGGTGCACACCACCAACAAGATAGCTATGCAGTTTTTTTAGGGTGGGGGGTTAAACTAGATGAGAAGGGGATCTGTTGACCACTTTGTTGATTGATTCCAAATGACTGTTGTGCCTCTGTTTATATAGAACTGGCACCTAACAACCTGATAATTATCCAAGCTAGCTTATCTTATCTCATGACGTGAAGGATAGATGGGTGGCCCTCCAGCCAAGCCATAACAGTGCACCATGTATTTCAAGTCCTTAGAACTTACAAAAGTTTGATGTGTAATATTGCCCAATTGGATTGCAAGATTCATGGATATGGGAATAGCCATCCAATTCTTCAAACCATGACTTTTTATAATTGATTATCATCTCTTGTTAGGAATGAATCTTGTTCAATCAACCTGTTTCTAGCTTTGATCTGCAATATCTTCACTCTTGTTTAGATTGACAATATGATAGCGATATATCTATGTTTGTCTAAAGAATGCTTTCATAGTACATTTTTAGGATTTTGTTATATGCTTAGAGATTACATACTGTAAAGGCACAATGATGCTTTAAGAGGAAGAGCTAATTTTTTTATTTATGCTTTCTCAGCATCTCATTTCCTTTGGCCTATATTAGTGTTAGCTTTCATGAACTGGTGGGGTTAACCTCACTGTTGACACCTCTAACACCACTTAAGCTAGGTTGTCAT
This sequence comes from Bothriochloa decipiens, assembly GCA_023333625.1. NCBI lineage: Eukaryota > Viridiplantae > Streptophyta > Magnoliopsida > Poales > Poaceae > Bothriochloa > Bothriochloa decipiens. The sequence continues at coordinate 51,846,358 of CM041630.1, read as the reverse complement.
CCCTAGCATGGCGTCAGAGGTGCTGGTATTAAATGCATATGCTTTCCAGAAATGAATGAGGAATCCGCAAGCGCACAGATAATACCGATGTAGCATTTTAACCGGGAGTAATCCAGGTATCGTTATTTATATTTTTACCACTGGAAAGGGAATTCTTATGTATAATGAGCAATGAGCACTGCATGTGATAATGGAGAGCTTAATGGTGTCTTATCTATCTTCTTATATAGGGTGTCACATAAGATAAATATATATATGAATGAATGGTAAGTGGCAAGGATAAATGAGAGCACATAGCCACATAAAATAATGATAATCATCGCAATAGAGTACTCTAAGTTTATAACACTAGCATGAACTAGAACGATCTACAAGAATAAATCCTAAGTTATTCTAACTATAACATCAAAGCATATAATGATTAGTGCAATTACACCTAGCAATCATGGCAGAAAAAGGTTACATCTATGCATAGCGATATTACCAAGGAAAATCAAGAACAGAGCAATCACTTCCCTGTAATAGTGGTGTTCTACTAATCCTATACTCGGGAGGACTACAAAGGACTCAACAAGACTGTCACTCTCGTGACGATCTGGAATATAGGGTGCAATTACAGATAAATACGGTCTAGACAACACGCCTACACAATATTTACCACTCACCCATCGATCTAATGAGCAAGCACTATACGATCCTATGCATAAACATAATTCTAATCTAACTATGCTAAGCATATAATCAAAGTAAACTAAGAACAATATAATTGAGAACATAAGCAAATAGAGCAAAGTCATTTCTGATATAGTAGAATAGAATAAAGTACTATTCATAGTAGCAAGAACAATAATGAATATTACAATAAAGTAGAAGAAATTACAAAGAACATTGACAGATCCGAACTCCAAGCTAGTCTTGACTCCCTCTAGATCTATTCCTATGTAGCTATGCTACTAAACTATGGAGCTCTAATTGAGATGGTGGCTCTAGGGCTTCTCTGGAGATGAGGTTAAATTCTCCAAATGAATTCTTGAATGAATTCGAGAATGAACTAGGGCTTCTCCGAGGGCCAGGAGCCCTGAATATATAGCCCCCTAGGATGCACCACAGCCCTTGGAACAAATCGACCTAAATGGACGCTTCATATTGATCCTCAAGGTCGGTGGAGGCAGGATCCGCGAGGTCACTCCCCATTGGTGGAGATGGCCGGGCGGCCGCCCCTGCCCTTGGGCGGGCGCCCATGGCTGGCTGCCATGTAGGCCCAGCTTCACAGGGGTGCCTCCTCGAGTCTTCTAGAGTATTCTTTGATTGTGGGCGTGGTATTCTCTCTATGTAAATTCGACATGTGGACCTCTTTTGGTTCTTTTCTGATAACCCCCTGCAGAAATAGACAATCACCAAAACTCGTGGAATTCTGTTAGTGTAACCCCTATAACTAGATGGTATTCATGTTTTAATCCTTTCTCACGTTATGTTGACGGTTAAAATTGATACTTATCTACCATCAACAAACTCTCCTAAGCTTACCTTTTGCTCCTCCCTGAGCAAATATAGACTCAGTGATGGATCAGGAGTTGCTACAATGCTTTCATGCCTCATAAGTTCACATGTCTTCAAACAAGAACTCTCCTCTGGATTAGAGTGAACTATTCTAACTCAAAATTTACCCATATTACCTTTCACCATGGGGCTTGTAGCCGTTACTTGGGTCTTGAGCAGTTGAAAGACAGAACGATCAAGTCAAGCGCTATGTTTCTCGCTCTTTGATCAACTATTATTTTAGAGTTTTTGCAAGATTTTTAAAATAAAACTCAGATATTCCTTGTATGACCCTTTCAAGTCTCTCATTTGTGGTATTTCTAGATCCTCTCTAAGGCAAGTGTAAGGTATGCCTGCCTTCTCTCTTCTCTCAGAATATATGGTATTTGTGGAACTAAGATATAGTGAGGTTGCCTTCTCTCTCTCACCCTATATCTAATAAGCTTTTGTGGAGCTCATAGGTGAGGAGGTGACTCAGAACCTACTTGCATATATTGCGCAGTTAAACCATGGATCCAGAGGCACTAGTCATATAATCAAGTCATATGCATGTGAATGAGGGGAATGAATGATGATGATAAATAAGGAGATGATTATGAGAGGTGATTAATGATGGTGAAGATCTAATTCTACACTTGCTCCTTGGGGATAACATACCTCCCTATTTAGTAACTCTGAAATTCTTTGAAGAGGAGGACTTGGCTGCTTTATCACTTAGGACTTTTGTCCTCTTTCTCTTTCTTCTTCTTTTTTTGAGCAACCAATCCTCTTGATACAACTATAGAAATAAGGAGTATAAATTGAAATAATTGGAGCTTTATTGCACAATAAAAAAAGATATGATGACGATAAATATTTTTGGGTGTTCACTCCCAGTGTAGGAGTTAGAATATTTTCTGAGTGAATCTGGATGGGGAATATGTTTGTAAATGGATGGATGCGTACTCCCAGGGTAGGAGCAGCATAGGTGCATGTTTCCAGCGTAGAAACAACATGTAATGTGGTGTGTGTATATGTGGGTGGTACTTCCAGGAACAGAAGTAGCACAGAGTGAATGAAGCGTAGCAGATGTAAGTGGGTGCATACCTCTGAGGATAGAAGCAACATATATCAATGGATGGAGAGCACATAGTATTGACTTTAACCGCATGACCGATTTCTAAGGGTCAACACAGATTAACTACCCTCAATACCTACAGAGTGGTATATAAGTGGATGGCTTTCCTAATCTAGTAAGCATGAGTATTTGGCTGTGGTAGGAATTTTAAACTCTCGTCATAAAGAAACTCATCATGCAGCAATTTAAGATTTTCACAAATAAATTCTCCAGAACTCTAGTGTCTCTAGGAGCAAAATGGACAGCAGCTCAAAACTTTGCCATATATTATCCGTCAACTACCTAGACTTAGATCAAGCATTTGTAACCCACGGGTTTCAGGCTCAAACCAAATCTTAAATCTAAATAGTTATGTCTAAAACTCAGAAAAGTGTAAGGTTGAAAACTAGATACTTAAAAGGAATTACGGCAGAGCAACTATTCATTATTTCCATATAGAGTTTATTCTAAGGGTTCATTTTAGCAACAGATTCTTTAAAGAGCTCTTCTTTAATTTAGCTGACAAAATTACACAAAAGAAAAATTATAGAAATAAATAGGTAAATTTTTATTTGGGTTTTTAAGGTTATTCATCTTTTTAGTTGTTTCAAATTTAATATAGCACACTTAGTAAATAGGCGAGTAAGGGATACTTAGCTTGATACACGGAGGTTGCTCTCCCCCAAGCTAGATGTTGACATAGTCTGTTGATGTTGCTGACTGGTAGTAAAGGCATACTGCTCCTCCTAGAGTGTCGTGGGTGGTTGCTGTTGGAAACAGTGCTTGGAGACATCACTCCGACAGGGGCCGGGACGTCCTTCTGCCTGTTAGCTCTTCTTGATCCTTTAAGTTCTGTGAAGCTCAAATAGATATGAAAGCTTGTGGAACTGATTAAGCGTTAGTGATAAATCTTTAAGTCTTGGATGTCTAGAACCTTCCTAACCCATTTATCTTTTAGCAGAATCTCAATATATTTTTATAGTTTTATATTTATGGTATGCAAACAGAAAAACATAACTATGATGAAAAATTATTTTTATGCCACTACAGTGGATAACTGCGTGAGCTGTTGCACCACATATTGTTCACATGGGGCTTAGCATTTTTCTAGATGCAATGCATGACATATTTTTATTTTCTTTTTCTAATACAGAAACTGTAAGGTAAAGATGCAACTAATTATGCATTTAGGAAAAGTAGATATGCAAAAGGGAAATGTAATGCTGAAAAGTAAAATTACAGATAAATACCAAGTTACCTCTTGGCGTGGCGTTCGGTGATTTTAAGTCCTCCGAATAGGACCTTCTTGTTTTCTCATTGTTCAAGGGGCGCGTCGGACGGCGCCACTGGTACTGCGTCTTGTGCAGGTTTTGATTCTAAATTTAACTTTGCTTTCCATACCTTCCTTGCTGGTGATAGTGACTTGGAGGAGGAAGCTTCTGTGATCACTATCTCTTCTTCTGCTAGTGGTACCTCTTCTACCTCTTCGGCGGCGTTCTCCTCATTGGGGTACCGATCTTTGAATCTTGACACTTGTCCTTCATAGTCATCCCATCCATCTACGATGATCTTCTTCTTCTGGTGATGGGTACGCTGCCTTTTCCTTGACCTGCTTTTCTTAGGCTCCTCGTCAATTATATAATTATCATTGAAATGTTGGCATACCTTTTCTGAGAGGAAGTGGAAGTGGATCTCCCTGTTCCAATGTAGATGATGGCCTGTAGTGTTGAGGAACGACCTCCCTAGGATGATGGGTGGATCATACTCTTCTTCACCCATGTCGATGACTAGGAAGTCAGTGGGGATATAGTGGTCGTCGATCTAGACACGGACGTCTTTGGCTAACCTTCCACGAAGCGAAAGGATTGGTCCACTATCTGCAGCTGCGCATAGGTGGGGTCCAAAGACATAGTACCATATAGATATTCATAAGTTATCTTGGCCATTATGTTGACGCCCGATCTGGTGTCACATATAGCCTTGTTGAAGGAGCACCTGTTGATGGAACATTGAATGGTTAGAACATCTGGGTCGTCCTTCTTGATCAGATGCGGAGACTTGAGCTGGTGGTCAGGCTCTCTATGGACTGCAGTGACCATACTTACTGTCTCCATCTTCTAGGCCTTCTTATTGTTGCCCTTATTCTTGATCTTGGTTTTGATCTTGGTCTTGTTCCTCCTGTCGATGGTCTCCTTCTCTAGCTCATAAGGGTACTGAGGGTGTGCTAGAAATTGCAACACCCTGTCCTTGAAGAAGAAGGTTTCACGCTTGCCCTTGATGTGGAAGATGATCTTGGCAGTGTTAGAGTAGATGATGGCCCCAGCAGTGTTCAAGAATGGTCGTCCAAAAATGATGGGGGACCTCTCGTCACTGCCCGTGTCCACTACCATGAAGTCTGTAGGGACGTACGAGCTGCCTACTCACATGGATGTCTTCCAGGGTTCCCGTTGGGTAGCAGAGTGACTGGTCTGCAAGCTGCCCGTGTCCACTACCATGAAGTCTGTAGAGACGTACGAGCTACCTACTCACACATGGATGTCTTCCAGGGTTCCCGTTGGGCAGCAGAGTGACTGGTCTGCAAGCTGCAAGCACATGGTTGTGTATAATAAAGGACAATTGAACATTTTCTCATATATCACCTTAGGCATGAAGTTGACGCTTGCGCCGAAGTCACAGATCGCCTCGTTGAAGTTAACACTTCCAATGGAGATCGGAACAACTGGTCTCCCTGGATCACCCTTCTTGATTGGCAGAGTCAAGTCAATCCATGATCCTCTAGAAGGGTCACTCCAGTAGCTTTCTGCATTGAATATGTCTACAAGATTTGCAGTTTCTAACCCTTCCGGTTGCCCCGGAATCTTACCTTGGTTGGCGGAGGGAACAAAGTTGGCATGCTATTACAACTAAGATTCTAGCATCTTATTGAAACTAAGCTGATTCTTTATAGCATTGAAAAAACTATCCATTCTATTATTAATTGTTTCTAGAGTTTTATCATTGGATGCTAGCTTCTTAGACAAGTTATCCATTAACTTGCCCTGGTTAAGCACTAACTCTCTTAAAGGTGGCTGATGGAAATTATTATAAGAAGAATTATTACCTTGGTAGTTACATGAGTAGTTACCTGAATAGTTAGGCCTCTGTTGCTGATTCCAGCCTTGATTTTGCTGAGGACGATAGTAGTAGTTGTTGTTGTTCAGGTAGTTATGTCCTCCTTCATCTCTAGGAAGTTGGCCCTGTATGCCTAGTCTCTCCACACTCTTCACAAGTCATGCGGGAATCATGAATATGCATAACTTCTTTCTTCTTAGTGGCTCTCCCATCAAACCTCTTCATCAGTAGGTCCATCTTGTCAGACAACATGTCTACCTCCTTGAGCTGGTGCATTCCTCCACCTCTCTTGTGGGCCTAAGTTCTCTCTTCACTCCAACCTTGGTTGGAGGCCATCTTCTCCACAAGAGCTGTGGCTTGAGGTATGGTGAGTGATAAGAATGCACCTTCAGCAGCAGCATCCATGGTTTCACGAGTGCTGTTGCTGAGCCCATGATAGAAGGTCTGCATGAGCAACCAATTCTCCATCCCATGAAGAGGACATTCGAGGATTAGTCTTGGAAGCGTTCCCAGGCTTCTGGGACAATCTCATCATGTTGTTGCTAGAAACTCGATATCTTCTCACGGAGAGCATTGGTCTTGCCCATGGGAAAGAACTTCGCCAAAAAATTGGTGGAACAAAGTGCCCACGTAGTATTCTTCTCCTTATTGGCGTAGAAGCACTGCTTCGCTCTTCCCAAGAGTGAGAATAGGAAGAGGTGAAGTAGTATAACATCTCTGGGGATGTCCTTGATAGTGAAAGTGTTGTAAATCTCCAGGAAATGTTAGAGATGAGCACTAGCATCTTCATGGGCCTTCCCACAGAACTAGCTGCTTTGCACCATGTTGATGAGCGCAGGCTTAAGCTCAAAAGACTTCTCGATGTCTGTAGCTAGTCCAGTATGGATGTTGTTCGTAGTGGGAGCTGGGAACTCACGGAGTGACTTGTCAGCCATGGCTTCAAATGCTGGTGTCAAACTTCAAACAACAGGTGAATCTTTCAACTCAGAAGAACCGACAGACTGAGACGATGATGATGATGATCGGTGCTTTCTCAACTTGGCCTTGGTCTTCCTGATTAAAGCTTCTGGATTATCAACGTAGTTTTTTGGAAACCGGCAGGCTGAGACGATGATGATGATGATCGGTGCTTTCTCAACTTGGCCTTGGTCTTCCTGATTAAAACTTCTGGATTATCAACGTAGTTTTCTAGAAGATCAAACCTGTTTATACATTACCCTACATATGATATATAACATACAAAAGACAAGGGTAAGGCTATATGAGTAGAGAACGGTGGATGGTTCTCAATCACATTAGTGGATGCAGTGATACTCATTATCCATTTGGTAAGCTATCAACCTTCCCCGGCAACGGTGTCAAAAATGCTTGTTGACACCTCTAACACCACTTAAGCTAGGTTGTCATCCCCAACATGGCGCCAGAGGTGCTGGTATTAAATGCATATGCTTTCTAGAAATAAATGAGGAATCCGCAAGCACACAGATAATACCGATGTAGCATTTTAACCAGGAGTAACCCAGTTATTGTTATTTATATTTTTACCACTAGGAAGGGAATGCTTATGGATAATGAGCAATGAGCACTGCATGTGATAATAGAGAGCTTAACCATGTCTTTATCTATCTTCTCATATAGGTTAGGTGTCACATAAGATAAATATATATATGAATGAATGGTAAGTGACAAGGATAAATGAGAGCACATAGCCACATAAAATAATGATAATCATCTCAATAGAGTACTCTAAGTTTATAACACTAGCATGGACTAGGACGATCTACAAGAATAAATCCTAAGTTATTCTAACTATAACGTTAAAGCATACAATGATTAGTGCAATTACACCTAGCAATCATGGCAGAAAAAGGTTACATCTATGCATAGTGATATTAACAAGGAAGATCAAGAACAGAGCAATTACTTTCATGTAATAGTGGTGTTCTATTAGTCCTATACTAGGGAGGAGGACTACAAAGGACTCAACAGGACTGTCACTCCCGTGATCTATCTCGCGATCCGGAATATAGGGTGTAATTACAGATAAATACGGTCTAGGCACCATGCCTACACAATATTTACCACTCACCCATCGATCTAATGAGCAAGCGCTATACGATCCTCTGCATAAACATAATTCTAATCCAACTATGCTAAGCATATAATCAAAGTAAATTAAGAACAATATAATTGAGAACATAAGCAAATAGAGCAAAGTCATTTCTGATATAGTAGAATAGAATAAAGTACTATTCATAATAGAAATTGGTTCCTAAAATGACAGGTATCTCTTGTATCTTCGAGTTGCTTGCGGAACCACTTTACGTTCTTTCTCAGAACTTGTTTCTTTCAGCTAAGGTTGATTAGTGAAGTTGTCGCGACACTTATGCGCTGCATTACAGTCTATATCCTCATCAAGATTTTAAACATGGTAACATGGATGTTATTTATTGGAATGTGAATCATATATTTGAGAGGTTGCATATATTATATTATACATTTACTCTTGAAATACTTTAGTGAGTCCTTCAAAGTCTGTTTTACTTGTATTGATTGTCGATATAAGTGTTTCTAGTGGGTGGATGCTGCATTTGTAGTTAATTATAAATTAGTATCATACTTGAATGTATAATGTAAAGACATGCTTTAATATTCCTATTAGGTTCACATCTTTTAAATGACCTATCACCCAGGAAAAGAAAGAGAGTATAAAGTGGAAGGACCACAACTTTCTCTAATAGCTTTAATCCTACATTTGAACATTATGAACACATGTCATTACTTTTTGGTTTTCATCTCATATTATTTTGGTCTGATCAATCCACGTAATTGCTTTAGGACATGGTGGTTTTATTTCCATTATCTCAAGCTATATATGGTGCATGCTTGTTGTTTACACATCGGTTTTATTTTTTGTCATGCCATGCATCCAAACTGCACTGCATTTTGCCGTGTAGGTAAGCACTTTGCCAAGTTACCTAGTAAATACTCCCTTTGCTCTTGAAATACTGTCTATTATATTATAATAAAAAGTATATAATAATGCAATGCTATTGAATTATTACATTTCCAGAAATGATCCTTTTGTATTCTCACCCATTCTTTTTGATCTAAGGATTGATGTTATTGAAGTCTTATTATTCTTAGATTGCAGGACTAGATGGATTATGATAGAAAACTGTGGGAAACATGCTTAATGTTCACTGGACAATCGCTGAAAGAGCTAGTTGTTCAGAAAGGCCAGGAACTTGTCCCATACAACAGTAGTTATCTTGATGATTACGGTGTTGTTGATAGATTAGGTTTTCTTTTAAAATTATTTTTGAAAATTAACTACACATAATATGTTCTAGTGGAGATCTGTTTGTGCTCTGTTTTTCAATATCACATCTTAAATGTTGGCTTGTTACTTTTCGAGGAAGTCTTGTTGTAAGATTGACATTCCATTCTCTTTCAAGTTGAGTTAGTTCTAAATCTTTGCAAAATTATTAATATTAATAATTATATATATGCTTATAAAGTGTCAGTATCAGGTTGCTATATAAAATCATATAATTTATGTGAAATCTTAGTTGGTTCTACCAAAAAGCAAGTTTATAAAAAATTTTCATGCAATTATCTTGTGAAATATTGGCTTAAATGTATAAATAAATTTCCTTTAATAGAAAAGCTAGTTTTGTTATTTCTTTTGTTTTATGTTAATTAATATGTTAATATTCTATCAACAATGATCAATTTCCTTTCCATTATTGCAACCAAATTTTAATATGCCCATATTTTGAACTGCTTGTATTTTCTTCTTTTAGTCAAACAAAGATTAACAACGGAAACTTCCTCTTTGGCCATCTTTCATCTTTTCTAATTCTATTTCTTTCTTGACTCGTGCCCTCCATCTAGCATATTCTTCGTCAACACTATTTGAACTCTCTCTGGCATATGTTGAACCCCATTGTGAACTAGGTTCAGAATAGGATGCCTCCTGTGTACTGGTAGCTGTGGCTGCAGAGCCCCACCTGCATGTGGAGTTACCGTAGCATATGGTTATGATGGTCTGTTTAATTATGTGCTTCAATACTTCAAAAGTTTGGATATGATTTTTCATTTTGATAAGGGCTATTGAATTGCTTAATATATAGCAACTTATCTATTTAGGTTTGTGTTCAGTTTGTTTTAATGGTTTTGGCATAATACAATAATAGAAATTAACTTCATTTCCAATCTGCATTCCTTTAATTTTTCCTATTTTGCCAAAATGGTTAGAAACTATCTACTATTCGACCTTGGAATCTTGAAATCTTACCATGAATTATGAAATTTTATCCAGTTTTTTCTGTGGATACAAGTCGATACATAAGGAGCTATATATTTTTTATTGAAGTTTTCTTATTAGGTACTAGGTAGAACATTCTCTTATTTTTTTGAATGGGAATTACAGCAGAGGAAGCCCCCACCGTAGGATTTTACTAGTCTGTCTCAATTTGTAGTTCGTTTGACTTTTTTTATCCCAAGTTTGATCATCTTGTCTTATTCAAAAATTTGTTCAAAATATCATTTCTTTTGTTGTGGCTTCCTTTATTAACAAAAGATCTTTAAGAATAGCCTAAATTTAACTAGTTTTGCTCAAATTTTTTAAATAGGACATGTGGTCAAACTTGAAGTCCAAAAAAGTCAAACGAACTATAATTTGAGACGGAGGGAGTATATATTAAATAAAAATAAAAACCTATACAAAAGAGAGAGAAATGACAACAAACCAACCAGTTGGAGGGCTGAGGTAGCCACAGCGGGAAGGGAACCGTAGGCCAGAAAACAGGGAGGCCTAAGAGAGAAGTTCTAAACACATGAGAAAAGCTGCATGTTAATCATCTCTCATTCTAAAAGCCTGAAGTTTGGCTTGTTCACATAAGAGGTTTTCCCAAGAAGAGAAAGGAGGAAGTCCTCTGTCAAATATGAAGTTGTTTCTCTGCTTCCAAGTAACATGCTCTTATTTGTTATAGTAGAAACCTGTTAAAACACTCTTTTTTAGATACATTATTTAAAAATGCTTCTAGGCTGCATTACTTGGTGCATCATTTTTAGTAATGCTTAACCAGGGTATGCATATACTTGCCTTTCATTTGATGGTTCCTTTGAACTTGCAGGGCTCTTAATAATAGCTTTTGGCCCAGGATATTCATATTTGCTGCTAAGGATGGCCTATAGAGAAAATCATTGTGATGCTAGGACACAACTCTTGCTTATTTTATACTGGTTTTATGTAATAAGCTTAGCTTTCAACGGTCAGTTCTTTACAAACAAGCAACTTTCGTTCTTCATATTGACGTGTAGTTCTCATGCAATTAGTTTTCATATGTGATGCATGACCTTGTTTATTGTAATCACTGATAGTGATGTTTGAATCACATTTTATGGTTGGCGAGTTGAGGATGCTAACTTTCAAGTATTCGTTGACCTAAGTTGATATTTAATGTCACATAATGTGCCCATATGCATTTCTTTACTATTTGCATCAATTCTATTTTGTATTTGATGCAGTTTGAGTTAATGGTTGGCAGGTCACTCCATGCAATACATTTTCAGTTTGTTGGAACATATTTCTCCGAATGATTTCATACCTTAGCTGCATTGTTTTGCACTTGCATATCCATTTGGTAGTCAACTGTATTCGAACATATCTTAGGATTCCCTCTAATGTTTGCGCATGTTGACCAGATGGAAATTATTGAGTGCAATATCTTTTTTCACAAACATTCTCTGGTGCCTTCTTTCGCACATGTGGCATTTACATTCCTAAATTACCGTTTTGAATTTCAATCTATTTTCTCTCTATACCAACATTAGGTTTGACAAATCCATTATGATAGGTACACTTGAAGCATTTTTACAGTGTTGCGAGCAACTCTCAGCTGAAGATGTTGAATAATTTGTCACTATTCTGGTTTGTTGTCTAGGTATTGTTCAAAATTCTACTGATTGGATTGGAGCTGTTGGGCTGATTGTTTCTGATGCAATAAGTATCCTTTTCTCATTCTAAGTCTTGCTTCCAAAATGGCATGATTGCATTGCATTTTGGCATTTTTAGGAGCTGTCTTTTTGCTTTTGTTTGTGTTTATAGTGCTTCATGGATTCATTGTGCTAATTTTTCAATTGTATAAGCTAGATTTGTTAACATGAATACTAAATTTCTTTAACATCTTGTGGTAACCATGCTGCTGAATTAATTCAAAAAGGCTCCGTTTGGTTACAAAGTATTTTTAGAGTATCGGATAAATAGTGATTTTGAAAAGCTGAACGGTGTTTAGATACAAACACACAATAGTTCCTAAAACCATCGTTGCAGACTAGAACCTTTTTTTATCTGACTCTCATATCCGGTCTCTGTTTGAGAGGAAGGAGTTCTATAGGGACCTTTGTCTCTGTAATACAATGAAACATAGCTCTCCTGTGTGTGTGTTTTTAAACATCGTTTTGTCAAATCTGTAATGTTTTTGGAGTTTTAGAAACTCCACTCTTGGAAACCTTTTTTATAAACCACAATCTTGTATGTCTCTGAATTATAAAACCACATTTTCATAATGTCTCAGTTTTCTAAAATTACATCTTCCAAACAGGCCGCAAGGAAAAAGTATGCAAACTCCTATATTATTGGGAATTACACCAAATTGATCATTTAGTTAGTGCCAAAAACCTATATAGGCTGCAGCAAAGCAGCAGGAAAAGATGACAAACCACATGATTTTTGAATCTAGGATTTTTTGTTGACACTGTTTATATACTTGTGATAGATATATAGTTTTATGATGTACTAGATTCTTGACATTATATAAAGATATGATACTAAGAATTACTTACTTCATGGCTTTCACAAGGAGGTTTTTCCAGGTTAGTTTTATCCTACTATTTGGCTCATCATTACAAAAGTTAGTTTTTTTGAACATTATTACAAAAGTTAATTGCTGACATTGACATGATTAGTGATAATGTTTACAGAACTCTTATGCAATCTCCATCCATCAAGTTTTGCCATCTGGTTGGTGGGTTTTGGTGTTATCTGGAGCCGCAACTATAATCTCTTACATGATGGTCCTGGATAAGGAGAATAAGAACACATACTGGCAGACATTGCCGATACACTTAGGCATTGGCGCTTCATGTTTTTGCTTGTCTTGTGCTGTAATGTATGTGCCGACACTTTCCATTTCCTTTGTTTCTACTGAAACAGTCTCCAAACTATGTTTGTTTGATTGGCAGATATCCTCGCGCAAAGGTGTTGATCGACAAATGGATCAAAGTACACAGGCACGTTGACTGATCGATGGCAAATATGTGGGATTTCCCTTTCTGCATCGTATGTTTGGCCACAAGAACAGATAAACCTTCGTCAACAGCGCCAAAGCCAATATATGATGTCTGACAGGTCAGTAGAAGATTCGTGTGCCGTTCGGTGGTGCGGTTTTACACAAGTGAACGGCGCGGTGGTTCAAACGGAAGAGAATCTGCAAAAGGTTGAAGGCCGAACCGCTCCTGCAACCCGTCAAGCTGCCAAATGCCTGTCAGGGAGCCTGCGACCTTTTGCAGGCTCTACCAGAAGCAAAAGCCCCTCTTCTTCCTAATAGCGAGTCACGAGTCACGAGTGCATGGTCCATGGACATGGAGATCACCGCCGTAGCAAAAACGCTGGCAACACCACAACTCACAGAGACCACAATACTTCCACTAATTCCCTCGGAAACGGAGTACTACAAGTTTTATACTTTATTTACATCAGCGCCAGGCGTGTCGTTCTGGCGTACGTACGTCACACTAGTAGCTTCGTTTACGCAAAATTGGCTGGAGGACACTTTAAAAATGTGGCTTGCACGCCGCCTGCACCGTCTACCGCTACTACCACGACAGCGGCACCATCGACCGCGCGCAGCCCTTCGCCGACCTCCGCGCCGTGTGACCGCACCCGCTCTGCAACGCCGGGAGCGACGAGCTCCCGCTCTCCACGGCCTACGGCCGCCGCCGCGGGCGGCTTGACGACCCCTTACATGGCTAACAAAGGCCAAGCCATTTGTCCTCTCTAGCTATGTGGCAGAAGTAAGCCTGGTAACATGTCCAAACCCACTGTGAAAGTAGTGGGCTGGAATTCAAGAAGGCCTATGAACATGCTAATTTTACATCTAGTTTGGGCCAAAATCGTTGGGAAAACGGACGCCTCGTCCGCTCCTTCCAGTGGGTGCAGGCCGTAGGATTATGCGAATCAAACAAGGAACAGTCAAACACTTAAGCTTTGGTTGTATCTTGGTTGAGCAATACTCTCAAGTCTCGACTTATTCTAACAGTTAATTATACTAGTTGATTTTGTACTACAAGGTTTTTATCTAAAAATTTCTTAAAAAATTTAAAAACCTCAAATGTAAAGAGCACCCTTCCCAACGTGACTCGTCCGATTCAAAAGTTTGCCCGGAACGCAAAGAGCACCTTGTCCACCACTGAAGCAGTGATGGGGCCTGACGATTTGGATCAATCAATTGCCGGGATACGCGAGATCTTCTTGGGTTGGTCCTTGAATTTGGGTGTAGAAACGGACTCGACCCTGTCGAGAACTGTAGACAGCTGCAACCATGGAAGTGGCATAGTACTCGAGTACTCGACTTGCTTGTACCGTGTTACGTACCATTCCAACTTACAGTATTGTCTTGGAAATTGGAATCTTCCATGCACAGTTTTCTTTTGTCACTTCTTCTGTTGCTTGGTTATTTTGTTTGCTCAAGCTATAGTTAATTTTATCATTATTTGAATATGGAACATTATGAATTGTTTTTTACATGTTGCGTGCTATTATAATCATTGGCGGATCCAGGATGGCATCAAGGAGGGACTAATTCATGAAAATATTGATTGATAATGAAGATTTTATGATAATTTGGCACCGTTGAGATAAGACTACTCTTATAGGCCTTTTAGTTCCCTCCTAATTCCAGAATTTGGCATTATGCAAAAAGAAGATTCTCCGTCATATCAAAATGCTGGCATATGCATGGAGTACTAAATATAGATAAAATCAAAAACTAATTGTATAGTTTGATCGTACTTTACGAAACAAAGGTTTTAAGTCTAATTAGTCGATGTTTGGATAATAATTCACAGATACAAGAAACTAAACAAGGCCATAGTACTCCGCTCTTCTAAATATAATTCTGCATTATGACGACTAACTTCACGTACTTTAGATCACTAACGAAACCATACCCAAACAGTGAAACACAGAGAAGTTCTCTCCGGTCCCCATAAAGTGATCAAGTGCACTTCCAAGTGCCCAAAACTGCTGTTCCAGGTGTGTTCTTCACAAACAGACAAGGAAGGGAACAGGAACAGACAGCCTAATCCTATTCCTACCATCAATCGATCGAAAAAGCAAGATACTGTAGTGATCGGGCACGCAAAGGATCGAAAGCAAGATACTGTAATAGTGATCGAGAGCACGCAAAGGGATGGTGACAAAATGGCGTGGCTTTTTGCGTGTGCCTCGTCACAGCCCAAGCGTGAGATCCAGGCAGCTGCCGGCGGCCGTGCTGAGCGACGACCCTACTTCACCGCTGCCGTCGGTGTCCGAGGCGGCAGCCGTGCTGGTGCTGCGACTGTGCGGGCCGACGTCGTACAGGACTCCCCTGAACACGTGCCCGGCGATGGTGACGGTGGTGTAGTACGCCATCTCCGGCTCGGCCGGTCCTCCGCCTAGCCGCACGCGGCGGAACACGGCGTCCAGGCTCACTTCCCGCGCGAACCTCTCCAGCCCCCGCGCCGTCGTCGCGATCGGCTGATCCACTGCACACACGCACCGACGCACGCACGCCGCAGAGCAAGAAGGCAAGCGTTGGATTTTAGCGAGAGCTGGACGAGCCAATAAAAATGCGGCGAGGTGGGAGGTGGAATGCATGTACCATACGTACCGGACGACGTGGTGGTGGGGGCGGCGGCGACAGAGGGAAGCGCGGCCCGGCGTGGGCGCTTGGGGATGGGCTCGACGTCGACGGCGGCCGCCAGCGTCTGCTGGCGCTCGCTGCACTGGGACGCGGACGCGGGGACGTGAGGGGTCTTCACGTGGCCGGGGCAGACGAAGCCGCGGCTGCTGCAGCAGTGCGCGCGGCCATCCGGGCACCTGATGCCGGCGTTTTCCACGCCAGCAGCTCGCGTGCCACGCGACGGAGACGAGGACGGCGGTGACGCAGCTCCAACAAGCTGCTCCTCCTGCTGCTGCGGTGAGTCAAAGCTCCCCTCCGCCGTGGTAGCCGAGAGGAAGGACGATGTGGCGTGGAAGTCGGATGGGTGCATTGTCGGCAGCGGGAGCGGGAAGGACGGCTCGGCGAGTGTGGCACCACGCGCGCACTGCAATGGGGGTTTATGGGGGAGTGGGAGGTGTAAAGACGTGGAGTCGGTTTGAGCAGCTCGTGCGGTCGTGCCTAGGGTCTCAAGACAAGACTCGAGCGTGGTCCAGGGCTCCGGGCTATAGCTCGACTGGGCACCCCTATTTTCCACAGCATAGGGATAGGGTGAATTGTGCGACTGACTTGTGATCTATGGATGCGACTTGACAAGCCCGTTTGGGAGGAGGCCTAGGCGCGGCGTCGGCTCTACTACTACTTCTTCTAGACACTACAAAATGAATATGAAAAATATTTCAGCTCTGAATCATCCTACTCTACCTTAGCTAGGGTATCCCAGTGATGACCGCGCAGTGATCTACGTACATCTAGCGAGGCAAGTAGCGAGGCAGGGCGGGTCTGCTGCGTAGCCAAGGGGAGGCCCCATGCCGTGCCGACTGCCGAATCATCCGCAACAAACAGCTAGCCGGTGGATGGGTGGAGCAACTGGAGCAGTAGGCAAACGTTCATCAAGCTTTGAGGTCCTTGACGCGGGATCTTTCGAAAAAAAAGGTCCTTGACGCGGAGACCGCGCGCTGCATCCAAGTTGAGACATGAGAGCCTCAGACGTCCGTGAATCCGTGATGTTTTGGCCAAATCGAGCAGACGCGCAGCCGTGCTCGCTCGTGCAGGTGCTTTGGGCTTTGCCTCAGCTGACCTCATGTGTGCTTCAGCACACGTCGCTCGACACACGCCGCCCGTCGATCAGTCAGGCCGTGGTCCCGTGGAGGAGCAGTACTGCAGTAGCACACTGCATTTTTGCCATACTGTGCGGGTGGGATTGGGAAGCCCGTGACATCTGATGTTTGATGACACCACACTCTGCAATGTTTCGTCGGATCGAAGGGACCGGTGCCAATTGATGTTGATGCTGGCAGAGGCATTGCGATTTGACCTCGTGAGAATCAGGGGGTCCTTTGAATCGTGCAGACCGTGCGACTGAGAGCCCCGAAATTTGAGGGTCTCATTGCTAATAAAAGTATCTTAAATCGATATTATGTTTTTAGGCTTTGTCTACAACATTCGTGAAAGCCTAATAGAAAAGGTTAAAGTCTAGTATGCGTTGTCCATTGTGATGGTCGATGGTTTCTATGTTGGTGTATTCTGTTTCTTGTCTACTGTGACTGGCCAATTAAGGACATACTCCTTCCGTCCTCAAATAAGTGTTGTTGATAACGTACCTGCACAAGTTTGACTCGATTTATAAAAAATATATATAATATTTATATCTCTAAATAATTTATTAAAAAACTAGATTTAAATATCTTTTCGACAATACAAATTACTTAACACAAATATTAATATATTCTAATATATAATTTTCGGCAGTTATGTCTTGGAAAATGAGAACGACACTTGTTTAGAAACGGATGAAGTACGTACTTTACGTCTAGTTCTAATTGATCGCTTATCTTCTATCAGTCCATACTATGCTACTTTTTATATGATACATTATAGCTTAATTGTGAGTGTTTCATTTTGGAACTTAATTTAGGTCCCATTTAAAAAGTTTAGCATAGCCCCCAAATTCCCAGAGACGCCACTGGTGAGAGGTGGGCCCGTGTCAAGCTCAAGCAGTAACCATATATGGTCTAGTCGCGGAGGCAGGCACAGGAGACAGCAAGGTCTATTACGTCTACGGTCTACCCCTCTGGGTCTGGCTGCCTCAAGTCCTCAAGCCTCGTATACCGTAGGACTAGACTATCGGAGTGCTAGGCTCCTCGAGTGTTCCCTTGTGTTGCATCCTGGCAAATTGTGCCAATGGCATAATGGTCGTTTATAAAATTAGCATTCTGTCCGGAAGCAAATTGCCGTATCAATCAATATAATATGCGTATACTTTAGGATCAGCATATATCCAGTAATGTTAATGTTCACAAGCAAAAGCCAAGATTTTAGAGTGCCGGCTTTCAGTAAATCAACCAGAGATCGTCAGCCGCTGCACTTGCGGTCTTGCACGTACTAGGCCTAGTGGAAACGATCATGCATTCTCGAGTACGCCTTTGACATGTTTGTTTTAGCGTTGGCGCCTTGGTCGATTATACGCGAACGTCGAGAAACGGTAAATAAGAATCCCGGCCAACGTCGCAGGGAGAATGCGCGTCAGGTAAACGCACTTTGGACGCCGACGCCGGTTTTTACCGCGCGGATATGATACGGGAGAGAGGCGACGCCGGCCGGGGAATCGGCGATGCTCGCGCTGATGGTTCGTTCTGTCTAGCACGCTGAGACACGAAACGATCATTGCGGCTGGCCTACTTGCTGCTTCAAGGACGCGACAGATATGGCGACTGCAGGCGGCCCTGGTCTGGTACCGGCCGGCGCACCCTCTTCCCGAGCCTTTAGGGTTTAGGGTCAATGGCTCATGCCAGACTGCACACGCCAAAATGACCTGACGGAGCAGCATACGTACACCTACAGTACGACGTAAGTACTGTAGGTCCTAGGTGACAAGCCATCGCTAGTCCAACCGAATGCATGCCACTCCACTCCCTGCCTAGTGGCAATTCAGCGGCAAGTCAGGCGTGAGAGTTGTAGGCCTTGCTGTCTCCTGTGCCTGCCTCCGCGATTCAGACAGCTTGCAGGCTTGCAGCCCTGTAGCTCCAGGTCCAGGCCGAACGTCTGTTTGCTCGTGCGTCGGGCAGTCAGGCAGAGGCGAGGTCCGTAGAGAGGCAGTCTGCCCTACCACTAGCTCCCAGGCTATCTTGCCGACCGAGAGGCGGGCAGTCCGCAGTAGCAGGCCGCAGGATTCCATATTTCCACTTGCCTAGGACCTGAGTAGTCAAAACTTGCAGGTTCCCCTCTCCTCCCTCTGGATGGATGACGCAAAGCGCAAGTCACAAGGCGCTTGCCAGAGGACCGGGGAGAGCCGATTTGGCTCTCTCGAGGTCGAGAGGCAGCTAGTGTAGAAACTGAAACAGGGAGACACAAAGCTCCAAATCAGTTGCTCAATTTCTTGTTGGGTCAGGCAAAACAACGTAAACGTTCCAAACACGCCCAAATTTGGTTTCTTTGCCATTCCAGCATTTGGAGTAGCTTGTAGTAATACCGTATACGTAGTTACGTACCATAGCCCGTGGAATGGAACAACCAACAGAGAACAAAAATGAAACTGGGACATGAACTTCACCTACACTATTTCACTATTTGTCATGGACATTATCAGATTGAGAAGCAGATACAACACACAAATACATTGTACAAGCTTTTGTGACTAATTCGGCCCCAGAAGACAGCCAGTTATGTGAGTGGTGGGCCTTGAGCCAAGTACAGCCCGTGTGAAGTGAACGGGCGGTGCTTGACAACCAAGCATATAAGCTGCGATCACCATATATAACGAGATAAGACGATTAATAACTGACGAATGAAATCAAATTCTCCTGAGATTCTATTCTTCTTCGCCTCTCCCATACAGTTCCTCTGTTCCAGAATACCTCTCTTCCCCTACGTATCTGCAGTGGCGTGAAATACTTTCTATCTTTTCGAGCGTAACTGCATAAGGATTGCGTGCATGAATTGGGATTGTGGGGTCGTTTTTGGGAAGATAAAATGTCCTATGTAATTCTTCCCTCCTTAGCCATAGTCAACTTGAACTTACCTATCCGATTCTAAGTCTATCTTTGATTCCTTTTAATTATATGGCCGTCCTATTAGTTTACCCCTTTTGCTGCATGAAAATTAACCTTGAGCACACTACAGAGTTTAGTTTTTTTATTGTTATATTTTACTGTTGTGTTGTAGTTTATATATATATTCATTTTGACCACGATTTAGTCATTTCGCGCAAAATAATGCTCAAAATAGAGCTATACAAACTACAAAACATCTATAAAATATACGACGAAAAACGGAACCATGTAATATGCTTAAGATTAATTTAGTGTGGGTAAAAAAGTCTTTTATATCTGTACTTAACCCCGTTAGAGAGCCAAATTGGCTGAAAAGCCATAAAAGGAATTAGAGATAGATTTAAAGTTAATTAGATAAGTTCAAGCCAGGACGAAAGACTTGATATAACAATATCAAATAGGGAATTTTTCTCTTTAGGGATCATAAGAAATTAAGAAATATGCCATGTTCCTGCTTATGTACTTCCGACTATCGATGGTCCATTTTAATAGTTGAGTTGGGGGTGGGGGCTCGCTAACGAACGGTAGGGCCCTTGTAAGAAAGAAGTGGGGCGAAGTGAATTTTTTTTCTTTTTGTTCTTTGGAGTATAGACTTCTTTCAGGATGAATGGTAGATATCATTGTTAGGCTCAACAAAAATTGAGTTTATTCTTTCGGTCTTTCCTAACATAATACTAGAAGTTTTGCCCCTAAAACCGGAGTACCCCCGCTATCCAAAATTAGGTGACACTCACAACATATATGTCCACGTGTACAAAAGAAAGCACAGGTGGCAACCACGCCTTTCCACCGAAACCAAAAAAACCAGAGTGCATGCGCATCTAGGTTTCTGCCTTCTTCAACAAAATTAAAAGAAACCATGGCCGCTAGAACCGCCTCCACAGCCCACTGCTTCCTCGCACTGTATCTGCAAGCAACAACCTGCATGTCTACCCCGTGACACTCTCCAGTGTCCAAAGCTACAACAGATGTTCGTCAGTTATGTCCGCGGCGATGTTGTGCACGAAAACACCAAAGCAAAACAAAACAAAAGGAGAACGATGCCGCTGCCGACACAGACGCAATAAAGGAAGCTTTTCTCCACACAAGAAACCAAATCGTGACGCGGCCATGGGGAGGCAGCTCTGTGAAGTGCACCGCGCGCGCCGCCGCGCCCGCATCATCGCCACCACCGTCCTCACCGCCTCCATCGCCACCGCCATCGCGCTCGTGGTGTTCCTCGTTTTCCACCCGCTGACGCCGCAGGCCTCCGTGGTGCGCGCCGCCGTGTACCACATGGCCACGGCCGCCGCCGGAAACGCTTCCTCGGAGGCCGGGCGGGGTCCGGCGCCGTACACGCTCGCGGCGAGCGCGCGGTTCACGGCGCTGCTGCACAACCCGAGCGATCGTGCCGTGGTGTTCTACGACGGCCTTTTTGCCTACGTGACGTACCGTGGGGAGATGGTGGCGCCCCCGGTGCCGCTGCCCGGGGTCGTCCAGGAGCGCGGCGCTGACGTGGCCTTGTCGCCGCGTTTCGGCATTGGCGGCCCCGTGCCCGTGCCGGTGTCGGCGGACGCGGCGCAGGCGCTGGAGGGCGACTGCGCGGCGCGCCGCGTGGAGCTCCGCCTCGTCGTCATGGGACGGGTCAAGTACAGGAGCGGGCCATTCAGGACCGGGTGGCGCGGGCTGTACGTGCGCTGCGATGTCGCCGTCGGCCTTGGGGTGGACGCCACCGCGGGCGGCGACGAAGCCGGGGACGTGCCACTGCTCGAGTACCCCAAGTGCTCCGTCGACGCTTGAGTTGATCCTTGATCGGCGCAATGCATGCGCATTCAGATAATGAAATATTCAGAGTTTCGGTGGAGAATAAGGAATTGGGAAAGCCATATTTTTGTGTCCGGACATGCTGAATTGCTGATTCATACATTTATATGAGCCACTTAGTTTTTGTCTCCCCACTTGTGCTCTAGACAAAGGAACTTTGATCGGCTTTAATTATAACATTTCTACAGAAAAACTGTCCTGATTAAAACATAAATATAATAATCTATATCTGAACTTGCAAAAATGTATGTGCACTTCGATGGGAAGTATAGCTTGCACGTCATTCTGGACCCACATGTGCAACATGGGAGAGAGTTTGAGAGGGGGATGAAGGGAATTTGCACATTTTAATATTACTACAGATATAGACGAGAGAGCTATAAAGAGATAGACATGTGCATATTTTAGTATTACATATAGATATAGATACAGATAGAAATAAAGATAGAGATATAGATATAACTCTTTTCCTTTAAGTAAAGTCTACTAGCAATCCTCAAACTTGTTTGGTTATGTTATATTGGCCTTTAAACTCGCAAATAGACTATTAGGTCCTCAAAATTATTCACCATGTCATCTCGGCTTGTAAACTCGTAAATCTCTTGTTTAGGTCCTCAAACATGTTTGATTGTGTCATGTCAATCTATAAACATACAAATTACTTGTTTAGATCCTCAAACTTGTTTAGTTGGTCTTCAAAATGTTGTAAGCTTATAAAATGAATATATATTTATTGAACTGTATAAAAAATAGGCACTAATTTTGTTAGACTCATAAATGGATCATCAGGATAAGAAGACCTGACTTTTTTTTAGGGAGAGGGGTTCACCTTGCTCCACTTTTGTATAGACTAGGTAAATGCCCATGTGTTGCAACGGAAAAAACTGTCAAGACAATATAAGTATGAATGTGTTGTACTGTCATCAATAATATAAGTATAAATGCATTGTACTGTTATATAAAAATAATAATACTTCATGATGGTGCTCGGGAGCGTGGAGTTCAAGTGGCAATAGATCTAACCCAGCACAAGTATCACAATGCCCAACTAAACCAAAAGGAATAGAGTGAACCGAAAGGTAACTATTGTAACACAAATGAACATGAGTGGAAGTCTCCTCCGCAGTCAATTCGTAACCCTTGCAAGATTTCTAATCATTGTGGTTATTATGATCTAAATATAACAGTCATGCAATATATCCTAACTACCGAATTTTCTCGGTTTGTCATTGTTTCGAATGCAAAACTACTGAAAATAGATAGAATTCATTCACGCATGATGCATCTGCAGAGTTCCCACTTAATATAGATAATAAGATCCATCCAGTAATTATGTGCAGAGAATAGGTCTTTTATCAACTGCATGGAAATCCTGGCAACCTGTAGCACATCAAGCAATTCATCAAAAAATAATGTAACATATGCAACCGGTCCATTGATTAGCTGTTACAGAGAACATGTAGCACGCACCATAGGTGTGACTGTATGTGCTAACTCTAATTTCTTGGTAATCTAATATCATTCATCAGGAGGTGTGACTTCATCTAGGATAAAATACATCTTCACATGCAAGGTTTTTGTATTGATCAATTTGTTGGGAATTTTAAAAAGTGCACGCCATTTGTTTTAGGTCAATTATATCAAACACTCCTGTCTCATTTTAAGAATCTAGATGTTTTCGTGCTGATAGCATCATACTTAAAGTTGTTATTGGTCAAGATGAGCAATCCTCTGAATCTGTCATGACTGCATATATTGCAATCTGGAAAGTTCACAGATAACATCGATGGTACAGCTGTATCTCTGCATTTAGGGTGAGTTGCATATAAAAAGTTAATGTTTAAAGCTAAAATAATATTAATTATCATAAACCAAAGATAAATATTTCCATAGCATTACTTGATCCTAAGTGGATTTTGATAGTTTATGTCAGAAAAAATGGAGGCCTCTCAAAAAAAAAATGATAGCTGGAGAAGCAACCTAATTACTATATATGGAACGTCCAAACAGGAATTGTATTTGAAAGCAAGAGCTTTGACACACAATATTGTTGTATAATTTGCAAAATTGCTTGAGCTATGAATTTATTGCAAATGCCTTCCCAAAGTTTATGGATTCTTGACACACATAAAAAGAACTGAACAAAAAAGAGGGCTAGAGTATATATAACTCTCAAAGGTGAACAATAAGAGTGCCGAATCATTAGTAAAAGTTCATTGCCAGATCATGAACAGTGGAGAGAGCTAAAACCTGGATTGCCCCTAGGGCCACCTGCAGCGTTGTGGCAGCTTGTCTTCTACCAGCAGACTGTTAAAATGGTCTGAAACAAAAGGCTGAAACAAGGAGGTGGAGTCAATTTCAGATTGTTGGCATTCAGATGTGTTCAGAGAGGACTTCATACAACGACAAACAAATGATGTACCTACATACTATGAAAACTATTAAAGGCATCTGTAACAAACAAATTAATTCTCAACTATAAACATTGGAGTGTTGTATAAGCAAGAGTTCAGAATAGATATGCTGACTCTGGAAGTCTGCATGGCAGATGGTATGGAGTGGATTGTGGGCACGTGCAGCGCTGATTATGGCTGGCGTTCAAGGAGTCCTCGATCGTCCTATGATTCGATAGATACTCGGAGCTTGTTAGTTAGTCGTGCACGTAGTGGAGTAAACGTCCTCCCTGAATTGCCACCCGTGATTAGATGGGGGCCGGCCGCTTATGATCTGTGTGCGTCGATCTTGAACGAATAAGACCAAATCATGGTGGCCGGCCTGTGGCTGCTGCAGGCCACCGTTGATAAATTAAAAGCGACAGTTAGAGGAAAACCTGGACAAGAAGATGATCTGTGTGTGGCGATCTTGTTGGAGTCGACGCGCCCAGCGGGGCGGCGGGCACCGCCCTCGGGTTAGCGAAGTTGTCGTCGTGGGCTTCTGGGATCAGATCGGCGTCGTCGCCGTGTGTGACCAGCAACGTCGCGGACGATCGGCAAGCAGCAGGTGAGGGCGTTCGGCAAGTGCCGGGGCAAGTGGCGATGGCTCCGCAAATTGCAGTTCGTTTGAACTTTTTTATTTTATTTTAAGTTTGATGATCTCGTCTTATTTAAAAATTTACTTAAAATATTATTTCTTTTGTTATAATTTGCTTTATTAACAAAAAAATCTTCGATAATGATCTAAATTTAACTACTTTTACTTAAATTTTTTGAATAAGACGAGTGGTCAAACTTGAGGTAAAAAAAAATCAAACGAACTACAATTTGAAACGGAGGGAGTACTAATCCTCGCGTGATTGATCCTAAGGGATTGATTGCGTTGATGTAGTTTCCTTACCGATTGCATGGATGATGGACGATTCTTGTTTGCATGCATGCGCAATTGTAGCCG